>VUYV01000155.1:1840149-2149327 GCA_008711295.1 Anarhynchus alexandrinus | reverse complement strand
AGTTCACTCCAGTGCTCTCCCTCTCAGCCTCTCCTCTCCTCTCCTCTCCTCTCCTCTCCTCTCCTCTCCTCTCCTCTCCTCTCCTCTCCCCTTTGTTGAAAATTTCCAGAAACACAAAATGCAACTTGTAAATAATTTTTGGCTTGGCAAGCTCTCATGTGCACTAATGGTTTACATATTGTTCTGATTAGGCAAGCTAAACATGGTACTAAATATGCAGACGTGTTTCAACTCATGATGACAGCTTGTGTATGATTTACAGCACTGGCTGCTAAAGGCAATTGTTCTGGTTCAATATTCCTATTTATTTATGCCAGCATTTTGCTGTAAACAAAGCCATTTATGTATCAGATGGCTACTGACAAAGAGTTTTTTGAAAGCTCAGTCCCAACAAATGCACAGACGTATATCCACGCTTTAAATAAGTATGCTGGTATTCTTTAGACTTTTTTGGGTTGAAATCAAGCTCAAGAGAAATGTTTCTATGGTAATTCAGGGGTTGTTTTTGTCTGATTCTCTTTCCTCATAAACAGAAATGTAATGCCAACCCAACAGAGTGGTAATATCCCAAACATGAAAACAATGCAAATGAGAGAGCTGAATAGTCTCCATAGTACAATTCTTACAGGGAAAGGAGCCGTCTCCAAATATTTCCATTAAGTCAGAATTAATATTATCGTGAGAATTTTGTTTCCTTAGACTCACAGTGGATCTCAGCTACAATATTATTCTCTTAGTAACTATGCAGACCTATACATAAACTGACTGATAGTTGAAATGTCCTGGTGAAGTTACAAAGTTCAAAAGCCCTATAAGCTGCTGCAAAATATGTAACTATGTGACCAGAAGGCGATATTCTGGTTTGCATAGGCAGAATGGAGACCTTCTGTTAACAATGAACAGCAATGAAAAAATCTACCTTAGTGAGAAAATTTCTGATACTTTCAGCAAAAGGGATGAAAATAGACTCTCTCTCTCTCTCTCTCTTTCTCTTTCTCTTTTTTTCTTTTTCTCTCTCTTGCTCTCCATGGGTATTGGATCCTGGACCTTTGGTGGCTACACAAGATCTATTACACCTAGTGTTTCCCAGGCAAAGGAGTTACTACATACATAGGCTTTTCCCTTTTCTAGGCTGGCAATTGTAAAGCTTAACCCATGTTTCAATAAGAAAGTTGCCTACTCTGGGTAAAATGACCTTCTTGTGGTGCATAGTGGCCTTCTCCTCAGAAGCCATCCTTGGCCACTGGATTTTCTGACAATTGTGACCTTCCACAGAAATCTCCACTAAAGCCATTGCGGGGTCTAACATGCAGAGAAACATCTTGCCGAAGAAGTAACATAAGATGACAATTTGGCTAGCACTGCTGCTAAAGAACATCACCTATAAACTGCCCACGCTGACCATGTATTTTTTGTCCTATGTGAATGTGAAAAAAAGCCCCAACAAAAAAAAACAAACCCTGCAAATCACAGGAGCAGGCTAATTGAAAGCTGTAGCTACTACTGACACCAGGTGAGGGGTCTGCAGAACAAGGACACTTCCAGAGATAATACAATCCTTTCTCATTTTCCTAATTTATAGTAATAGCCAAGCCAGAGTCCAGGAAAAGATGAACTAAAAATATTGGGGTCATGGGTCTATTTAATGCAGCAGTTAGCAGCAGTGGATTTACGGGAGAAACTAAGGGGCACATACTCTGGGTCATGAGCTGAAGAAAATGCTGCTCTCTCTGTATCGCCATTACAGCCATATCCAGCTCCAGCTAAGGACGTGGCAGCCCTTCCCCATCACTTACCAGGCTGGGATGTTTCCCCAAACAGGCGAGGCAAGGGCTCTTAGATATGACTTCGCAGTCCCTACTCCAAAGCAGTGCTGGGGGTTTTCTCTGCCCCAGGAGATAGGTAGGAGCTACACAGCTTATTGGACAGACACTTGTACTTAATGCATTTCTTACCCCTGACGCATGCCAAAGGCAGCATAGCCCAGTGGATGCAACGTGAATCGGGAAAACTGGGTTCAGCGTATGACCACTCTGTCTCTCTGGATTCACTCCTTCTCCCTTCAGAACAAATGAATAATGAATCTGGTCTTTCTTTCCCCTTCTGTAAGCCCTAGCAGTAATGACAGCCCTCAGGCTACAATGATCCGTGTGGAGCTACTGTAAAGGATGGAGAAATTAACTGCATTGAACGTCTATCAGGATTTCGAAACGAAAATGGCCTCCTCAGGCGGAAGGAGAGGATGAAGAAGGTTTCTTACCTCCACCTTCCTCCTACATAATGGAAAGACATTTGCAGCCATTGAACTCAGAGAACTGTGCAGCTTTCTCAGCCTCCCATGATTTACACTGGTCCGGGAAGGGGGAACTTCCCTCACCACACTGAGTCGGGGAGATGCTTCCTGCTTGCAGGAAACCTCTGGGTGCAGTGATCTTGCTCTCCTACAGGCTACTGGTTTTACCCTCAGCATTGTCCTCTCTGACTTCAAAACCCTACTTCTTTCTTCACTTTGACAACAGAATTTAAACACGCAAGTTGGTGGCTACACAATCGCCATTCCCCTCTTCAGAGGTAAAACACGGGCGTCCCATCAGGTGCCAGCAGCTTCAGTAAAGTAGCCCAATAGTCCCACAATATGTATAAGCCTACCTTCGTGTACTCGGGGCATCTGGCTCTGCGTAAGTCATGCAGTAGTAGTATCGTGGTCCAAAGTTTGGTCTATTAAACATTTAAACAGCATAATTATACTAAGGATTATAACTGCATGGTTTTCTACTACCTAGCACCTGCATAGCTTTATGTGCTTAGGCAAAGTGGGTGCCAAGAGGCAAAATTGGGAAGGTAGCATTCCACACCCCCTCTGGAAAGGTGGGAACAGCGAAGGAGATGGAAATGGAAAATCACGCCCTTTAAAATCTTTAGGAGAAAGGGGTTTTTTGTTACTGAACAAGTAATTTGGAATCATAAAAGGAATACCAAGAATGTCCTTGCTTTTTAAGACACTGAGTGGGATCTCACAGGACTGTAAATAAGCAGTAACTCCACCGAGATTTCCAGCTGCACAACAGTGAAAGTAGTGTACGTGAAATCAGAATCTGGACCTACACTACCATTTTAACAATCCCAATATGATATTGTGGGGAGTGTGTATTCGCGCTGTAACTCCACTTCACAGTTTGTTAGTAGGAAATAGGCTTCAGCTTGAATTCTTCCAGCAGAGCCTAAATGGTGTGATTATGGCCCCATAATATTCCCTTACCGTGCTTTCTTGCTCAATTCACAGTAATTTTTGCTACAGTGTCTTTTTTTCCGTAACTTTCTGGCTTTTTTTCATCTCCTAATTTTGGCCAGGTTGTATCACCCTACTGTTATTAATTCAAACCCCTTTGTTTTCCCCCACTGTTGCGATATGGAGTATGTTCTTTTTTACCTCCTACATGCAACTTCCTGTGCCAAAGAGATGCTCTGCATCCATCTTCCTCCATCATCCTTGGAAAGTGGAAAATTCTTTCTATCCCATAGATACTTATAGTGCCTTCTAACTGGTATCAATGTGATTTGCCATACTTTCTTCAAACACAGTTTGCCTTGTTTATGAAGATGGGGTTCTGTTTGCATTTCATTCGTGTCCTTTGTTTTTATTAATCAGAAGAACGCAACTTTATACAAGTTGAATGATCTGTTTCACCTGTGTAGCAAGTGTAAGGGAAGCAGCACCCTACAAGACTTTAGAACAGTAAGAATACGGTAAACAAAGAAGTTTGATGGGGTGTTTTTTTAATAATAACATAACAATAAAAAAGACGACTACCACTAGTTAATATCCCATTTTTTATTTAAAGAAAAATGCATGAAAATGTGGAAGTAGTTATACACTAGGACTTTACTGTCAACTCATATGGGAAAATATGCCTTTTTTTTCTTTTCTTTTTTTTTTTTTTTTTACCAAAAAGAAATAGAAATGAATGTAAAAGAGTTCACGTTTGCAATTATGGGATCTAAGTATATACCAGATCCTAGGTGTCCTCAGGAGAGTTTGAAGTATAATGCCGTCTGTCTCTCAGTAGTAAGGCACTTTTTACTGTAGCATATTGTTTTATCTGGTCAAATTTTCAACCTTTTGGAAGCCAAGGTGAAAGCTCAAACTTCTTTGCGAGAGTGTATCCATTGTGTATTAAAATATCCAGGATGATTCATTCAGTCAACCCAACATCTACTCATCAGCAGGAGAACAAGCTAAGGAGGCATTATATCTTTCTCTAGCACACCACTTAAAGTGAGGCATTCCAATCTAAAAGGCAGAATTGTTCCTTTGAGTAAAATAATTAACGAGCGCGGGAGCGGCAAAGCTGTAACGAGAGAGACCTCTAGTGGCGTCAGCACCGCGCCCTACCCGGCGAAGGACCTTATTGTCCCCGCACCGCCACCCCGCACCGCCACCCCGCCGCCCCTCCGCGCCACTCCGCGCCCGGCTCTGGGCGGAGGGCGGGCTGCGGAGCAGGGGCCGGGGGGCTGGGGAGGGCGAAGGGGCCGCGCTTCCCTGCGGGGATGCCCGCCGGCACCTCGCTGCTGTTGGGGGGACGGTTCGGAGAAAGAGGCAAAAAACACTCCGTTGCAGGCTTTAATTTACCGCGTTACGCAGCTGTGCGCTGGGGGACGCGGTAATAAAAATTAAAATGTTGCTATAACTCCCAGGTGACTTCTTTTTTAAAAGTATAACATATCTCAAGGTGGAGAAAATTGGGTATGTTTTACTGCGACTGTCCTCTTTTACTAACTTAAATGAGTAATTTGGAAAAACACAGGATTCAGTGATGCAATTGATGTTCTTACTCATCAACAAGAACCTACCCTCTGCTGTCACACCTTAATAATTCAGTATCTTAATGTCCTCTTACTTTATGGGAGAGTTCCTGTTTATTTTTTTTTAGTTCTATTTCTATTTCTCCTTAGCAGCGCAAATGGCAACTATTTGTCTCAAGTCATTTGCAGCCACAATCACCATTTAAAGCCTCAGCTCACAAAGTCTTCTTTCTTCCTGGATGTAATGTTACTGCAAGTGGTCCCGTTGGTATCACGGCTGTTAGCACAGCGTCGTGTCCATGGGACAGCTCAACTGTCGTGCCCATGGGACGGCTCAACCGTCGCGCCCAACGCAAAGACTTTGCACAATTAGGCCCAAAGTGTGTGAAATCTAGCACCAAAAAATAGTAATAATCAGGGCTATTTTTTTATATTAATAAGCAGATTCAAAATATGCAGGGGCAGAGAGAGGGGAGACATGCAGTGTGTATTAAGTGCAGGTTATCAAAAAGAAACTGTCTCTGGATTATGTACAGTTTCACTTGACTGAAGCTTCATGGAAGATTAAGCTTCTTTTGTTCTCTGTGCTGTTTCACATAGATCAGTTGATGATGTGCAGAATAATTTTAACCACATATTAAACAGTGGTTAATCTAAGATAAGGAGATGAGTAAATATGAATAGTGAATAGTGTTTTTAGTGTTAATGCTAATTAGAGATGGAGCAAGCAGTTCATCAGAAATTTAAACTCTTTGTGCAGGATTCCCAAAAATGTATGTATAAAGAGAAGGCCTGTTTACTATCGCAATGTTTACCAGCCAGTCTCCTGTGTGGTACACATAATTTATAAAGGAATCAATCACTCCTCTCTGATTTATGGAGAATAATAGCACTGGGGTGACTGACTTCTGGAACTGCTGCAGACATGGAAAATAAAATAGGCAGAAAGTGTTAAAATCCAGGACACTGTGTCAAAGAGTTGTGAGTATTAAGCTAGCTGGGTAGCATTTTTAACGGGAAAGGGAGGTGGAGTTGTGGGGTTCTGCAGCATATAAAAATAACACATTGTATTCTCCTTAAATTATGGCATTTCCAAAATATTACACTTCAGACTTTTGCTGGCCCCACAGGAGATCTTTTCAGTGCCTTTTCTCTTGTAAAGATTTAATTGATCTCTTTTGAGGCTAGGAAAGATCTAATATTTTGCAGATCTATTTTTATTTTCAGCTTTTGCCTTAATCCCCTTCATACACCTTTAATTTCTTCATTTGAATTAATTAAGCTCTCCTCAGATATGTGAAGATGATGAGATTTCTCGACCCCATTCATCACGCAGGTTATTCACAGTTCTTTCAGGAATTTTACCACCAGTTCTCAGCAATTTGCTGAGGAAACCTGTTTGTTACTTGTGTGTAAGTAATTCAGCAAGCCCATGAATCAGACAACCAGCACTTTGGAATTTGCAGTGGCAGCATTTATCTTTTTCAATAGACTGTAATAGCATAAAATTTGTTCATATAGCTTTGTTTTCCATGTGACAATAGGACATCACTGTGGAAAGGAATAAGTACATAGTAGTTTAAGTAAGCAATGACATGTCTAAAAAAGGAAGAAAAAGCTTGATTCCTTCTTTCTGAATTTGCCTTTTTTCTTCTTACCTTTTTTTACTTCTTTTGGAAGACAATAGGTGAGTTAACGGTACAGTTTAAATGCTGTATTATCTCTTCTGAGCCACTCACTTTTGTGCTCCAATCACATTTACTCTTACATGGTACATCTTCGTTTTTCCTTCCTCATCCTTCAGATGTTTATTGCATGAAAACAAGCCTTACCAATCGGTTTGTTGAATATATTGCTGATGGCAGAAGAACTGTGGGGTCTACTTTTGTGAAGAACATCATCTTTGCCTCTTCATCTCTCATCAGATAGGTGTCTGGGCTACTTTTCCCCTGTAGGTGGACTCCTCTCTAAACATTATTTAGACTATTGCTGGAGGTGGTCTGCTGCAGAAATGTATTTGGCACTGCAATCTTTGTGCATAAAATATGTGCTGATCTTTTAAATATTAAAAGATTCATTGCTAGCCCTGCAAAAAGGTAAAAAAGTTGAAGAAGTGTACCATATTAGGAACAAGTAGGAAGAAAATGGTTAACCAAATGTAATTTACCAATCATTCCTATAAAGAGAGACACATGGTTTCAATTTTCCTATTGAAATTGAATTATTGGTTTAGGACAGGTTGGCAGAGTAAAACCATTTCACGTATAGCCATCCAATACGCACTCCCTTTCTTTTTAATCTCCTGAATACATCTGGCAACTTCAGAGATTGTTTTTGAGAGTCAAGGGATCTCAAATTACAGAATCGTCTCACTGTGATATTTTTTCTCACTTTTTACTTTTCATTTTCTTATAATACAAACAGGTAGGACTTTCTAAGCTTAGGATGTCAGAGAAGTCTTTTCCCTACTTTTTGAATGCAACTGTACAGGAAAAAGAACTATTCCTATATCCTTCACAGGAGAGAAATATGTTTAGGAGTACATTTTTTGTTGGGAATTAGGATAACCACGTACATCATCATTACTTGAATTATCAGGGAAAATAACTAGGAAATATTTTTATCCTTTTTATCACTATTACAAACCACCAGACACAAATATTCCAGTGTAAACGTGAAAGAATATCTCAGTAATCACTGAATATATGTTAGTCTTACTGGACACCTAAATTTCTCTTTAAACGTCTGGGCAACATTTTGTGGCATTCAGAAACCTCCGCTCACCCGTCTCCCAGGTCTGCACATGCCTCACATGCTTGCACCATAGTAGTGAGATGTTTGCTTGCAAGATATATGTAGCTGCTCTGTTTTTGAGGCTGATGATGCTCACCTTCTATACAGCCTCTTCAGTGTTTCACCCCAGTGAACCTGGTTTTTCTTGCAGTGGAGTCCACTATCGGAGAGCCCCATTATGAAATCTGAAAGGCGACAACCAACGACTAGGTTGTCGTTGCATCTCACATTGCTGTAGCCACTTTGCAAACAAGGTTATGCCTACACACAGTTTCTTTTCATGAACATACACAAAACTACCAAAGTCTTGGTGGTCCTCAGTCTCTCAGAGCATCAGACCCTGTTAAAACCCATCTGGCAATCTCCATGTATTTGCCCCCCTCCAGTTAACCCACCAATGCCAAATATCCTTAGTGCACATTGAAGCTGCACCAGGTGCACTTGGACAAGAAGACCATACACAGTAATTCAAAGAGCAGTGCTCTGAGGGTTCTTGTGGGATGTCTGAACCCCTAATGCCACTTGATTTGAAAGAGGAGCCTGATCTGAGATCTTTCATTGTCAAAGAAGGTAGGTTGCTCCTACCACTAGACTATTATCTACAGTTGAGATTTTTTAATAATTTCTCCTGATTGAAGCAGTTCCATGCCCTATTAAAAAACATAAAAAAAAAAAAAAAGGAAACAACAACAAAAAAAATGCAAACCCCAAAGTCAATCGGGAAGAGACCAATGCCTTATTTAATGTACTCATCAGTGACATGGATGGAAAAAGTGCTAAGCCTGACATTAAACAAGGCAAAACAAGTATTTCAAAGCCAGGTCTCTTACCCTTGGGTGATTGTCTAAGCCACTTTTTTGCTGAGGAAGGCTTGGTGGTTAGATCTTGTTCTGACTTTTCATCTAAATGCCACTAATGCCTCATGCTAAGGAAAAATTAATGGCTGCAACAAGAACAAAATAAATTACATCATTCAGGCACACAGAAAAAAAAATGGAAGTTCTGCCTTTTTTCTGGTAGGTTCCTTTGGTGTTGGTCAGTTGGTTCCTGATTCCCTACCCTGAGGTGTTTAATTCCCCCTCATCTTGTTAGAGTGAGTTTGAGCTGGAGGCCCTGCGGACATCGTTGCGAAGCCCTGTGCTGGGTTCCAAGCCCAGAGGTGCCCCAGCCTGCTGGGGAGGGAATAAATGACATGGGGAGGCAAGCTGAAAGGTCCCAGAGAAGGAGGAGAAAGGACATTGAGTGAGAATGAACAAATAGTGACAACTGATCAAGACTTCCCAGTTGGGGTCAACGTATCCCATAAAAGGAAAAGATCTGGCAAACTTTTTACTGCACAGGGGTGCAGTGAGCACCATGGCTTTATTCCCTTACTCTCTTGACTTATCACGACAAATGACATCACAGAGCTGGTGCCTGAGCTCTGGAATACAAAAATAGACTTTTTTTTTTTTTATGAAAATAAACAGAATAGAGCCAGGAGGAAAACAAGATTGGGCTCACAAGCATTAGATCAAAGTCTGAAGAGTTATGTTTTTCAAATGGGTTTCTTCATTAATGTCATTCCTTAATATCGATATGAATAGCTTTTTGTGCATAAACCAGGGAGTTACTGATTAATAACTTTCACTAATTCAGTCTGGGAGCAGGAACATCATTATATCTTGGCAAACAATCATTGCCATGAAAGAAATGCTGTACAGGTGAGGTAAAATGCTTGTGAATGGACAATTGGCTGAAATATGTTTTGATAATCCATATAAAAGTTGGGAATTACAAATACCTCTGCAGAAACCAGGACTGTGAAATAATTCCCAAAGGAACAAAAGCTGGGAACACATTTGTGACCAATTAAGCTATGTGGTTGGTTCTAATATATATTATCATTTTCCCAGGTACCTTTAAAAGTGTGAAAAGATGAACAAAATGACCGTTTCATAATAACATACTTCCTTAGCGTGATGGATACCATTTATTATTTATTTCATCAAATACTTCATTAACTCAATGAATGCTTCCAAGTTCCAAAAATAACATTTCTCAGGGTTAAAGTCTTTTAGACAAAGGATCTGAGAACGAAAAGTGAGAGCAAGAACATTGAAAGTAGGAGAGAAAATCAAAGAAGAGAGGGGTGGTGAATACAAGCCGTACCACAGGATGCTCTCCCACAGCAGGTCCTGCTGGTTCTATGAGCTGTTGCCATCACCCTAATGCTTTACCTGCCAGGCAGTCCCTGCAGGGATTTCTGAGTGCGAGGGTGCAGATATGTCTTGCGGTGGCCTCCTCTTAATTTTTTCTAGTATTAGAAAGTACTTTTTGCCTTAGTTAGAAGACTGTATTTCTAGGGAACTCTGTCAACATTTGTTATTTCTTTTGATTTCTGTAGGCTTTTGGAAATACTGAAGAATTCGTAGATTGTTTATAGGTCTATTTAAAAATTTATATTTTTTCCTGAATTATAAAGCATCCCCTGGAGTAGCAAAAAACAAAATTATTTGTAAATACAAGTTATAGTGTATATTTTCAGTGAAACTTAGAAATCTTGATCATATATACTTTCAAAATCTTGAAGAGGATATTTTCCCTAAATGTTGAAGGAGTATTTCTTATTTTAACCGAGTGTATTTACTGTAACAGTTTGTAAATTTAAATACACTTTATAATCCATTTTAACTGTGATGAGCATAAATCTAAGTAGAATTTGATCTCATAAACAATTCCATTAGGTTCATAAACAGTCCTGTTCATGAAGAGGATGATACAGACAAATAAAATGCTGCATTCAAGCACGAGCAATTCAAAATCTGCCTTCCAGATTGACCCACAGAAACAAAAGTTCTGCTCTGAGACCCTTAGAGGGAAAATGGCCACTTGTCATCTTACAATCATGAGTATTTCTTATTTTCCAGCCATTTCTGAGAATGTTTAAGATACTCATGAGCTGTTTTGGCAGATACTTATTGATGCATTTTAAGTCTTTTGTTAGCTATAGTCTTTAGTCATTTTCGTACATTGAGAACTAATCTCCAAGTCTGTCAGTCCCATTTTGCATTACAAATCATTTGTAGTTTTATAACTGTCATTTCCAAGGACATCTGGAAAAGATGGATTTATGAAAGGTTATCGTGCATTCTAAGGAGGCCGGGAATTAGCATGACTTTGTAAAGGTTCTTGTAAATTGAGCAGCAGCCATCACTGGCAATAAGCTGTTTTCTGCTCTAGTCAAGTATCTTTATTTAAATATTAAGGAAGAGGTATGACCTTTGGCCTCAAAGATCACTATGATACAGCAATAGCACAATCTATTAGCTGTCAATGAAGTATTATGGCCCTGGCTCTCTCAAGACACCTATTTGTGGACAGTGTTATAATAACCCTTCCATTAGGCATCCCCAAGGCAAATAACCTTGGCTTTAACACAGTCAGTTTAAAATTCCTTGGAGTAACATTAAGAGAATATCTGGTTTGTGTCAGTTTAGGATCAACTACCAGCATTAGTCCCCTTCTGTAAATTGTAAGTAGCTGTGGATTTATTAGAATTATTTTATACATGCCCACAGGTAAATATTAAATACAAAGGATGTGAAAACTCATATTGCTTTCTACTTCCTACACGGAATATATATAGATATATAGATTAATGGACACCTGACAAGTCTGAGCATTTTAAAACAGGATCCATTTTCTACTGTATACATTTCATTTCTTTTGTTGATGGAAATTACACAGTGCCACTGGAATTAAATTGTGAAAAATAAAAAAAAAAAAAGAAAAGAAATAAATAAAATAAAATAAAACAGGAAATGTGATGAAAGGTAGTCTAGATAACATTCCTACGAGTTGGTATGTTGTCCTGTATAAATAGGTACAGCTACAATAGGATTAGGGGACTATCTAAAAAGCCGAGAAATTTTCACATGTTGTGTCTTGTTTGTCTCCACTGCATCTCCTGCTCTTCAGGTATCAGTATGTTTAATACTCAAAGTTAAGTCCAAGACCAAGTATTTTTTAAACTTTTGGGATGTTCAGAACAAGTATTTTCTTCAGGTTTCCTCTGTTGTTTAGAGAAAATAAATCTGATTAAGCTCCCTTAATATCAGCTGAACTGCTTCCAAGAGTTTCCCTACATATATAAACCAGCTAAGGTTGTTTTTTGCACCTCCTGCAAGAGAATAGCTCTAAAGCCACCGTCCTGCAGAGGTAACAATCAAGGTTAAACTCCATTCAAATACTTTGAAAAATCAGAGATGTCTGCAAGTATTAAAAATAAACTACTAAAAATCCTATTAACATTTCAAGTATTTTGGCCAGTATACCGGTTATAGTGTTTCTTCTGAATCCAGCTTTAATATGTTATACAAATGGCTTTTGTTGCTGAAACACAGCAAACAATTGAATTGAGTGTTGTGAAATCAGAAGAAGTTTAGCTGGTTCTGCAAGTACAGCTTCTATACAACTTTATCTTCTGTTGATTTTTAGCAGTAGTAGATCATTCCTTAGGCAGGAATAAAAACATTCGTGTGATGGGAAACTACACGAGCAGTCCCCCAGCGAGGTTCAGTGCCTCCACACTGCCTCTCTGTCCCCAGAAGGGCTTTGATGGAACCAAGACAGTGATGGATCCCCTCCAGCCACTGCCCCCAGGACTCGTCTGCTCAAGGAAGGTTTACACATTGCAGAGGAAGAAAGCACCTGAATTAAAATAACTCAGTACTAAATTGGCCGGTTCTCTCTGCTTAGTTTTGAAGAGTCCCCTTTCCAGCCCCTCACCACCTGCAGTTCTTGACCCCCTTAGAGGGTTTTATAGGAGGAAGAGGAACAAAGAGAAAAAAGCTGTGGAGGCAACAGTCTACTATGCTGTGATCCACCTCCTAATGGGTGCGTTGGGATTTATCCCCTTGCCTAACGAAGGCAGAAGAGACAACTTCTACCTGGGTCACGACTGGAAATATTTAAAACTCCGGTGCAGATTCATGCTACAGCCAAGAGTATTTGGCTTCTGTACAAATGCCATCACTACCCTGGGCAACGTGGGCTTCAGGACCAATCTTTTCAGCTAGGGAGCAGGTCCTGGCATGACAGCCAGCTGCTGATGAGAGAAAGAAGCTACTGAATCAGACTGGACAATGCCAAAATTTTGCAGCAGCCATTTTGGCCCTGACGGGGCTGTGTGTCCAAAAAGTACAGCACAGTGAAAGATGGCCTCACCTTTCTTGTGACCCTGTCAGGCTTATTTCAAACCAGTGCTAGGAAACTCCACATAGTTTCAAAGCAAACAATTAAGTTAAGCATTACAGCAGTTGTTTTCAAGTGTTCAGTTCTCACATATTGCACACTGTGAAGGCAATATTCGCTGTCAATAAAGGGCACTTGACTTCTGGTTCATTCTCCCTTTAGCACTCCTCTTACAGTGATATTGGATACAAAGCCATTTTCTTTCATAGGGCAATACATGCCAGAATCTAGGATGTAATTTAAGGGGCTCTATTGATATCATAAATTACAAGAAGTCTGCTGAAGCAGTTTATGAATGGCAGTAAAAACCTGAAACTGAATTACATCATTAGAATCATGCACCACATACATGTATTATTATTTATAATACAGACCTAAGTATCCCTATATTTTATAGACAAGAAAGACACCATAGGACCTTGTGCTAAATAGGAATAGGACTTCCACAACCTCTTGCTAGCAGATGTGCTCCAATAATGGAATAGAAAAGCAATGTTTATGAAGTTACTGCATAAAGGAGGCAAGAAACCCACGTCTCTAAGCCCAGGAAAGTGCAGTATCACTGCAATGCTTTCCACAAGATCATTTCCTTGTGCCACTCTCTGAGTAACATCTTTGCTCCACATACCAGAATTGAATTTGAGCAGGACACTGAGGATCTTAATTATTTCAGTACACAGAATCTGTGTCCGTATTTCAGAGTACATATATAAATCTGATTTGGGCAATAGCTGTCAATCAAATCACTGTCTCTCTGCTTTCAAATTCTCTGGCTGGTCCCATGGTCTAGCACAAGCACTTTAAAAATACAGTTACGCGAAGACAGAAAGAATAATAAGAAAGCTGTAGTCTCACAGAAACGGTCTGTGAATGGTCTCAAATCACTTGCTCTCAGTTTGCTTAAGAATTTAGTTCCCCAAAACAGAGTAATGCATGACCTGTATTGAGACTCCAGACATCTGCTTCAGAAAGTGGGCTTTGAAGGGGAAAGATCACATAGGCACATTTTTGCAAATATTTTAATTTGAAATATGCTTACTTCCCTGCCTTGTTTCACTGGCAAACTAGGACATGAGGATGATAGCTGCAGTAATAAGCATGTTTTTATTGACCTATCAAAAGATAATTTTGTAAACTCAAGCATAAGACCCCTTATTTAGAAGAAAGTCCCCAGTAAAGCCAACAGGTCCTTGATGTAAAGTCTGCTCCCACCAGCAAGGTTATGAAGGGCAAGCCATGTGCACCTCCTGGTGACACTGAAGGTGCCTGGAGCCTGTAACCATCCAGTTTGGGATTTCACAGGCCTAAGGGAATCAAACATCTATTTAATACTGGAGTTCAACATACTGAGCATCAAAACTAAGTTAGTTCCTCTGAAATGGCAAGGTTTAAAGAGCAAATAAGTTTATTTTATTCCCATGCTTGGTAACATTGAGGATCAAGATATGTAGAAAAACATTTCTGGCCTTTTAAATAATCGTGTAATTACTTGTCATCAGTAGTGCGTTGGCATTGTTTCACAGCTACCAACCTGTTTAACCACTGACTGATCTGCCAGGTTCAGCCGAGGCTGCAGCTGGTCTCTGACAAGCAGGAGGAGCTGATGCTCCTCAAGCTTGCACCAGCCTTTGGAAGAGGAAGAGCAGTAAGGAAGGGAGGGAAGAATATTTGTGGTTTATCCTCCAAAATTTGGCACAGTTTGAAAAGGGAGAGAATGATGTGAGAGAGGTGGGTGAGGCGAGGTACTCATAACTTACCCCACTGGAAGCTACAAATACCCTGAAATACGTTCCTTTCTTTTCCTGCAGGAAGGGACAGGCTCTGCCAGAGCCCAGCCCGGTACTCCTCTGCCTGCTTTTTAGGCTGACATTTGCCCTTGAGCAGAGATCTTCCTTCGGGTGTGCCAGATCCCATTTGTGATATTTTGGGATCAAGAATGTACCTTCTTTTGTTCTCCATGCTCCTCAACCTCAGTTGTCTCAGGCTTTTCTTTCACTTGCCCAAAGGATGCTCTACCCACTGCAAAAGAAAGGGTCAAATTTAGTGTAATTTAGAGTGTAAATTTCCAAGTGGAGACAATGCCTCTTGAGTCTTTATTGCAGAAGTTGGTTCTCTGGTCCATGCTTATGGTTGACCATGCTTACTTTACTTTGCTGTACTTACTTTACTTACAAAAAAGACCAAATTGCTTTGTGTCGGTTTGTTTTTACAGCAAGCTGGCTGTGTATATTAGCTGTCCTGCAGTAGGAACTGTTTTCCGACAGAAATGATGGAATGGCATTTCTGCAATGACTTTGGGTATTCACTTCACTTTCCTAATGGCTCTGTAGCAATGCAGGATTTTTTCTTGGTGAGGTTCCTCCCCTTAATGATGAGGAAAGGTGTCAACACCACAGATCAACTAATTGATAAAAAGATGTTATATTAAGAATTTTCAATGCTGTCATCTTTTGTTTTAAAAAGACACATTTCCTTTAACTCAGCCTACTCCTGGGAGAGTATGTAAAATACTTAGCTAGGAGATTTTTTTCCCAAATTCTGTATATTAAGCTTACATAATTTAGAATCATTCAGTAACAGAAGGCAAGTCCATTACAAGTAAATGCAATGTACAAACACATGTTTATGTAAAACGTTTAACCCCCTCCAAAAAAAAACCCTCCTGTCAACCACCATTCACAAAATCAATGTTCTCACAGGGTTTGTAGTGTGGAGAGCTCTTGGCCCGCGCTGGACTTTGGCTGCCCCCTTGTTCAAACCCATCTCAGGCTCAGTGGGAGGAAGCCTGGGAGGTCTGCAGAGGAGGTCAAGCCCATTGCCAAATCCTTGCTTGCTGTCATGGGCAACCAGATTGTGTAACCTCAGATTTGTACTGACAGATTTTGAACCTGTTAGGTGTTAGCACGGTTGCTAACAGACCTGCTCTGGATTTGAGGCAGGATGATTAGGAGACCTGTGCCAGCTCCGAGGAAGAAATCAGGTAGAAGGTAAGTCTGGGGAGAGGTGTCCGTCCTTGGAGAGATGGGAGGATGGTGCTCACCACCAGAGGCTTCGGCCACTTGACTCTGCCGGCGGTGGGACTGGTTGCAGAAAAGAGCAGTTGTCATCACTGCTGTCTGCATTGCACAGACATGCGGTCCTGGGACATCCCTGGTGTGTTGTTGGGGGGCAACTTAGGGCATGTAAATGTTACATGCTTGAACTCCAGAGGCCTAAAAGAGAAAGTAAATTTCTAATCCAAGGAGTAAGTTTTTAAAATGCCAAAGCACTTTGGGGGAGCCATTACTCTTTGAATGGTTCCTCTTTTGCAAACACAACACCTGCCCATGTTTTGATTCCAGAAAATTAATAGATATAGTATCACTTGAATCAAGGCACTTCACAGAAAACACTGTCTATTGCCTCCTTTCACACAGCAGGAATTTTCCAACATTAATGTATCTGCTAATCGCAGCAATCTGTGACGTAGTTTTCTGGATAACCTAGCACCAAAAAAATTATTATTTTAATAAGTAAAAATTAACATTTTAAGACCCACCTAGAAATGAAAGGGAAAAAGACCTTAAGCCTAGGATCTAGGTGCTGATGCAAGGACTGCTAGGTTTTCCAAGGAAGTAAGAAGATTAGGACAACTGGCCATGGAAATATTTTGAGATCTACCCTGCCATACCCCGATATACTGCTGTAAAATAGGAGAGTAAAAAAAAGAGTCGTGAAATTTTCTGAGGAAACTACATGGCTGGTAGGGATGCCAACATACTAAAGTGCATGAATGACATGAATGTAGCCATGATCTTAGCATTAAGTACATATACTTAGGTAAAGGGATCTTATTTGGGGGAAAATGCAGTTTGGAAAGTAACTGAGATGACAAATCTGAATGACATTTGAAAAAAAATATTGGTTATTTCTTATGATTTGGGGCATTTCCCCTTCTTATACAAAGTGTTGTCTGTCAAACTCATAAGCATATGAATCTCTTTGACTATACTATTGTTCAATCTGCCTGTTCATAACTCAGCCTCTTATTCCATTATAATGCTTGAATGATTCACATGCAATGTTTCCAATCCACTTTTCCTATCTTGTGAAACTTTTTAACGAAATGTTAGCATTTGCAGGCACCAGATGTTTTGACATAAGGAGAAGCAATATGTAAATTTTAATCCATGCTAGGAACAATAGCCTGGAGGCACCTTTTTCTTATTACATGAATCATATACTTAACCACAATGTGGTGGATTATATCAAAATCATCACCACCCTGAATATAGAACATTTGTCTTGTGGTTGCCAATTAATGAAACTGATATATATTTAACTTGATGGGTACCAGTGATTTAACCAATAAGCCTTAGCATACTTCACTGCTGCAGCCTCCTTTATAATTAGACTTTTGGTCTGATTATTATCACAACTTCATACATTTTCCTCTAATCTCCCATTGGTTGTCAGTACAAATGATGCTGACATTAATTCTGTTTGTCTGTCAATTGCAAATATCACTGCTTTTAATCAAGCAGTGTATCACATAATGCTTTTCTAATCTCCGAAATAACTTTTGATTTTATTTTCTGATGCTGTTTATTTAATCGTTAAGTGTCTGAGTCTGCAACAGGCTGAGCATCGCCTTTCTTCAAAGTGAACTGAGGGCTCTCAGTCCCTCACAAAGGAGCTGAGTACCTTTTATGATCAAATCCTAAGTGCATAATAAATATGTAAAAAAGCAAAGCTTCTTTCCATGGCTAATCACTGAACTTTAAATAATATTTATAATAATATTCTGTTTTAATACTGATAGGGGTGTCTTAATGATTTGATGAAATAAAGAGCCTGGAGAACATCTTTATTACAAATAGAATGTTTATCTGATGTACACAAACAATGAGCACTATTTTACATGAAACAGTGAACTATTACAAAACTATAGCTGAAATATATATTACTACTCAACAACTTTTGCATCATTTCATGTACAGAAAGCACCAAATATCTCCTAAAGAAAGCAGCACTTTTGATATTAGGAGTTCAAAATGCAATACGAATCCTTACTTAATTCATTAAGTAAGAGTATCTTTTAGTGCCAAATGCTACCTAATTATCAGCTTTAAAAAACTGTTTTACATCTTAAAATACAATATTCTGTTTATCCTAGATTGTCTGGGGAACATCTAGTACATTAAAAGGTTTTTGTAGAGCTTCTTAGTGATTTAACTGATATCATCATGCCTGCTAGCAATTTTGCAACATTCTGAAAACACTTTCCATAAATCAAAGCCTTAGCAGCAGGAATAAGCAGATGGCAGGAGACCATATTAAAGAATGTATCAATTATTTTTATTAATGGGAGGCTACTGGATCATGATGTATCATAATGGACTAAATGTTTAGCAGTTGTGAAGTGTTTTGTCTGTTAGGTATCTCAGATGTTCTTAGCGGATGTTATTATATTGTCTTGTGATGGCATTCTTTGAGGGACCGGATAGTGAAGTTTCACAAGGGACATATAGAGATGTTTTAATTTCAGTCCTTTAATTGTATTCATATAATAAACATAAAATACCAGCATGTATAAAATGTAATTTTAAAAAGATTGCATGTACAGTGTGTAATAAAGTACATTCTGTCTGCATACATTGACTTAGAAAACAAGATACTATACGGTTAACAATGAAAAATAGCAATTATTATAAAAATATTCTACAGTCTCATAATAGTAATGTAAATGCCTTTACTTATCTAAGAGACTTAACATAATTTTAAATTACAATAATTTTACATCCTCCATTCATATATACAGCCCTATTAAAGTCAAAAGGTATTATAATAACAATGTTCTTATTAAGATTAAATGACTGAATTATATTTAGTTATTTTACTGTATAAAGCGGCTGTGTTCCTGTTTGTTAAGACTGTTTGCACTTACTGTAGCTTTTCACACTATCCACGCTATGCACAACGAAATAATTTATGTTTCTGTTCTTAGTATAGTATCTATATCCATTTCATGAATTAAACAGGATGTTAATATTTCAACTCCCTTTCCTTTTGTGTAATTATCGGTCCGCTGTTTTGTGTATTCTGTAGGAATACGTCCACCAGCTTTGAACAGCTGCTACTGAAAACAAGCAAGAACCCCTCATTTAATACATCTTGACAAAAATAGCCAGTTCCCCTCACCCCCTGCCCTGCTTGAGGTCAAAGTCTGTAAGTCTTTAAACAGTTTTATAGGCGCAGAGCCACAGACACATATTATGCATCTCTTCCTTGAGATTTCGTTAAACAAATTTCTGTAGAAAATAGCTAAAAAGTCTATTTTGCTTGCACCACGTTTTAGTCCAATAAAACTCGCATGGACAGCAAGGAAATTCTGCCTGAGGAAGGATGTCAGGATTTGTCCCTGTAGTCATGAAATCCCTTTCCTCTGTGCAAGCCAGTAGGACCATTCTCTGCTCTGCACAGCTCTAGCAGTCCTCTCGGCTTCACAGCAGCCTCACCGAACCTGGGGTGGGAGAAGGAGTGCTTACTCCAGAAAGTCTGGGATACAGTTACCAGCACACACATCTCCTAAGTGCCTTAAGTACCACCTATTCATCCCCAGACTGTCCTAGCTTACTGTTTCTTGCACCCTGTGTCACCACTTAATTTCAAGGGTGATGCTGTAACACAGGTTCTAGTTACAAGCTAAAATAGTAATTATGATGACTTCCTACTCAAAAAAAAAAATTATGGTAGTGAAACAACATTGCCATAATATACACCTACAGGTATGGATACATTTAGTGTTTTGGGCAAGGAGTTTGGGAATTTTGTGTGAATGAAGACAGCTTGAATGTGTTTAATGAAAGATGCAACACGGTATATTGCAAAAGGAGCATTCACTATCTTCTGTTAAGTCTCTCATGCAGGAAAAGAAAAAAAAATCTGGTGCTTCAGGCTGAAGCAATTGTCAGAAGAATGAAAATCAACTTTAAAAAATTTAATGGATGCACTATAATGTTTTTTTAGAACAGTGCTTATAAAAGTGATGAAATTCAGGATGTTATTTAAAGTCAATATAGTTCAGAAGTATGGTCTAACTCCCATGTAAAAGTTCAATGGGAAAATCATGTAATACATTCATATTTAATTTCTTTTTCTCCATTATGAGCAATCCACACTGGTGTATTTAAAACTAATGTAGTAGAAACTACAGTACAAGGACAAATGGCATTTGATATCAACCAAGTATCCCTCCTTTCATCAGCTGAAATGGACAGTACACATCCTACACTAGACATAATGTGGACGTAAATGTTACTTTTAATTCATCATATTTTGTATTCAAATGTCAATATTAGCTAGTTTTTGGCAAAACTATCACAAAGTGGTTCCTCTTCTAATCAGCCTAATTTATAGAAGCACTCCAATTAAAATGGTGATCAGTTCTATGTTCAATTACCTTTGGTTAATACTCATTTGTCTTTCCATTCCTTTCTTCCATGCTAAAAAAAAAAAAAAAAGAAAATTACCAGATGACTGTTTGTTGTTATTATTTTTACCATGCAGTGGAAGCATATCTTAGCTTCTTCTGAGGGTCAAGTGTGTGCTGGGCTGTCTGGGACTCCATGCATATGCAACACAATCAGTTCTACTCTGTTCAGCTTATATCCAAGTAGTTTGCTTAGGCTCATATAAATCCTTGGGTTTCCTAAAAACATGAATATTATTGTGAGATTGGATACTCCATCATCTTTCGTAGCCAGCCACACATAATTTATTATCCCACTGCTCAGTTTCCAATTAAGAAACTATCGTGACGCTATCTGGGTTGGTCAGGAATGGGCTACCGCCCTGGAGGAACACAAACCTCACAAGGACTGTGAGGAGGACCCGGGTACCAACAATAGAAGAGGGAATAAGATGAAGTAATTGATCTGTTCTTGGACAGTATGTTTAAATACATTGAAAACATTCAAGCAAACAACAATCCATCGTAATCTCTTCTTACTGTTTCCGATCCTGTGACAGTTCTGGGGTTAGAGGCAGCCTCAGTGACAGCAAAACTAATGCACACTTTTGAAACATATTTGGAATAGTTAGACAACTCCCTAATGTGATCTTTTGGCTCTGGTTGAGGAAGAACTATGAAGGACCTGTGCCAGCTTATTTTCCCATGTATGAATATTACAATTAGAATGATTGCACTTAACGTCCTCCAGAAACATACATCACTCTCCAGAATTTCACTATTTATAGAAATTATACGCCTTCTACCTGCCCTCTACCTGTCAAGCCTTTACTGAGTCATCAAAACACGTTTTCTGAACGCCCCTTCCTAGCAAACGAGGGATGAGAAGCAATACATCACATCAACACTTCTGAATATCCCCTTTGGTTTGAAAAGACTTCCTTCTCAGCTTTTCTGTAGTGAATCCAAAGCCAAATTTGAAATTAAATTATCTTTGTTTCAAGTGTATGCAATGGGTAGCTTGTAATTTCCCTCCATTTCCAAATGGATCAAAGGCACGCGTACAGATAAAATCCCTTTGGAAAAACCTTGCTGTGCTGCCAAAGGACACTGAAAGCATTGTCCAGAAGCACACTGTTGTGTGCTGAATTCTGATCTCTTCCACACAAAAAAGGACACAGTTTGAATATTCTTGGAATAAGCAGCTCACATAGCACTGTTACCGATAGTGCTTTTTTTAAAATTGTGCTAATTGTAACATGGAGAATTTTTGTTGAGTCTGGTACATCCATACAGTCATTCTGCTGAAATGTCGTATCTTTTTCTGTCTGAGTTCGTTTGAGTCTCTGTCATTATGTTAGTTTCCATTTTTCTTATGTATCATCAAAACATATATTAAAAGTCTGCTCTTTTTCTACAAATGAAATTTTTTAAAAATGGAATTCCATGAAAAGCTTAATGGATTTTCTCCTTTTAAAAAGAAGCCTACACAGTTTAAATTTCATGCTCACTTCACTTGTGCGAAAGCATTACCATCTGTTTTTTCAGATTTTAAAACCTGTAACATCTCTACAGTTCCCAGCTTAAATAGTTCCCTGTTGCTTCACGTTTCGTGGAATTTTGAGTTATATAAAAAAAGAGAAATTAAAAAATTACTAAAACTCTTGTTGATAGCCGAGAATAGTGAATACAGACTGAAGAGGAGTTTCAATACATTTTTGTAACATGGGTATTCCTTTTGTGGTAACCATTTTGATAGTGCTGTAAAAAGTCATGGAACAATAGTAAAAACGTTCCCAGTGAAGAAAGATTTGTGCAAATGTCAGCTGTGAACAGAGGGTGTGAATCTGGGGCAAAGTGATCCGAGTTCATGTCCATCTCACTTTCCTGTGAAGTAAGGGCTGATTTAAACCCTTGTCATGTAGTAACATCTTCACAGTGGCTCTCCTTATTTGTATTTAAAATAAGCACAAGCACCATGCTTACGTTCAACTTAGTCTTTTAGCAAGCGATTGAGAGAAGTGTGAGGCCCTTCCTGCTTTTACAAATCATCTCCGTCATCTGTGCTAAAGCTGCTTCTCCTGCTGCTCTCTTTCGATGCGGCTGGGGACGCGGAGGACAGGAGGGGGTCTGTTCCAAATGGCGACACCGTGTCATCCAGTAAAATTTCCTCTAGCCGTTGCTCTTCTTTTAAAGCTGCGCTGAAGGACAAATCCGTGAAGTGTGAAAGTGGATCGGAAAATGCTGTAGACCCATCACAAACGTCAGAATTTTGTCCATGTGCCGGAGGCATTTGTTGAGAGTAGTCTACAGAGTTCTCCTCTGCGTAAGACTGTTGCTTGATGACCTGCGCAGCTAAATCGACAGCACTGAGTGAAGACATGACTGGAAGGCCGTGTGCACGAGCCTGGATCTCTAGTTCCTAAAATTTCAAACAAAAGCAGTTAGATAATGACTTTAAAAGACAGAATAGCATCTTCGGAACTATTGCAACAAGTATACAGACGGTACATGCAAATTAATTATGCCTTCAGTCCAGCTGTGAGACTACATTTTAAAATATGGGACTGTTAATCTATGATAATTTGCCACTCGAGTGTTTTTCTTTTCATTTCCCCTCCTGCCTTTAAGCAACTGCCCTACGGGAACGTAAGAGGTAGGACAGACAGCCTCTCTATAACCATTGCGCACTGAACCCAACAAAGGTGACAGAAGAACGTTGCAACTTTCTAGTTCGTTATCCACAGCTATCAAGAGAAACAGAAGACATTTTACTTGATGATGTTTATGATATACAGATATATGTGTAAACCACCATATATAAGATGATTGATTTTATGTCTGTCTCTGCCTATCTATCTGTCTGTCTTCTCATCTTCATATGTGTCTATATTCAAATCTCACCTTTGCAGAGCCGTATTCTGCTGCTTCGTGTCGCAAGCAGATATAATGTGGCACGCTATTCCCAAGGAAGTGTAACATGTGAAATGGTTACAAAGGGAAAATGAAAATACTGAAGGGAATTTTGTGTCCAATATTGATTTTTGGCTGCAGAGATATGCTTTTTTGCTTCTTTTTTTGTTTTTCTCTGGCTCTAATACATACATAAGGAAACTGTTTGTACAAATACTTTATTAACTTTCCATGTATTTCTCTATGTAAGCTCTAATTATAAAAGGAATTTCCTAGAAATCTAAAAAATACTCCCTCCCCAATATACACAGCAATAAATAGGGAAAGCCAATTCAGTTTTAATAAACGCCATTTGGGGAAAAGTGATATAGATAAATAAAATTTGATGAGGGATAAGTACTGAGAAAGCTTTGTAGTTCATGGCGAGGCTCTTATACAAACCTGAATTCGGAGTAGAAGTCTTCTGTTAGCATGTTCTAATTTCTTCTGCCTGTGTTCTAATTCTCTGGCTCTCTGTTGTTCTTTTTGTAGCCACTTGATGTACTCCACTGATGCTTTTAAAATAGTTCCTTTGTTCCAGCGCATATCACTGCAGAATGTAGAGATAACCTTTTCACAATTGTGCATGTCAGCAGAATTCATAAGAACTTACAAAATCTTTTACATTAATATGAAATAATGATTTACATGACTATTATTCACTCTTAGATATTATTGCTTCTGAATGGAAATTTTAATAGAATAGTTAAGAAGCCCTTATATAGTAAAATTAATCCCAGAATGAAAATAAGTGTCAAAAGAAAGTAATAAAGTGACTTTTTGTGGGAGAGCTAAATGCAATATCATGATTCTACCATTACAGTTTTTATATTTTTAGTGAAAATTGCTTTTATTATTAACTCTAAGATTAAAATCTATGTGCAGTATTTCTGCATTAATGAACTAGGAAATATACATTACTGAGGACTTAAGCCTAAATTTTTAAAGATCATTTTGAATATACTACTCCTTTTACCTGACTTACTAATGAGGTTGCTTTTATGCTTGTTGAGAAAAAAATGGTCTGTGCTGAATGCCACTCCTCATTGATGATAGACCAGACAAATCACACTTTGGTAACCATAATGGCTACGGAATGACAAAAATCCCGTTCAAAAATCTTGAAACAATATAAACCAAGTTAAAATCCGCAGCTACATACAGACCCCAATTCAAAATAAAAGCCTTGCAAAAAAAAAAAAGATTAGACATGTCCATTATTCAGGAAACTATGGTTTAACTTCCAGCTTACAAGCAGCCTTACTAACAACAATACGCTTGTCCAAATGCATCTGTTCGAGGACTTACATGTACCCATTTATCAACTTTCCATGTATTCCTTTATGTAAGGTCCTGGAGGCCTTGTAACAAGAATGAAATTTGTTGAAAATGTTTAATTTCTAATAAAGTTCAGTGTTTTATGATACAGGATGGGCCCACTGCATTAAATATACAGACAGAAGAGTTTATCCAAACTATCTAGTTCACTGCAAGGTGGCTTAGACCAAGCAGAAGATTGGCAGAGCTTCTGGTCCTATAAAGCAACCCTGAGAAGGAAAAAGCTATTCAAACCAGTAAGAATCTGAGGTTGGGATTGACAAGTAATCACCTTAGTAGTTTTTTTTAGTACCTGTTCCAAATACTTGTACACTGGCATTTAGAGAGTCAAAAAGAAATATAAATTATACTCCAGCCAATCATCACTTTCCATTACTCCTTGGCTGTTTTAGTTAATGAGATTTGCTTCTACTCACATACTCACTTATGGTGAGTAAAACTGATCTGGAGTGGATTTATTGCAGAAGTGTCCGTGCTTTACATTCAGTCTCTCAGGGTAAGTGCCTAAGAAACCTTATCCCAAGGCTCAGCGCCCTTGGACACTTCCACCGAGGCAGTTGTCTTTCTACTGAATGTGCAGGGCAAAAGCCAGACTGGTACAGGATTTAGGGACCCAGACTACCTGGACTTTCCTGATGCACTGTACTAGGGATAAAACCTTATGGAGCTGACAGCTTTAAAGATGCTCAGAAGAATACGCAAAATTATTTGGGATAAAGCATCACAGTGTTTAACCATATCCCAGAATTTAGATCATTTGCTAGAGATTTGGGAGAACCCGCTCTTTGATCGGAAAGGGCTCGAATTCACATCCCTGTAGTCTCCGGGCAGCACACAAACAGCACAGCTCCAGCACACTGGCACCTCCCCTGGTCTCAGTGAGGTGGGCCAGGAATGCACAGCTTTTTGGGATTAGGTGAGGTGGTCAGAGAGAAAATAATTATTGCCTCAGACCCTGCTGTCTGCAAAGCCAAAACATCAGAGGCTGCTCGCTGAAGTGGGTATGTATTCTCATCTAGACATTCCCTGGACAAAAAAACTAAAGCAGAGGTGGGACTGGGACCCACGAGCAGAACCTGTCTCCCTCATGACAGCTGAACCACCTCTCACCAGTCCCTCTGCCTCCTTCTTCCTCTCCCTGTACTTCTTGTCCAGGTGGGAGAACAGAACATTTTCCTGCCAGCAGTCCCATGGACTGACTCCCTCCTAGGAGAGGACTTTCTCCTCACATGTGGGATGCCTATGCTCAAACTATAAAGGTTAAGGAACTTTTTAGTACATGCGAAGCTTATTTTCTGGACAATTTTTTGACTGCCATCACCACATTATAATCTTGTTTTCTTCAGACCTTGTTAGAAAGTTAGGTAAATACTGAGAGGTCCCTATTTATACCTGAATTGCAGTGGAGTTTAAAGGCAATGAGACGCCTGTCTGTCTACACCAGAGCACTCCTGAATAAATAGGAGCAGAGGACAACAACATTTCAAACTGGGAATCTCCACTGCTGTCTCAGGTATGAACTACATGTGCCATTTATAGCTCAGAATCACAGTAGGTTTTTGTTTAATTTCAAGTGAAAAAGACTGATTTAGGACATTTTCATGACAACTTTGAAAAGTGCTACAGGAATGAGAAAAACTATGGCATAAACTCTGGAGAAACACAATCTGCCTAGGGAGAGGGGGTCAGCTCCTCCTAGCATGTAATCAAGACAAAACTAAGCCAGTTTTGGACTGGTGGTCTGAACATAAAAATGTATCCATATGAAATTAGAAATTAATCCATGACTGGTGAAATGGAAATAATTAAGAGGTAGCAGCAGGAGAAAAATATGCATATATCACATATTTGGCAAATATTTAATAGTGATTTCACAAAGAATTTCATGTCAGTTATAAAATGTTATGAATTCAAAATCAAATTCAGACAAAAATACTTTTTTGGTTAATTTTTCTGATTGACATATGAATAAGCCATATATTCATGACTGTATTTGGAATCTTTCTGATGAAATGCATTCATGTTGCACATAATTGACAACCTGTGTGCTCACTTTTAGTTTATGTTGCCTTGATAGTTCAAATTTTTACATATATGGTAATGATATTTTTTCTCATAAGTTGAAATAAATCTTCACAGGAGGACTAATTCCTGGATTCAAACTGTGAAAGAGATGGATCTGGTCAGCTTCCGCATGAGGCACATATGGATAGATAGCTCTTGTGGTAATATTTACAAACTTGAGAGGCAAAACTGTGATGGAGGTCTAGGATGAAAATGCTGTGGTTATTACTTTCTACATCCCTACTCATATATACATATACTCGTTGGTGTCTTATTAAATGAGGAAGGTTGAAGTTAAATATTCCAACGTCTAAAGGCAACACAACAGAGGATCAGCTGGTGACCTTAGAAGCCAACATGTCTTTCATTCCATGTCTCTCTATTTATACCAGGAGCAAAACAAAATACTGAAGATGTCTGTGTTGCTTCTGCGTCACACTCTCCATCCATTCGAACCCTGAGCACCATACAGCAGTCACGGGACAGTGCTATGGAGAAACAGAGGCTCTATGCAGATGTGCAGGGTTGGAAGAGCAGCAATATAACTTGTGAGGAGGAAGGCAAATGGGGGGAATAGCACATGGGAGGTGCCCATATAGCAGTAATCTGCAACGCATCTAGCTCTGCTTAGCATGCAGGCAAGTAGATTCAACTATGATGGGAAGAAAAAAAAAAACATCTCAGCATTTGAAGATGGATTAAATCCAAGCACAGCATAAGAAGAACATATGAAGAATTCCGAAATTCTCTGATCAGTTATTGGTTTTCTATATTTCTCTAAAAATGCTGAATTCCAAATTGGGTGCAAATAAAGTTATCTGAAAAATTATAAAAGTGGCACAAGGAAACTGTGGGTTTTGCTTTTTAGGCATTTATATGTTGGGCTTGCTCACTATATACTAGAGATAAATTTGAAATGATGAGGCCTACAGACATATTTGAGAACCTTTAAAAACTGATCAGCCACTGACAGTTGTTAGTAATTTTATTGGGAACTGCTGTATAAAAACAGACAAAACAGTTGCATTCGTAACTGATTTGAACCTACAAAATTTGATATAGATCAACTTGTCTTTGGAGATGGCAGGAATTCTATTTTTTTTCACTTTACTCTTTCCCTATCTATTAATTCCTTTCTCCCTTCTCCCTGCCCCTCCCCCCCCCCCTTATTCTTCATTTCTATTGTATTTATGTAAAGCTCCATCTTGTAAACACTGAAACACATGGGAAACTTTACACATGAATCACGTCAGTTGAGTGCAGTAAGAAGTTTTGCAGGTCTTTCACATCAGCAGCAACCTCTGCAAAGGAGGATTATGTGTGCATGTGGTACAATAATGTGAAATTTTTAGCAAGATACGCACATGTTATCTAATTTAATTAACCGAAGTCTACCCCACTTAACATGATTTGCATGGAATAGTAGCAAATAAGTACAAAACACATTATATTTTTTGGTCTCAGAACTCTAGCTCCTCCTAACTCTAGCAGCTGAATCTCTCTACAAATCTCAAATGCCCAGACCAAAATATGTAACTCTCACCTAGGAGAGTTTCTCATTTAGGAGAATAGAAACATAGCCATAAGACTTATCTTCAGCTCATTTCCATTGAGGTAACTTTGTTGAAGTCAAAGGAGCTCCATTAGTTTACACGAGTTCAACTCTCGTAGGAAGGACAAGAGCACCTGACCATCTAAGATTAAACTAATTAACAAAAACAGAGTTTGGGAGAGGGTGATAGTCACTGAGTTTGTCAGCCACAGAGCAATTACTAATAACAAATCATTTGGCTGAAACTTTTTGCGGTCCATTTCTTTCCCTGTTTCTGAGAAATTAGCTTTAAACTATCCTTGCTCAAAGAGATACTTTGAAGGACTTTGAACTTGTTTTGATGACCTACACAATTACAAAGTGTATTCTTCTGAAAGGTGCAGCAAGTTTCCATTTTATAATAGCATGAGTGTACACAAGGTTTTTCCTTTACAAGAAACGTGGCTGTGTTGGCCGTTAGAGGGTCTGTCCGCAGACAACAGAAGGTCAGGCACAGGCAGATGCAGAGGGAGAGTGAGAGCAACCCACTACTTCTGCCCAAATCCTCAGTGGTTCTCTTAACATCCCGGTTCTGTAAGATGACTGGAATTCTTAAAGGAAAGATTTTATTTTTTCTTAGTATTTCTGGCAGTTCTTGGTGGCTACCATGAAACAGTTCTTGCGTAGGCATTTCTGGACTCTACCACAACATGAAGTCCTGTTAACCACCTAAAACTGGGTTCTGAAAGGCTGAACACACAGGAACCGTGAAGGGAAAGGTAAATATATTTAAATGTGCAAGTTATGACTTTTTCAGCAAAATATGACTGGGTATTTTGGGCCTTTTTATATTCTATTTTTGAATTATTCTGTATAACTGTTTTGCATTTCTGAATCATCTACCGCTTGGATATCTAAGCATTGAAAATTAAACAAAAGAGTCAAAGTTCTTTGCAACTTCTACTTATCTCCATTTTCTAAGGCTGATGAAGTGAACTTAAAACACCCATTCATTTAAGCAATGTAATCCACACTTTTCATCATTAAATTAAAAAAAAAAAAAAGCAAAAAGAATAGGGGTTTAAGCCAGTCAAAAGAAAGTCCCTGCGGAAGCTCTGCAGGAGCCAAACAAGTTCACTATATAACTAACAAAACAAAAGTGAAATAAAAACCCCACACACCACTTCTAAGAAATATAAATCATAAAAGGTTTCCAAATAGCATCAAAAATGTCCTTTTCTCTTCCTGAGTCTGAATGTAATCTTCTTGAAGCAAGCCATCTGGGACAGGCATGCTAACCACAATGGCTTACTTATAGTAGTATTTGCTCTTCAATGCAAAGGCTGATTTGTCTCACTGTCATTAGTCCAAGCATTAGCGAGGTTTCTCCTTTTACAGCTAAGTTCCCACTATAAGAAGAATCTTCTAAAATCAATATATGAGGTGAAAATGCTGTGTGTGATAAAATGTTACAGATAAAGTATTGTAAGAGATGATACATCTCATTCTTTCAAAGGAGAAGAGGGCAGATTGGGGGCACAGTAAGGTGTTATGAAGGAAAAGGCAAGAACTGAAACAGAGGGTAAGGACACTGAGTTATGATTTGGCAACACAGGACCATACCAGAAAGAAATAATAATTTTGATCTGCTCAGCCAACAAAACAACATGGTCAAATTAATATGTTTCTGCCCTCAGATGTAAGAAAAGAAGTTTACTCTTCTTTGGATTAATTTAACCTGGCACCAAGGTATAACAAAGTTATGTTATAACCTAGTTTTTCAAAAGCGTCCTGCACCTTTTGATGCCTCTTTTTTCTTAAGATGAACTTGAAAGTTGTTAAATAGGCCTATTTTCAGGAGGAGTACTGATTACCAGCCTTTTGAAGACAGCAGTCGTCAGAATGTGAGACACATAAGTCCGCCTCATGCTTTTGTAAACATAAGCCACTTTGTGGCTGTAACTGTTGAACTCAATCATGGGTTTGCAGACTAAAACAGGAAAAGGTGATGTCTTCAGGATCTGTACCTGAAACTTTTTAATCAGGCAACAACACCAAAATCTGTGGGTAAAATCCATCATCCACTTACTGGAGCAAAATTACAGGCTCAGATCATTCATTTTAAGAAGAACTTAAGTGATTGCTCTATGTATTAATGTTTTGAATACATTCGTAAACTAAAACTCAATCCAGACCAAAACATGTAACTGAAACACCTCTCTAGGCAATCAAAAATCACAACTGGAATTTGTACCTCTTGCCCATTTCTAATTGCTGTGTAACTTCCTTCCATTATTGCTTTATAGCTGCAAACCAACAGTGCCATCCACTGTTTTTCTGAGAAATCTTTCAATTATTTGCCCAAATGGTCTTGAATACTGAAAGATGCACCAGCAAAATTAAAATTCTTCTACCAGTCTGTGCTTGTAGCAGATCACATGTGGCCAAAATTATATTTAGGTACTTAAAATGCTTCTTATTTTAACTCAGCTGTAATACCTAGTTCTATATTAATTACGGTAACATGCCCATTTATCTAATCTTGAGTAGATGCTGTAGAAGGAGCCGAGTTTGTGAATTCTCTAAAATGGATGCGGTATGTTAACTTTCTCTCTGGTGATATCATTCCAAGTGGCTTGTTATGCCAACCTTGTACTTATGTAAGTCTCACACAGCTTTCTATTGTTACAGGAATCCTTAATATAATCAAGAGTTTCTTAGTCCTAAGGAAAAAAAAAAAGAAAAGGCTGAAATATCAATAGGAGTTTTCATTTGAAGTATTATGCCGGTCTGTATTGACATGCAAATGATAAAGACAAAATCTGTATAATCAATTTTATGCGAGTCACAATCATGCTAGTGCATAGTCTTAAGGCTTCCCCGAATGACATGAGAAATCTAAGGCTGAAGTTCAGCATTAAATATCACACTGAACTGTTATTGCTAATCCTGCAATAGGCTTTCCTACAGAGACGGCTGTTTTGTATTGCTGACAAATATAAGATTTAAGGGAATGCAGGTATAGTTTACGGAATATGGATTTTTTGTTACTGTAGGTATATGCATTAGAATAAAATGCTATTATTATAGCAATTATAGCAATTATTATTTTTATCCTTGCATTTTAGGACTGTCTTTTTTTCCCTGCACTGAGTGGAGGACTTCTAAAAAATGCTCAGTCTACAGACTCTTAAGCTGATTTTTTTTTCTTAGGCAAAGGGCAGACAGTGACAACATGCATTTTGTTTTATCCCACTAGAGGGCCCATGGCAAGGGCTGAAAGCATCACTCCGTCCTTCTCCAGAGATGCCACACAATTGCTCCCAGGGAGAGAGAACTGGACTTGCTGTTGTTTGGCTTATCTTCTTTTTTTCTTCTTTTTGGTTTTGTTTGTTGTTTTGGTTTTGGTTTGGTTTTTTTTTCCCCTGATGTGGAAGTCTCCTTAAACACCCTGGAATTGCTTTCATTTTGTTATCCTTTCACATAAGTTTTCCCAACAGGCACTAATAATCTGTCAAAGGTTTGTTACTTGAACAGCCTGATCTGAGCCAGTGACCTGGCATGGAAGATTTTGTATCCCATTACTCAATCCTATAGGCAGTATATGCAACTGGCTTTTTTCCCCCCTGTATTTAAACTATAAACATTATTATAGGAAAGACTGTTGAACTCACGGATCATTAGACTTGGGGATGAGTGTGCCAAGCTCCTTGATTCGGTAATTAATATTATACCTTCTTCTTCTCTCAACTGTTAAGAAGAAACAGTTACTGTTTTTATGGTGAAATATTCTTGGAGAAATTCAACATAACACATTTTAATTAGTCAAAAACAAGTCAGACAATGTACAGAAAATTTCTTCCTCAAATAGAAGTCCCAACGTGATCTCTTACCTGTCTCTGACTTACTCTCAGGACAAACTCCATGATTAGTACAGTCTCTGTATGTTACCGTACCTGTAGGTTTTCTGCCCATTTACAACCAGAGTCCCAGAGAATGAAATAGTCACACATCCTCTCAATGTGAGCTAACACTTTTTTCTTTTTTTTTTTTCTGATGTTTGTGCATGCTTTCTCCACCCTGCTCCCGCACAACAGAGTTTTCAGCTTGCTGGAGTTTTGCTGATGACTTCAACAGGGGCACGAGCCAAGTCATCCAGCATTTCATATTTTGGCACAACTGCTACACAACACAGTTAACAGCTTTGCTATCTCTTATCAGCTGTTATCAGCATTGCAAACCACAGAGAGGACATATCTGCAACCTTATCCCTTCACTGAAACTCAGAAAGACTGTGTACCAGAAATATTTCATCCCCAGCACATCGGTTTCCTTCGATGATACAGCACAAGTGTATTTACAATAACTTTTAAAATACACAGAAAATAAAGAAAAACCTCATTTAAACAAATAAAAAAATATTTTCTCTATTTAAATTTATGCTTCTCCTAAGAAAAAAAAATATGTATGGTATCTTTGTTTACTTGCAGTTTAGTTAGAAAGGAAAAAGAGAAGATAAGCCTCTTAAAATTAGTTCCCCCTCTCCGTGCTTTCAGTCCACTTCATCAGCATTGGACCAGTATCCAGGCTGGAGTGTGTGCCCCTTCTCTGCACGAAAGGACTGTCACCTTCCTGCTTCCCATTTCACTAACAACTAGAGACAATTCTCCTCTGCTTCCTCACCAATTTTTCTCCAGCTACTTTTACATGCAGAAACCTCACATTATCTAGTGGATAGGCCCAAAGGACATCTCATCTCTTTGAAGTGTTTCTTGTATATAATTGTGACACAGAAAGTACATGCAGTGAGAATGTAGTCCTGCTGTGGTACTTCAAGCTGTCAAAGACCATCACTGATGGTCTACTGGTGTGAACTCACACTTTTGTCCACTTCCTCCATGTTGCAATTTGGCTCAATCCAAACCTCCTGAATTCAGCTTTGGTCCATCACTAACATTGCATTCAGCTGTTTCTGTTATCTGTTGCTTCTTAGAATACCTTACCTTGGGCTCGATATGCTAATGACACTATACCCTGTCAGACCAGAGCTGACCCATGTAGGCCATGGGCAGAGGGGACACATGCTTCTCTCATCTGTGTATACAGATGTACACTTAAAGTTTGATGTCCTGATTTTTAATGCAAGTACAAAAAACCTCTTAGAGCCTGGTAGAGCTAAATTAGAAGTGTGCAGTGAAGGGAGGTGTGGTGGGTCTTACTACACTAACTTCAACCTTCTCACAGTCATACGAGTGTACCACTGTCAGTCTCAGCCCCACCACATAGATCACGTTTAGTTCTTTACTTCCTCCAATACATGAAGGTGTCTTTTCTTCCCATCTGTGCAAGGCTTTTAGGTTTGTACAGCAGTCAGTTATTTCCTCCTCGTTGATTCCAGCTCAGGGAACTCCCTGGGTGTTATTTACCCTGGCGAAGTGCTCTGCTTTGGTGAGATGTAATATCTTGTCTTACTGTCTCTAGAAACAGGAATTTCACTGAACAGATGAAAGCATCTCAGGTTTTGTAGTCAGATTCAGGATACAGGGTTATAATCCTCCTGAGTGCACTGTCAAGTGACCCCTTGCATCCTATTGGCATGAACGTGCTGGATCTCTTAGGAGAGCAGAGTGTACCCAAGCACATAGCAACCAAGCACTTTGAAAGATGTATTTCAGTTATGTTGGCAAAATAACAGCAAGGCAAACAGAGTTAAAGAATGTGCATTAACACTATGGTCATATGGCATAATAGTTGTTTAATTAATATTTACAGTGTGGAAAAGCTCTGCAAGATACTTATCAAAAAGTACTGAACTGAAGATTGCCTACAAAACAAAGCAAAGAAAAATATTTCTTTACAAGTTAACACTAGAATTTCCTTACAAGTAGACAATAGAATTCTTTTTCTTTCTATTTTTGTAATTTTTCCTGAAAAGAAACTTCCAGTGGTAACATTAGTGAATTAGGGGGGAAATTTTGAAGCTTGGAAACACATTTCAATAGAGCTTTCCTGATTTATGTCTGTTACGGTTTCATTGGTATCCTGATTTATCAATAATATTTAAAGTATGAAATCATACCAAAGCCAGACCAGAAAATGATTTTAAAAAAACCCCAACAAACAACCAAGGAAACAAACAAAAAAACCCAAAAAACAAACACACACACACCGCCCCCCCAACAAAGTACATTTAGGAATGGTTTAAACTCTTCCTGTTACATGAAGAAGGGGTTCCATTTCTTAGACCTAAATCATTTTTCATGGATTCATTGAAGACTTAACCTTTCAAAAGGAACTTTTTTTTGGTTCCTTCTTGGTATGAGGAGGTACAAGAACATTTCCGTAATACGTGGACCTTAGTTTAACCTGAAACATGAATGTATAATTCTGATCAACTTGCAAAACCTGATTTTTCAGACCATCTCTAAAAAGGTGGTACTCATAAAAGAGTAAATCACACTAATAAAGCCTTCATATGTAACACATTAATAGGTCCACACCATCAGATAGTAGAGCTATCTCCAGAGAGACTTTGAGGTCTGAAGTATGCAACTGGAGCCAAACGAGAAGAGATGTTACATGTCTGTGTGCTATCATTACGGCATACAGCCTTCAGCTCAGATGCCAGTGGTGAAGGACAGTTCTCAGACATGTCTTCTGTGTTCAGGAAGGATGATCTCAGAGCCAAAATAAACAGTGGAGGTAACAGTAAGACCTGGCATCCCTAGTGTATGCTTGTTCCCATCTTTCCCCTTCTCACAGTTCCAGACAACTCCCATCCACCGCCTTTCCTAGTCCAGCAAAAACTCCCCGTTCCTGCCCAAACAAGATGGGCAGCAGCAGCATTGATGCTTCAGAGAAGATGTGTTAGCAGCAAGCCTAAATATTTACATGGTCTGTCTGTAATCCACAAAAATGTACAGGCAGAAATAAGGACGCCTTCTGGAAAATCTTAGCAGAAAGTTGTCCATGGTGGTTGCTAGCCCACTGTTCCAGTGGATGTATACTTAGAGCCATAAATGCCTCTAAGATTATGGAATAGCCAGAGAACAAAGATGTAAATAAGAGAAGAAAAATGTAAATAGTGGCTATTAAATAATTACAAATTTAAGTTGTAATTCACAGACTATTTCTGCTGGAAAAAATGTGGAAAGGAGAACTGGAAGATATAATTGCTTTATTCAACAATTTCCAAAGAGAATGCTTCATATTTTTTGTTTCAGATTACTCTTTAGAGGGGAAAAATCACCTAATTTTATAGACAATCTTTTTTCAGAAATAAAAAATATTTGTTTTCTATTCTGGATAAACCAAAATATTTTTTTTTAAATTTTTATAAGTTTAACATTTAGACACCGAACTATGAATTTCCTTATGTTCTAAGCCTAAACTAGGGACGACTTTTCCTTTAGAACTGAAATGCCTAACATCTGTACATGGCTGCACTGTTCTCCATAAAGGGAACAGAAGTGTATCCCACCCTACAGAGGTCAGGGGGTTTGTGTATCAGAGCAGAGTCAGAGCACCGTGTGTCCTGCCCTGATCTCCTTTTGTGACATATGATTTCCACAACTTTAAGATTGGAAGTTATCTGATATCTTCTGTAAATGGTTTTTTCCTTCCTGTCATCCATAGAGAGATACAGCCTCTCACTTGGATGCTTCAGCAAGTAAGGTGTGAGGAGGCTGGATCTTCGCTGTTGTTTTTTTCATCATCTGCCTCCTTTCTTGTCCGATTTTCATTGTAATTCTCAAGGACAACATCAACTAAAATGGAATAGTGTAGGATACGTGTAAAACTAGAATAAAAATATAGGAGCAGGAGTTGATATATAAAGAAATTCATTAAAATATGCAAAGTTTTTTGAAAGAAAAAAAAGACAGAAATTAATTTCAGGGAAGAAAGCCGCACGGTTGGCTGTATTTGCAAACTGAGTTCAATTTGATTACCCTGGTAAGATGCTGATCTAGAAAAAGAATAGAGACATGGTAGCTCATGTATATTATTTTTGCATTCCTCATACATTCCATTTAATGAGATGAAAGATGAACATATACTTACTGAGATTGTGGTTATCCTTTTTTTGTCTCTCCTTTGCCATTGCTCGTGTATCTGCTTCTGACAGAAAGTAAAATTTGTTAAAACAGTCCTTAAGTTGCAATTCCAGTATTTCTTTCACCTTTTCAGCATGGCCTCTTGTCACAAAGAGCAGGCTTCTAGTCTTTTTACTTCATTACTCTTTTTTATTATTAAACAAGATCATAAGCAAATCTATATTCTCCAAGTACTGAATTTTTGAGCAAGTCTAGCAGGTTTTTTAAGATTTTTTAATTGCACATTTTTTTATTTAAGAACATAGAAATGCTACAGAGGGGTATTTTTCTCCAGTTTGCTGTATTTTACATCAGGATAAAACTTACAATACACTAATATGAATATGGATTTGTATATCCCATAATGCAAGAGTTAATCAGATTTGTAAGATATTGAACAAACTCACTGTTTCCTCTGAGTGACACTAATAAACTGTACACGGTTGTTAGCATTCTTTGGATTAATTGAATGTAACTTTTAAAGTTGTTAATCCACTAATATAGATTTACCTTGAATAGCCTTATTGTAAGCTTTTAAAAGAACCATTTGTTCTACCCTGGAACAAATTTAATGGATGATAATTTATTTATACCGTTGATCAGGAGCCAATATGTGGAAGAATCCACTATGTTTCCTAAAATAATTAGGTTTATTAGAAGCATGATATTCATAAAAACCAGGGGGCAAACATGGTTTCTGAATTGCTAAAGAGGAGAGCAGAAATAAAATATTTCTCCTTGGTCGTTGTTCTTTTCCTCAAACAAAACTGCAAACTTTAAAATTCTTAGAAAATGAATTACGGAGATCTATTTCATGGGTAAGATTTATTCAACTTTTAAAAGAAACATCATGACTTCTGAAATTATAAAATACTAAAATCTCAGATTTCTTTTACCTGTGAGTTCCCTTTTTACTGGTAGATTAGCTGGGCAAGAAGCATTTGTGAGACCCATGTTAGCTGGTGCCATTCCCTGGTCACTGTTATATATATCCAAAATGCTGCTAGATAGCTGGATGGGTAGGGGGAGGAAAGAAGAAGAAGAAGAAGAAAAAAATAAGTTAAAGACTTAAAAGATTAAAAAAATCATAAATACAAAGAGCTAACTTCTTTGATTACGAGCCTGTGTACATGTGTCTAAAGGGCAAGTTTGCCATTACGTACTATTAAGGTAAAACTGAAAGTGAAGGGTGACAGTCCGCCACTGTTCTACAAGCAGCTTTCTCAGTGCCGTTTGTGTGGGTTTCAGGTGCAGAGCGATGGCAGGATACGGCCCCCAGTGGCTGTTTTCTCGTTACTTCTATACCGTGTTTTCCAATAACAGGATTACCACAGCTGCACTTCAAACACGAATTAGGTTGAAAGTAAAAATAACCTTGCTGGTTTTGACCCACGCCCCTGTGATTTTTTTAACCACATCACTAAACTCTGAATTGGTACTTTATAGTGTGCCTAGTTTTGCAGCATAAAGATTCAGTGACCCAGTTAGATGCCACAGTTAAAATCAGAGTGGACAGAACACCAAAGTATACGTTTTAAGGAAAGAAACTGTGGTGTTGTTAGCATAGACCAGATAGCCTAATGGTTTTAAAAAGCATAATGTATATGATCATGTATACCATTATCCTTATTACCTTCCAAAATGTAATATAACATTTTTTAAATAAAGCTATAGAATACACTTAAAGAGAAGTAAGGCTAAAGTATGTTTCTATGGATTCCACATAATTACAAATTCCAAATATTACTTTTACGTGAATAATTTTACATATCTGAAATAACTGTAAAATACATAGAAGTTTAGTAAAGAACAGTTCGGGCTTTGCTCAGTTGCTACAACCATATAACCAACCTTTCAGCATTCAGCATTATCTTATATATTTCTGTATGTTCATGTGAAAACAGCTGTACAAAAAGAGTCCAAGTCCAGGTTCACAAAAAAATATTTACATTCTTGTTGCCTTCTTAGGCAATAAGAGCATTTTTTTTTCATTTTATCATGCATATAAAGTTTATGCAGATGATTTTTTTCTTTTTTTTTTGTGGACAACATACAAGGACTCAGACATTGAGTTTAGGTCCACCTGGGCAAGAAACAGAAAGGAGGAAAAAGTGGGTGAACAATGTAAGGAAAATTGTGAGTGAAATGACTGACTTGAAACAGAAAAGCATGGAAGGAAAATAGGAGTTATTTAAGAAAATTATTTTTCATAGACAAGAAAACATGCTTTTACAGATCTGCCCTGCACCTGTGGATCCTGAAACACCCTGGAATTTTTCAGGCATGTCGCTGAGACACTAGCCATAGGTCTGCCTGGAAACAGCTTTTTTTCAGACTGATCATTTCTCTTGTAGAGACTGTGAGCTTCACAAGTTATTTTGAATGGTGACACTTTCCCATTGACCCGCTCAGTGTGAAATTTTTCCATGGCAGTGCTTACGATACTTTTATATTAAATCTGAAATTGTAAATAAGTATTTTTAAATAATAGTTTTACTAAATTAGCTAATAACGTCACTAAACTATCTGAGAACCTAGTTTGTGTTAAATTCTCCTAGTTGTATAACCCACAAGGAGATGAAGCAATCAGGAATCTTTTTGAATACACATAAATAACACGCTCATTTTTAAAGTAATTTGTAGAGGTTTATTACTTAGGATAACTGATAATTCTTAAATACCATTAGAAATCACAACACCAAGTCAGTTTTGAAAATCTTCTTACATATTTGATCTCTCAATGAAAATACTTTTTTAAAGAATGTTTGGAATTCAGTTGAGCGTTACTCAAGAACAAGCTATGTTTAATATGCAGGATTTGAACGCTAAGCGCATTCGCACGTTAAGCACCTTTGTTTCATTCCAGAGTGGTAAACTGACAAGTATTACAGAATTTACTGCAGCTTTACCTTTCCATTTCTTTGTTCCAGGGACAGTATAACTATATTACAAGAATGAACTCATATTAGCTCTAGACACATATTTTATGACTTCCTACATTCATGTAAATGAAATTGAAATTATATGAAAACAGAATTTTCATATTCAGTGCTGATATAAAAAAAAGAGAGTCAATGTGATTCCTACACTTATTCTAGTAGACTTTGGATAAGGATGTTATGTGGTTTAAGCTACTGTTTTTTGTGACATATTAGGAAATAGTAACCACTGAAAATAATATAATAAATAATCTAACAAATGAGAAATGCATATAAGCTATCATATTTTACATATTTCACACAGCTGTGCACGTAAGTTCAATAACTTGCATGAATCTGATGGTAATCTTTTTAATTTATAAGATTATCAATACCACTAATGAAAAAATCAGAACTGTAAACATGTAAACAAAGTGTAAACAGTTTGACACAAACACATGAGATACATCAATGATCACTTCTAATTTTCAAGCAGTAATTCATCTTTATCCTCGAAATATAGTTAAATTTCTATAGTCTGCTCACAAAGGTGTGAATTCAAACAACAAGTCCCAAATCCAAGAGAAAATGTCGTGAATGGCCAACTTATCTGGTAATGAAAAAATAATACTAACACATGTGAAAGTTCAGAAGTATGGGAGGGTTCAAAGGAGGGTGAGTAAACTCAACTTAAAGCCAAAGGCAGGCATTTCAGCTGAATTTGGTTACACAGTTGATGAAGGTCCTTCCATCTACCTCAGTTGCCGCTGTCTGGAGTGATAAGAGTTCATATGCCTCCTTCCACCAGCAGAACTGCAGTGTCATCCCACACAGCCAGGGCTGCAAGCGAATATCTGTCCGTGGTCTATGTCTGCCTGCACTAATGCTTCCATCGAGCAGCAAAAGGCATGAAATATTTCCCCAAATGTCCCGTATCATCTTTGTTTCACACAGATGGTCTCCAGTATTTTTCCCCTCATTATTTGGCAATTTTTATCAGTAATTCGGAAAGCAGAGTCATAACTCCCATGTGGAGATGATGAAAATGAAACTCAAACCCAAGTTATTCATCTACTGATGGCTACAATCCTATAACTTCACGAATTAGAATGATTCACACATGTGTTAATCACTAAGTGTCAAAACCAGCGTTCTGTCACGCCATTAAAGAGAAACTTTGATTTAATGTTAACTGTCCTAAATTATTCTCCAGAACGTGGACATCAGAGAATAACCCTGTTCAACAGCACTGCCACAGAGAGCCTACAAAATTATCACTCATTTACCTATCTGAAAGCACTAATTTCCGGGCCTCAGAATCTGTCTTTCTGATTGAAACATTCACAGGTGTGAAAAATACAACCATTTTTAACAATCCACAAGTACTTTACTTTTTGGGAATAGAAAATGGTAGGTTTGGCCCTCCTTAAGTCTGCCATCATCTCACTCAGTGTGTTGAAGGATTAGGTAACAAACAGCTTACTCATCTGGCCATGAAAAGGACACACACAAAAAAGGTTCTTATCTTCATACCTGCACCCCATCCAGACTGAGGTTTGCTGTCTCCCTTCAGCATTTGTCTGGGTGATCCTGCTCAGTACAAAAGCAGTTGTGCCAATCTCACTATCAACTGCCTCTTTCTTCCTGTGCATTTAGTAGAAATCTCAAGTACATTGTATGGGCCACTATGATGGATAAGTGACTTCTTTGTGGACAGAACCACTGATGATCTCCCTTTGACACACTGCCTTCATTCTCAGTTAACCAGCACAGCATTTTCACACTCAAAGTAGGGCAAAGTGGGTACGAAGCACCAGTAAATTAGACTACCTTTGACAGTTGCTTCGTTCCTACAGAAATGGTGACACATGGAAAAATCTGCTATGAATTAGTGTGTGAGGAATAACTCTCAATGTCAGGATTCAGGATCAGAAGAAGAAATAGGGGGCGATTAATCTGACTCCTCTTGGACACTTAGAGTGAACTGAATCACCTCTGTTTCTTCTTATTGACTCTAAAGAAAGACTGGGGTGACTGTTGCAGACTTTCCATACGTACCTTCTCATGAAACCTCACTGTGCTCCTAATGTGAAAATTTCCAAATAAACTCTTATTTTAAAAATCACATTAGAACAACAAAGCAAAGCAGACTGGATCTTTCTTGATAAATATTCACATTTCTGATTATGGGGGAGTTTTAAAAACACAAATCAAAAATGCATCAAAGTATTTTGTTGAAACTCTCTACCCGAATTGCCCTGCATTGATATCAAGCATGGAAAATCCCAAGGAATTTCCTTGCTGATGTAAATGAACACTGAGAAAAATCTTAAAATAGAAGTTGGCCAATTTTGACGTAACATGAGAAAAGATGGGGATTTTTTTGTCCATCAAAGTAGGAAGCTCTTTTAGAAATTTAAACATCTGGGAAAAAACTGTTTTTTAAATTACAAAATCAAAATTAAAATATATAGTGCCATATATTATAGAAATTGTGTGTCAAAATATACCTAGTTGTTCGGATATGCTCTAAAACTCCATACACCATAATGCAATTTGTTTCTTTATGTCATGCAAGCAGGGAAAGTTTTTTCAGTACTGAGGCTTCAAATAGCTTCCAGTTCTACATTACAGGATAAATATATACATTGACATAATCTTACAAAAATCCAATGCAATCTTACTAAAAGTACAAATCATTTGCAATGGCATAATTACATGGTATGTGTACAGTGATGATCTTACAATTACACAGCACTGTCAAATCTGATGAATCCCAAAGCACTTTAAAACTCCAGCTGATTACACTGCATCAAAAGCATTTTCTTCCTTTTGGTTTAGAGAGGTGGAAATGCAGACATTTGGGTATGAAAATTCATAAGTCCCAGGAAAGATCTATTTATCCTGCAGGTGTCATGAGCTATATCTTTTCACACCTGTGTTGTTCTGAGAAGTTCTGGTAAGTCACATAATTTCCAACCTTTCCATTCATGATACACATGTTTATGTATGTGTGTCTGAGAATTTAGATGCAAGTGGCTCGTAAGGGGTGAGCACACACATAGTAAAAATAGCAGTATATAATTAGCCATTTTTCCTGCTTCTAAAATGCAGCCAGCTTTGGACAAAAGATTAACAACCTTTAACACAGCAAATGGTTAAGTGGGAATAACCAGTGACAATGTGGTACAGGAAGAGAATAATACCATATCTAATTAAAACTGCAAGGAGAATTAAAGAAAGCAGACTGTAATTAAAGAAGTTAGCATTTGGCAAGGACATTGGGGTTAACGTTCTTCCTTTTGTGTAAAGTGTCATGGGATCTTCAATGCCTGTGTGCGAAGACTGGAACATGAGAATTTCCATTCATGGGGCTCAGTCCTGAAAGATGCTCAACTTTGAAGCTTAGACCAATTATAAAAGCAAACTTCAGCTGCAGTACCTGAGCAAGTGCCTGGCTTGAGCACAGCCACAGCTCGCAGGAGCCTGTGACCTCGTGCTTGCTGGCAGTGTCCAAGACAAGTACTGTAAAGACCTCACCCAGAGCAGCTTAAGTTATAGTCAATATTTGGGTCCAAACTGCTATGCGGGCAGGATTGTGTGGCAAATATTAAGGGTCCATTACCCACATGGATGTCAAGCAGTGGACAGCTGTGATCACAATCTGCAGTCTCTAATACCAAATAATGCTTCTTTTTAAAGGAACACATTACTAAGCCAGGAAAAACATCACCTCATTAAGGGAAGTGATGTGGTGTTCCAAATCCTATAGCATGGCAACTATTGGCAAATGTCATGTAATTTCAAGGAAGACTTAAACTAAACAACATTTCCATATCTTCCATTAATGAAAGAGAAGAATTCTTAATATGGTAATAAAATACGTGGATAAGGGTTGTCTGTGCCTGTTCACCTGTAGTCCCTAGACAGGTCTATGTCACAATAGAGTTCCCTTACATGATCACGTACTATTTAAGTATTTTTCCACTTTGGCTAATCTTTGCATGCTGTATTTGTATTACACTTGTATTCATGTATTACACCTGTATTCATTTATTACACTTGTATTCATGTATTACATTTGTATTCAAGTCTGTAAGGATCGTGGCTCTATCACAGTCAATGTTGCACAGCTAGAAAATAACAGCTCAACCCTGTTGCAAAGTCAACAAGATTTTTCTTCATTTAAAAATTCTGCTGAATTTGGTAATGCCCAGACACAGACACCCTGGACTAGAAAGCGTTTCCTGGATATTGGGCTCATTTAACATATCATCACATAATCCATTTCATAAACTTTTCATAAACTTTTCATAAAATGCTCTGTCTTAAAATCAATTAAGTTTCACATCTCCAGTATTTCTGTTTGGAGTGTGTTCCAAAGGTTGAATGATCGCAAACGATTGTTAAAAAACTTTCTTTTTATTTCCATTCCTAGACAAATTTTACTTTGGTTTTGGGTTCCTTTAATGTATAAAGTTTATTCTTTAACTTCTCCATGTAATTACTGTGAGTGACCATAGCTCCCTTAAGCCTTTGGTTTGCTAAGTTGAACAGGCCACGCTTTTTTAGCCAGACTTCCTATGTTATGATTTGTCCTAACAGGCCTCTCTCTACCTTTCCTGCTTTGAATTAGTGTTTCTGATGGGTCGACAACTTTATTTATCGGCAACATTCTCAAAGTTTTGTAACCAGTGAGTTCCACAGTGGATATTTCCTTGCATCTCTTGGAAATCTCTCTCGTGATGGATCCTAAGATCATATTTATCTCCTTTATGAAGTCCCATCATTTTGATGGCTTATAGTCATCCTCTGAGCAACTAATGTAACCAGATCTTTCTCTGTCATCTTCAGTTAATGAGCTCTCAGCTTACTGCAGACATTCCTGTTATTAGTATTTAAATGAATGACCTTGCACTCAGTACTATTACATTCCTTCCATTTATACTATTCTGTCATCACAGTCATATAATTTTTCCTCTACAATATCCTCATCTTCCTTTGTATTGGCAATACTTTCTACTTTTGCTACCTCAGTAAATTTCATCAGCATAAACGTATTTTTGTACCAAGGTCACTAATGAAAATATTAAATAAACTGAGACTGAGGATTGATTCTTGAAGCCCTTCATTAATATCTTCTTTTTTAACAATATCTTTATCATCTCTTTAGCTTGCCCCTTAACCTGAAAAGAATCCTGTTCAGTTTCTTTCTATACAATCTGTATTGCATTTTACTAATATGCATTCATAAAAGAAGGCTACAATCAACAAACCCTGGATATGCAGGATGAGCTAGAAAGACTAATTACAGTAGCACAGAGCTCTCCATACATCCAAAAGGATGTCACTAATCATGGAAGTGACAGGGGGTATGTACATTTTTACAGAGCAGAAACCTTACATGTTCTAGTTACCTAAAATGGCTAAATCCTAGGATAGCAAGAGCTTTTCGCCAAAGACATCTGGACTGTCCTGACAGGTCAGAACAATGCATCAACTAGTGAGCTTTCCCTTGAGGGACCTGAGAACAGGCATCAGGATGGACTGTCCTGTTGGTGAGGGCTTATTTTCAGCTACCATTTCTCCAAGGGTCTTAGTTCCCCGGTCACATTCACAAGCCCAAGTGTATGACCAGATAACGTTCCCAGAAAATACAGGGGTCAGGATCAGACTGCCTCTGCCAGAGGTCTTCATTCTGCCCCGGTTGGAAAAGTCCACGAAAGGGGGGCAAGCGGGAAGCAAGCTGCAGGGATAGTCCCGCTAGCGGAAACTTCCCTTGCTATCCTCTTTTCCAGGGTTAATAATTGCAGACACGCAACTCACCAAGTTTGTCTACATGCCTATATTTCCTGCAGTAATAGAAGCATGGCACACATCCAGAGTAGCTGATGTGCAGTAGAGACCATTCTGAGGATCATCACTGGCCCTGTTACACATGGTCAGATTGCTTGTACTGCACCTACGGACTTGGCAAACTCAATAATAATAGAGAAGCATAGCACCTGCTGCTCTACTTGTCACAAGAAGAAACTATATAGAACCTGAAAGGTTGGGTACTATATCTGCAAGAACAAATTTCTTTTGGTGCTTGGTAAAAATTAGTACCCACACAGACTGCATCTAGATTAAAGAGTTCACATGTGAAATATTAGTACAATACTTTATTCTTTCCCACCCCTAAATATTGCATAAATAATGCTCTCATGAACCTAATTGATAGCATCACTTCAAAGAACAGTTTTGTAAAATGAGGCTACTTCTCCCTCTTAGACACAAAAAATATGTTAGCACCCATCCATTTCAACGTGGCTCTTTCTTATTCATTTTAATTAAAAAATCAAAGCGGGGATTTTACAAAGTTTTTATACTAATATCATATGCAGCCCAAATGTAGAAATCTACATTTGGAACTGTGTCCACAGTTCATTTTACGTATCAAGTAAAATTCAGTTTGTTCAGTATTTGTATTACTGGGATACAAAAAAATAAAAACCACATACTTATGTCCCTGTCATTCCTTTCCTGTTTATTCAGGAAAGGTAAACAAAATTATTTGCAGTCTTTGAAGTTCACAGATGAACTCCAAAATGTGCATTGAATTTGGCCAAATAGGGAGTTGATCAATAAGTGTATAATAACCCAAAACCATTTTCTACATTGTAATATCTGGTCTTTCCAACTTTTGACAAGGGGAAAACTGAGTTAATTCTTGTGTCTTCAATGCATGTTTTAGTGAATTGGGACTTTTCATCTAATTCACAGGTATTGCAGGCAGGATGACTAATCTTGTGGGCCAATACAAGTCCTGACCTCAGAAGACTGGGGTTCAACCTCTTGCTTTCTTTTACAATTGCTGTGTTGCTTGAAGAAAGGTGAACAACAGAAACCATAATATGCTTTTTCTTTGTAAAGATGTGTTTACACTGTCAACTATCAAAAAAGTTGTAGTATACTGTTTTTAGAGTCTAGAACAAGAAGATCCCATTCACAGCTAAATGTTTTAGGTCCTTTTGTAATTGCAGTGCAAAATACCCATGTTTGAAAATAGATGGTCTTTAGTAACAACTAACACCCAAATGTTCCACTTCATCTTTTTATTATCTAAAGAGAACAGGAGAAAAGCAAATGCTTCCCTTTTCAGACTTGTTTTCCTTAGAACAAATTGTATCTCCTTCTATATTTATCTTTAACATGGTTCATAATTACACACTGCTCAACCAGGGACTTAATGTTCAGATATATTATAATACATATTATATATTATGCATGAAAACTGGTTCATTTTTTATCTTCAAATAATGATCATCAAGCTGGTTCATTATTCATCAGAGAAAAATGAACTCTGTTCATATTCCCAGTTACAGTACATTCCTGCCCTGATCATATACATAGAAATCCATTGTCTAGATAAATGTCTGATCAAATATGACCAAGCAAACGAATTTTCTGGAGAATCAGCCTTTTCCTGACGAGTTCTGTTCTTCCAGTTATCATCTCTTAACTATATGTTTTTATCTTTACTTGTTTTTTTCTGGTTACAAAACTAACATAACAGACACAGACCAAAAGCGAAGTGCTGTCGTGATACTGTCATTATCCAACTGGCAGCTGGAAATCAAATGTCACAAGAGTACTGCCCCACTAATCTCCAGGGTCTGAAACCCAGAGATGACAATTACATGACAACACTGTTAGCTGTTTTACTAAGATTATTTCACTAGTAACACCGGCTAATGCACAAATTCTTGCTTCCATCCAACAACTTATGTTTCTCTGGCTACCACCTGTAAATGTGTATACCAAATAACTAAAACTCTTCCACTAAAAACAGTGAACAAATGTCAGCACAAAAACATAAGAAAAGTGAAAAGTTGAGGCTGAGGGACAAATGAAAACTAGACTTTTTTTCCAGGATTGAAATATGGGACATTTTTTCTTAAATATAGATGGTAACATTACTATTACCAGTATTTATATTATGTACTTTATACATATTATATACTTTATATCGTATCCTTGTATATTTCATGTATCACCCAAGTATCTGAATACACTACAGCAAGCTATTTAACCATTTCTGTGATCTAGTGTATTAAGATGCACTGACATGTCCCACGCAAAGTTTCATTTTGGTTGTAATTCCTTTCTGTAGTGGTTGATTTCAGATATATTCACGAGTGTTTATTTATATAAGTGCATAGTAAACCACTGTACACATATAGTAAAGGTCATAGAAGGCCTTGGCTGATGGAGAAGGAGGTGCTAAGAAAAGCAGTTGTATCTTTCAGGAGTTTATTTCTCAAAATGGCCTTCAAGTAATCTTAGTGTTTTCCAGAAGTTAGCTTTATCTTGCAGTAAGAAGCTTGACTGTGCCTAGAAAACAAAGTAAGTGGCTGCTGTTGTTCCCTCTGAGCTCACAAGTCTTTTATTCTACCTATGTAAATGCCATTGACAGAAATTCATAAAGTTTAGCTCCAGAAGTGATCATAACCTATATGTTACAGACCCGAAGGAGCTTAACGTAACCTTCTCTATTATCTGTCATCTATTACGGACTTCAGGTCTTGCACTGCTTCATACATGCAACAACACAAGACATGCAGCAGAAGCTGTGCATCAGGGCTTTGGGGTAAGACAGAATCTGCCTGGTGGCCCCAAAGAGCAGGAATTTACTTGCAGATCCTGCTGCACAGGAGCATAGGATTAGCGAGGAGTGTTCAGATATTGAAAAAATTTATTATCCATCAACAAAAGCAAACTGCAGTATGACAACACACATTCAAAATCCTTTCCTTTATCCACCACTTCAGGATCTACTCCAAAATGCTGATTTTTATATTCTTAGGTACTGTGATTTCTTGAGGAAACTGAGGTTACCTATAGTGAAGAAGACAGAAATCTCTGGTTTGTATTCAAGGAGAGAAACATAGGCTTCTTTGGTGCTACTCATTTCATACTAAATGTTACATCTAAAATCAGTGAGATAAATTGCAGGCTGGAGTTGCCTGTGTATAGTAATCGAGACAAGAGTTGAGGCGTTCAGCTGCAGAAGAGTCAACTAAACGTGAGTGGGTTAGGTGAGATGAATTCATCCTCATTTGTTGGACTACCAGTTAATAATGAGATAAAGTTAATCAAATGTTGATAAATCATTGATTTCTGTAAGAGTAACAGATCCTGGTTTTGTATTTCTCCAATAAAATATCAATGCCACGTTTCCTCAGGCCCACCTAGTTCTTTCAATGAGGGACCACATAAGCCAATATTGATGTCAAAGTTAGTGTAATGCTAAAGAGCATTAAAATTTGCTTACGAGTTGTTTCCAATGTGGAGAGTCTACAAAGGCTTTCAGAGATATTCAGTGTATCTAAAAGATCAGGATATGTTATCAAAGGACATTCTTACTAAAAGTAAATGAGCATATTAGGAGAATTAGAAAAGTGTTTTAGCTATCCTTTTCTCCTACCTCTGTTCAACATGTGTTAAGCTCTGAGATGAAGATCATGTTTGTAAGAGGTACTGACTGTGTATTCTACAATATACAAACAACTGTGTATTGTAGAATAATACTTCCATTTATGTCTAATTACCTTTCCAAAAGAGAAAACCAAAGAGGAAAAAAGGAGACTTTCCTTCATTTCATAATTATGAAAAAATTTACTCCATTTGCATGAAGCCTGAGAGGTCTACCTTCAAAACAGAGAAGGGTTATTAGACATTATGCAGTCACAGCGTTAGAGACAGAGCTGAGCTATCTGGGCATTTTGCACAGCTTTTGAGCACTGCATCTAAAAGTGGACCACAGTTCTGCTGACCCAAAGTATTACATGCTCTGTGCTATGAAGTCCTTTTCTACAGCATGAGGTAAATTGCAAACACTCATACCCAGTCTATTTGGAGTACTTAGAACACACTAGAGAGCTGTACACTGACCATTTCAGCCTCAAACTACTATTTTGTGTGAAATACTGATAACAAACCTTCATCTGGTATCTGTATGATCCAAAAACAGCAGCGGCAGTGATACCAAAAGACACCTCCAGCTGCAGAAAACAGACCTGAGGAGTTCTCAGTTTGTGCATTTCATTGTTAGCTCTCTGCAACTGAAAGACACAATTTCCTATCTAGCATCTTTATACTATTGAAGAAAGACAAAGAAAATATTCGCTCACCAGTGTTATTTTTGAGGAGTCTATTATTTCCTCAATAGCTACCGACTGTTCTTTCTCCTTCATTTTTCCTTTTTGTTAAACTTGGAAACGATACCAGGGAGTGCTAGACAGAAGTTTATATACTTAGGTGAACTTTGATTCTTCCTTGGACTTTAAGACTAATCTAGTGTAGAATGTGATTGACAAAGCATTTTCATTGGTGTTATGCAGCCTTTTCAAGTTACCCAACCTAAGCAAATGAGGTGGTTAATGTTTACTCTGGCCCTTTCTCTAAAATGGTTTTGAACTTTAGCAGATTTTATAAACTTATGAAGGTTGCCAAATGGCATTGGTATTCACTAAATAAAAAATACTTATGATTATGCAGCAGGGGGCTGCCTAGATCAGCAATACTATATGCACCTCTAATGGAAACCTGGTTTTACTTCATGATTGAATAATCACAGCAATTATTGAATAAAATACTTTGGAGGATACCTATTGAATTTCTTTTTTCTGTATGATTTCTGGGAATGGGGCAGACAGCAGTTTTTGTAATCCATCCAGATGGTAACCATCAGTATTTGACAAATAATTAATACAAATACAAATTATTAATGCCATGATGAGAAACCGTGACCTCAAAGACCTTGTAATAGCAGTGAGATTTCGCAGACAGACTGCACTGTGCTTTTATCAATAAATAGTGTCTCCATGAAATCAAACGCAGAGTTAACAGATTTAATCAGAACTTTATACCAGCTGTAGTTAACAGAATCATAAAGATTAGAGAAGGAAAACATCTATCCTGTCCTGTCCTGATCTAACCTCTACTCCATGCCCGTAAAACACAAGGGTTTTTTCAAATGTCGAAGGAGCTGACCAAATAAAAGTGAACCACGGGGCAACAGGATTTTCTCCATAAGCTGTTTTCCTGCAAGAGTGACAGAGGTGGAGCAATCCCAATGGAACTGACTCCAAAGTGGACTGGAAGCAGGCCGTTGCTCCCAATCTTAGTGACATAGTGCGCTGTGAACATCTGAAACGAAGCGATGCAACTGAAGTGGCGAGGCCTTGCAGGACCCCTCGAGACGTGACCCATTGCACGGCATCTGCCATTCCCCATGCCTGGCTGGTCCACCGGCTCAGCCCTGACATCAAGCACCCAACAAAACCCCTGCCTTTCAGCACGCCCAGCTGCTTTTGCTTCCCCTCTCCGTTAGCGACGACTCTCTCTCCCAGTCTTTACACCCAGCCAGTTACAGAGGCCTTTTAATGATTTCACTAGAGGCCCCTTTATCTTACAGACAGCCACTTGAGTTCTTGGAGGGGGAGCAAAGTAGATGTGAAAGCTGAGAAGAATCTCTCTGCACCTTCCCTTGTTACAGTGGTGGGCAACTGGGAGCTCCTTAGCATGCAGAGGAAAAGAGTGGCTGTCTGGGATTCAGAGTTGTATGGAGACAGCCCAGCAAACCAACACACGACAGGTAGTTCATTCTTTCTTTTTATCCTTATTCGAACCCAGAAGTACCAGACAAGCCAGACCTCTGCTGTTCTGTTTCTTCCTACACCACCCAACCAGGAGGTGTGTGATTTGCTGTCCCTTTGCTCTTGCTTCTGATCAGAACAAATAATAATAGATTATTATCTGATATAATGTTTTAAAGTTATGTAATCATTCTCTGATCATCTGATAATTAAACCAAGTTTCAAGTGAGGTGCAGTACCATTTCATTAAAAAGGTACAAACAGCAATAATGTTTAGTTTGTTGTTTTAATTCTTCTTTTTCCCAGCATATAAATACCACATACATCAAGTCACATTCAAAGGATTGAAGAAATTTGGTTGGATTAACAATAGAGAAAGTTCCTAACAACAGATTCATTGCATGTGACAGCTCTAAATCTCTGAGGTGATGTGAACTTCAAAGCGCCAATGACACCATAATGATTTCAGTATGCAGTTAGAGCTGGAGCTGCTGGAGGAATTAATGCTGTTTCAAATCTTTAAGTATTTCTTTCCTTTAAAGCAAAGAACAATTTTGGAAAATGTTTTGCAGATTTTTTTTTTTTTTAAATAACTTGTTTTAACAGCTATTTTTTCCAGCTTTGTCTAGGACTACCAAGGCTATTCTATTCCCTGAGTGAGAATAATTCTTCAGATCACACTTACGGTACATTTATCCATATATAATAATAAAATCTGTGTTTTCCATTGGTTAGAAGCCATTGCTTTCAGGAAAATTTCCTGCTGGCAAGCTCATTCGGGGGAATAATTGAAGAAAACGTTTCTTAAATGTTATAAATAAATCAAGATAGAAACATTTTTTCTTGGCTCTGTTTATTACTGGACATGGTAAAAAAAAAAAAAAAAAGAATAGGTTTTCCATAGAGAAGCATTACATTTTCTCCCAAGCAATCTGAAAGTAACTGCTCCATTGTGTTTAGTCATTCCGTACCTACTACTCCAGTGACAGTGAGCCCACCTGATTCAACAGATCACCAGTTGGGCCACTGCAGTGGATTTTTTGAAGTCCAGTTTTATGGTAGTGGTCTGCCCCAAGCATTACTCGGCACTACCCCTTAGTTCTCACCACCAGCCATCTAGTGGCTACAGAGCTTCTCTCCCTGGGTTTCTTCAAGAATACTTCTGAAAGCTTCTGTTTTCTTTTGCTCCAGAACAAAAGACAACTTAGAATCTTTGGAAATGTTTACAAAATCAAATTATTTTCTGGCCTGTCCCACCCAGCACGGTGCAAGAGAATCCTGTGCCCTTGCAGAACAGTAATACCCTCTCATTTTATTCTCATTCCAAGCCAGTCAATCTCCTAATGCTTTTGATGTAAGTTTTAGTGGACTGCATGTCAAGTAGAGGACATTATCCCAGTAGCTGTACAGTGATTATCTGGGCTACAGCAGTTATTTCTGAATGAAAGTACTGGTAAAATGCCAAATGTTTTCACAGAGAACACTGTTGTGCTTGCTAAATTACTGGGTTTTCTGGTGAGTCCTAGGGCTGTATACATATATTAGGAAAACATAACAACATTCAGTAGCAAGCAGAGGTTCACTAGGTCACACACTGTCAAATCCAACCCTGAAAAGCACAGAGATCCTATTTTTTAACTCTGTTTTTTTCTGGTTCTCTTCACTGTGACTAATGTTCTGCACATCTCCCATGATACAGCATGTTTCTTAAACTTCATTTTCTTGGATATTAAAAGGAATGTAGACCATAGATTTTCAGAACTTGCCCCAAACTTTTAGTGTTGGTATCATATATGCTTTACATTAACAGACCTGCACATCTACATTTCCTACGTTCTGAGCATTTGGAAGTTAATAACTTTAAATTCATTACCGAATGCTAAATAGACCGTGAGGATTTTGAATAAGTCTGATAAAAATGAAAACTGTTTACTTTTCAAATGTCTGTCACTATATCTGACATACCTGGCATTATTTAGCTCATATTCACTCACATATTTGTTTCATTTTTTCAATGATTCCTATAAGGTCAGGAAGAAACCTGTCACTCCTGATATACTCAGAGAAGAAACTGATTTCTTGCAATACAGATAAATATGTTGCTTTCCGTTAATAAAGAGTTTCATAAGACTACATTATTGTGACAAGGAAAAATTACTTTAAATTGGTGTCATCTTCAAGTTTTCTATATTAAATCCTACCTTCTCCATGGTGAACCAACAATTTTCATCAAGTGATAGTTCATAAGAATAGTTCTGATTTGATTTCAGCTATGCTTTCTGGACAAATATATAACTGAGTTTAAAAATACTTTCAGAAAAATCAAGACATCTTGCATATAGGGAGGACCTAGTCTTAAATTTTAGCTCAACTTCTAAAAACTAATTATAATAAGTAGGTTTCTATAATTACGGTACTTCTAAGGGCAATAGAAACACAGCCAGCGAATTTCCTTCTTTAAGCAATTCTTAAGTAGCCACCCAAAACCAGAGAGTTCTGTAAACTTATGAATTTGGGGCCAAACACACAAAAAGACAGACAATCCACTCTTCAGAACCTGTAATAATTTTAATGAGAGATGGAGGGATGTTCTTGTTTTCACTTCTCTGATTCTACTAATACATTACTGTAATTCATTAATTCAGGGTCAGACAATGAGCCTCTGAGCAATTATTCACATGAGTAGTCTCACAGAATTCAATGTCCTCATTTAATGTGCCATTAAAATGGTACATGGGTGCATCTAACTAAAGCAAACATTAATTCACTGCAACACACAACAGGTAGCCCTGTAAAGTTTCTAATCTCAGCCTCTATCTATTGAGAAAAATGAGAAAAGAAAATGGCTTTATGAATTTGGCTTGTTCAGGAAAAGATTTTGCAGAAAAATCTCCAAGCCTTATACTACATTCAGAAAAACAGAAGACTCAGATTTTTTTTCAGAATTTTAGAGAGACAATTTAGCACACTTTGGACGAATTCAGGGCAATGCCAAGAAGGGAAAAATCTAAGATGCAATCCTAAAAATACTTAAGCGTTACACTGGAGAAGTGTCAGGAGGAAGCAAACACCAAGTCAGCCAGGCACATGGCAACTCAGACCCATTTGGGATCTCGCTTACTCTATGTTGATGGTGGCCACCATAGCCAGGCACCTTGTGCAGAAGTACATGAGATGTAATATGAATCTCCGTTTAAGTACCGCAAAACCCCAGTTCCTCTCCTCAGGGGAATTAGATGTTCTCTCATTCCTATCATGTCTCCTAGTGCAACACTGTTGCAATATATACATTTTAAACTCAGATAAACAAAATATCATTAAGTTTAATGTGATGATGAAAAACTGGATCTAAAGAACGTACTTTCTACCTGCCTCTCTATCTTTCTCTATTGCACAGCTTATGGCCAAAATTTTGCAGGCAGGTTTAGGATGTTGCTTGAAAAATGCCGTAACCCCCTGAGTCACAAGCTACATGCCTGAAACCACCTCCATCTGCTTATTTCTTTCATATATTTTTGGAGTACACATTGCCAAAAGAGAAGACAGAAGAGACAGGGACACTGCTTGATTGCTTCCACGCTGGCACAGTTCTCATGCAGGCTTCATTTTGCCATAGTATCACAGAGAGATTTGGAAATACGTGCTATTCCCGGGCTTACCTAGCAGCTTGGTGATTTCCCCAGAGCAAACAAAAATCTAAATACAATTACCTGGCCCACAGGCCTTGCAGGAGTCTCAAGTCTTTGCAAGTAAGACACCAGCTAGGCCTAAGAGGCACTACATATTTCCATGCTTGCCAGGGTATTCAATACATTTTAGAAAGATATGTCCTTCATGGCTGAAGATAAAGGCTAATGAGGCTGGAATTAGCATAGATTAACATCATCCAGCTTTAAAAGGTGTTGAGGGAGTGTGAGTCTAATCCAAAACCCAGAATTCATGCCTCTCATCGCCATCCCACGGTACCACGTCTGAAAGGATCCTCCCCTGCCTCCTGTTAATTTGAGCCAAAATATTAATTCACTCCCCAGGGAGCATTTCTTTGCTATGTTCTGTACTGAGATATGTATAAATCAGACTGACTGTATTAGTTCTGTAGCTGGCATGCAAATGCCAGGTATTCATGGAACTATTAATTGCCATTAACACTGGACTGTGTAGTGGGCAACACAGGGGCGTAGAGATCTTATCTCCTAATGTATTTTTGTAGCCAGTGATGTTCTGTAGTCAGAAAAAGATGTTCCTCCAGTGGGTGATTAAGAGCAAGCACCTGATTCTGTATTCTGAAATTAACTTTGTAGATTGTCACAGCCTGTGAAAACCCTACAGCCTGCACCAGAGTGAAGTCTGCCTTTATCAGCACCCATTTTAAGGACAAAATCTGTGGGAAAAGTGTTCCCAGTATAAATCAGGGTTGAGAGAACAAAGAACATCCCTTCTATAAAGTGTGTTGCGTTACAGTTATTGATAGGTGTTATTTTTACAAATAATAATGCTTTATGTGTTGTTGTGTCCAGAAAAGGTCAATCCTTCCTCTTCAAATGTGTAACATATACAGAAATGTAAGTAGCATTTGTTAATCCTCTATCATTTCTTTACAATAACAATATCTTTACAAGAAGATATTATAAAATTATAACAGTTTGTTACTCCTCATATCCATAGTCCTGCATGGGAATTAGTATCTCCAATGGGTTATGCACCAGACCTGATGCTGGGCCAGAATCCCAAATGTTATTCAGACCACTTAAATCAGCTGCGTCCCACCACATTGGAACCCTTTCCTGTAACATTTCTTGACAAAAAGACAAGCAACTGAAGAGTAAGGAGAATAATCCACTGATAGTATTGTTTTAGCCTCTGTGATGTGTGCTTGAATCACTCAATTAAATTCTCTGTTACAAAGAGCAAGATGGAATTCCACAAAATACTTACAGTTCTTTGCATTAGTAGAGGAGTTTCAGAACAACCTATCCCTTCATCATTAAAACTTGATTCCATATTGATTATGTCTTCAATCACCTCTTCCATCTGATAAAAAAATATTTTAAGACAAATCATTACAAATAATAATGGAAACAATGTTACTCTGAAAATACAGAGGAAGTAATCCTGACTATTAATTACATCAGTAAAACTGAATTTCAGAAGTTTATGTCTTAAAGTTGAAATAATTCAAACACTTTTACACAATATTCACTTTTTTTACTTCTTGTGAAAACAGTTGTGGTTTAGCAAGTTACTTCTTCCCTGCCAAACACCAGCCCATTCCCCTTTTTTAATCCCTTATTGCAACACCAAGATCAGAGGACAGGAGTGCTTTGCTAAGTTGTAACTGTGATCTATCACCTTCGAGTGTGTCATATCCACAGTGTATTGTTGCCTTGGTGCAGGAAGGCTGAAAGGAACCTGTGGTTCCACAAGACCATGAATTGCTCAAGATTTGGTGTTACACACTGCTCCCGAGTTTGAGCAGGCAGAGGTTTGTGTTGCATTTGGCAGTACACTGGACACTTCTCCAGCCAGCCTTCTGGTCCTGCTTTTGTTCTAATCTGAATCAAAAGCTACTGAAGCTGGTGGAATCACTAATTATTTACTTGGGATGAAACAGTGAAGACTTTGCTGACACATAGACATATACAGATTTGGACAAGATATAGCATGAGTGTTCAATGATAATTTTGGTCTGGTTCCGTTCACAAAATAACTTTGGGACGGATCTCATGATGAACCTGTCATTGTTAACTCTACCATCTGCGGGGGCAGTTGAATTGTGCTCTGAGGCTTTTCAAGCATCTCTTGGGAGCTGTCTGAAGAGCTGCAGCTGAAGGAAATGTAGAGGGTCCTATGCAATGAAAGAAAGCATCACACAGGCCAGGGACCTTTCGATGCAGCCTTTTAGGCCACGTGGCCCAGCACAGCTCATACATGCGCTCCTCTCCCTCTCCAAAAACCAGACACGTGCTGTCCAAGGACTTGTGCCCACACTTATTTAGGAAAGTGCTATCTGGGCCAAAAGAATGCCAGGAAGCACCAGCAATTAGTCAATATGAATTAATACAGTTCAGTGCACCAACTCGTGCATTGTATCTGTATTATCTACTAATATGCCTACAGCCTACACTGAACCACATCTGCAACTAGGAAATTGCACTGTACCAGGCATCTCCCTGAGGCTCTGGGATGGGATTATCCAAATTATCGGAGGGATGCCTACAAAGATTTTGGCCTGTGCCAACTATCACTCTCCCAGTCATCACCATGCACAGTTGAGGATAGGGGTTTACAAGCAACCATCCCGCTCTTGAGGACAGAGAGTGGTGCTAGGGTGGGCATCGGTTGTTCCTGGTCAGACACCCAAAGTGTCTGAGAATGGTTCCAGCATGTGGTATTTGCCAGCACAGAGGTGACGACAGAGGCCTCCATAAAGCCATCTAAAACAGTCTTTGCATACTAGTGGCACCAATAATCCATAAACCTGACATAAAATGTCAGTTATCAATGCAGAAGGAATAGAGGAGCCTCAGATGAGCTCTCCAAGAAGTTTTGTTGGGTTTATTTTTTTCAGTTTCCCCTGTAATGTCCAAATGCTCAAATGGGTCACAGTGTATTTGTAAGATTCCTCTGTTCTGTTAAAGCCCAAGATATTATACAGCATCTCCATTTTTTATTTCTTTAGGAATTCCCCTTTTACCTAATAAGCACTCTCTCTTGAAATCTATTGAAGTATTAAAGGCCATAATGATCTACATCTCACACTGGCTGAGAATCTGACATTGTATAATAGCTGTACCTCTATTAAAATCGATGGTGGCACTAAAGTTAGCATATCTACACCAATTTACCCAAGATAACCCATATATAAATATATCAGCTAACTGAAAAATGAATGAGAGATTCTTTCAGTTACGTCTTTAAGGTAATCCGTATTCAACTTTGTTATGCAGCTAGGATAATACTTTTAGACAGAAATAACTCTCCTCTAAAAAAAAAAAATTGCATTGCAAAGAACATATTCAAAAAATGTACAGCAATATATGACACATAGATAAAAAGATGCAACAGTACATTTTAACTGGCAGTAATTTAGAAGCCTGATCATGCAATAAGCTATTCACAGGCATTCAAGGGAATCACCCACGTAATCCAAAAGGATTCAGGGTGCAAGTGCTGCAACCAAAGGCCCCATGAAAGTGACTTGCCCACTACCAACACAGAGTGAGTCATGTAACGCTTTTGTAGAAGTACGCGAAGCCCATTTCCCCGTTCCTTTCACCAGCCCAGCCCTACCGCATTTTCATGTTCTCCTCCAAGGGCCAGCAGCTTGGTAACGGGGCTTTCTGGTGTGCCAATATCACTGACAGGAGGCATGTGTCCGTTTCTTAAAATGGAGGTCACTCCCGCGGGCTGGATTGTGTGGGAGTGGGACAGGGAGAGCGTCTGGCTGGACAGCTTGGTATCGAGGGTCAGGTACTGCTTCACCTGGTGCCTCTGGCTTTGCTGTATGTGGTATCTGGACTGATTTTCCAAGTGTGTTTGTACCTGGGAAGGAACGGAAATGATTGCTAAGTTTCAGGTAACTGGTACAAGTATTTGCCCATATGTTCGCTTAAAAAGCTTCAAAACAATAGATTCAGCTTTAATAACAATTGGATAGGTATATTATTGACCTTAATTCTTCTTTTTTTCAGTTTTGCACACTTACACATTTCTTATTTGTTTACTATTTTCCCCTAACACAGCTGAATAAACCTTCTGAATAATTATCAAAGAAAAATGGGATTAGAAAAGATAAACATGATCCTGAGGAAAGACCAGAACTACGCTACACATTTTTCTCTTCTCACTTAAGAACGACCTCTGTTGAAATCACTGATCATTACAATCAAATCTACAAGTATATATGTACTCTAAAATTAATATCACAATGTATTTACTCTTTTGTACTTGAAAGAATAAATAAATGTATAAAGAAAAACATAATCAAGCTAACTTCAAGTAATATCAACAGCAGCAGTCACTCATACCTAAATCCACATTTGGCTCACCTTGTAATAAGTACAGTCAGTTAAATGAGGCATTGCTGCACTTTTGCAAAAATTAAAAAAAAAAAAAAACAACAACAAAAAAACCCAACAAAACCACCAAAAATAAGGAGTCCAAACTATAATCCTGGATGACTGTTCACCGTGCTCAAACCACGCAGGCTTCTTGAAGTGCCTCTTGAGGACAGATCACTTTTTGAGCTGGTAGGACTTTATAAACTGAGTGGTCATGCCAAAACGGCTAATTGAGTAAGACTTTGGGCCATCCTTTGATTACAGAGATTGACAGTTGCTACTTCAAACAGCTCCCATTTCAGATCAATGTCACATTCCTGCAATTTAACTACCAGAGGAGCACTGCATACACAAACCTTACTGTCATTTCAGCCCTGTGGCTTTCTCCTCTTTCTATGGCATGACTGGTCACAAATTTCTTGTAATAAATTTTTCTCAAGTGGCCTCTGTGTAAGCATGATTAATATATGTTAAATAATAGCAAGACTTGCTTTGCAGCCCTTTTTTCTCCAAAAAAAATTTCGGTCATTTAAACAAACTTCTTTTTAATTCCCCTAACATACATAAGCAGAGATAAATAGCCCATAAAGGGGGTTTGCATTTATATTAGCTATATTTTTGTACAATATTGCAGTAGCTACTTTATTTTTAATCATGTTATGGTGGCATGTCTAGAATTATTTTAATTATGTTTCTTTAAACTAATTTTCTTGTCATATAAAAAAGACTAAGCCATGCAGTAATAAATATAATATTAATTTTTTAATGCAAGCCTTAAAGTTATTTAATAATATTGCATTAAAATATTGATATAAAATCTTAAATACACTGTGTAGATTTTCGCCTGTTTTATATTAGGAAGGTACACATGCCATGTAAGGTTTTAAAAACTACATGTGTATTTGGGATTTGCTTAAATCACAATATTACTTGTCTTAACTGAGATCTTTTTGTTTTTGTTTTAGAAAGTGTACAATGTACTGTTAATTTAAGCTCTGATTTGTCATGTGTAAGGATACACCTAAACCCATCCCAAATCATTCAGATTCTTATGCATCTGTTTAGTCCTTCATCTTCAGTAAGACTTAAACTCGTATTGAAAGGTAGACAATGAAGCAGTTTCTTAAATTAGAATCCAAACATGAAATCTACTGCATGCCAGTTTAACAAGAGCATTGCTCTTAGGCGAAATGCAGCGTGTTGAGGGAAGGAAAATATGTCCCATTTAATGGCCAGAGCAGGGATTTGCTGTGCATCCTTGTTTTCTGCTGCTGTTCCAGAACACGCACAGACACTTCGTGCGTGTACCTTTGCACCCCTGCACTGCCTAAACTGATTAAAGTCTCTTTCCAGAAATGCAGAGCACTGCAGTTAACAGCTTTGAAGGCACAGTTTCTTCGCATGGCATAAATGGGAGTGGGATCAAAGCACAGGCTACAAATGCATCTACTGAATTTCAGCCCAGCTAGTTTTTTCTTTTAAATGAAGCTGTTGATCACTCTGTATAGAACAACAAATTACTGTCTTAGGAATTCTACAGGTCTACCTGAAGCACAAAATCCAGAGTATCAAATATCTTCAAATTAAATGGGAAACATAAGAAATTTGCAGTGTCCAAAATCTATACTACCTCATTTTAAAGTTTGTTTTTAATACAGAATTTTAATAAGGAAGTGGGTTCTGCCACAAGAAGATTGCTGAAAAGTCAATGGCTTGCTTGTTGTTTTCTCTGGACTTCAGATTGCCAGTGGCAGACTGAAACCACTGTGCAGCCCTATTTTGTAGTGAACCACCACAGGACCATCCCACCGGGGGTGAGGGGACGATCTGTGAAAAACGATAAGCTAACTGTTGACTATGTCAAAAATCAAGTTTGTCACAAGCGTTTATTTTGTATGATATTCTTCCAGTGCTTATATTGTGTCAGTACTGTCCTGAACTTCCACGAACAGGAAACAAATTTAAAGCCTCACTGATGGGATCTGTTGCTATGGTTTTGCAAACCTCTCCATCCCCCTTACTGTGCCAGTCATTACAACGCAGAACCATTGAGGCTAAAAAGGAATCTATATCCTGATTTTCAAAAAGTAGCTAAAGTTGCAATCCCTGATCATCTTTATGTATCTAAGTAAGTCTTAGAAGTCAATGCTAATAATAAGAAGTAAAGCACTTTTGAAAATCAAACTACTATGTAAAGACAAAGCAGAGCTGGAATCCTATTTTTATAATCATAGGGCTACTGTATGATAAATGGGGGAAAAAAGTCATGCTATGCTAACGGAATGCTAAGATTGCAAGTCAAGACCTCAAAAATCAGAAATGACTGTTAAAACTGCCCATGCAACACGTGTGAAATAGGAGCAGAAACTCAAAACATAATAATTTTATGAAATCAGACAGTCCAGTGTCAAATACCAAGTATGATTGCTTTATTCTCCACTGGGATGCTAGATGACTTCTATTATCTTATGCCAGAAGTATTAAGCTAAGTTTCAATTAAGGTTTTCCGAAAATTTTAGATGATGTAAACTCTTTTAAATAGCTATTACCATAATTACAAACATTAAACATGGACTTGGTTTTGATCTTCTTTTTAACCGTGTAAAAAGACTGGCCAAGCACTGGCACAGGTTGCCCAGAGGGGCTGTAGAATCTCCATCCTTGGAGATTTTCGAAACTTGACTGGACAAGGCCCTGAGCATCTGAGGAAGCAAAAGAAAACTAGAAATAGCCAGGGAAATTTGAATTGGTAGTCTAAATATTGAAACTCTGGATAATCATTACTAAATCTGGGAAAAAAAATGGTATCAGGTTAGGGGTTCAGTGAAATAAACGCAGAAAGCAAAAGAACTGAAAGATCACTCCCACACATAAGTAATCCCACAAGTAAAACAGTGCAGATCAACGTGCACTTAGCTGCTTAGAGACCTTCACCATGGCATGTCTTAGATCCACCAGATAAGGTCCTTCCACAGAAAATTGGAAAAAAAAAAGATTTTTCAGAGTAGAAGCATCCTTATTTTCCTCAATAATCCCAGTATGGTATCCTACGGTAGTGTTGGGAGAGTAATTTTTTAATTCCTCATCTTTTGAGGAGTTCACATTATCCATGAGAACATTTTGTCAGAGACTATGTGAAATTTTAAGGTGGGGGTCTCTGAATCTTTCCAGTCTAGGAGTCCTCCCATATATAAAATCATTAAAGCTTCTTTGGACCAGGGACCTGCAATGTTGATGCTGACACACCCTTTACTGCCACAACAGTCTGAATATAGGGTTTCCTTCTTTTTTTTCCTCTCTGGGTCAACCATTTGTTTAAAGCAGAACAGCTTTAAAGGAAGACCCTGAGATGGTTTTCAGGGTAGAGCATCCAAAAAGCTGGAGGCTCCGTAGAACCTGGGCTCTCACCTCTGATGCAAAATAAGGAGTGTGATTTGATAAAGCCTATCTTCCAGCTCTCAGCAGACCATTTTCTATTAAACGTCTCTCTACCTTCCTATTTTTTTTGTGAAACGTATGACCTTACTTGTTGACATGCCTGATTTTGGGAATCCCTAGCAGAAATGGGCACCAGATCCTGACTCAGACAAGCCTCAGACACAGCTCAGGACTTAGTGTTGTCCTACTGGCACATCTTTTCTAGCTCTCAGTATAGTCAGTGACCTGACCCTTCCTGCCAAATGCTCCTGAAGTTATATAGTCTCTTTTGACGATTGTGTGTACAAGAGGTAACAAGGTGATGAATTTGTGCAGATGAAGTGCTGGTTCTCCTCCCAGGCATTCTCTTCCAGTGGCTGTGCCCATGTACTTTAAATGCTAATTATTTCAGATTATTTGAGGAGTGAAGGACAGCATAAAGTTCAACAGCACATAGATTATCTGCTGCCTCTTAGGCACTGCTTTTATCTATTATCTGGCTTTCCTAATCAAGGTGAAATTGAAGCCTATTCAGAACCAGAAACATCAAGCATGCAGGGAGCCAAAAGCATTCAGCTCAAACTCAAATATTATAATTCCACCGGAACAAAGCTAGAACAGACATGAACACTTTGAGATGGATTTTTTAATCCAGAAAAGATCCCAGTGCACATGTAACTGACTGTACCTATTTCTATTTTATATCTCACTGACAAGCCAGTTCTGAGAACAAGAACATAACAGCCTTTCAGAATTACAGTTGCATATTCAAACTTTTTCAGTTGCTCTTTCTAATTTGAGTGCATATCATCATGTTGTAAAACTGCGGTAGAGTTGTGTAACATCTTTTCCCACACTCACACTAATTTTACTTTCATTTCTAATATACTGCACAATGGCATAACTAGACCTTCAGTAGTTTATTTCCATAAACTATTTTATTTCCACATTTGCTGATGAGATTTTTTTTCCATTAGTAAAAGAATACCTAGCATGCCAAAAGTAAGAAAGAGGGCATATTTAAGGGATGTGAAGGAGCCATGAACAATGTCAATGATATTCCAGTAAGCAGCAGTGCTACATCTTGTATTGATATTCTGCTGAGGGCAAGCAGGTGATACCTGTACTCCCAGGATGCTTAGCCCAACATCAGTCCTGGGAGAAATAATAGGAAAACTGGAAAGAGATTCAATTAATAAATTATTAAAGGGCAGGAATATAATTAATGCTAGTCAACATAGTTCTGTGCAAAATAAGCCTTGTCAAACAAATCTACTTCTGTTCTTTGATGAGATTTCAAGTCAGGTTGCCAAAGGTAACGATGTAGGTATAATACACTTCAACTTTTGTGTGCCTTTTGACTTAGTATCATTCAATATTCTAATTAAAAATATAGCACTACACAATATCAATAAAGCATGTTTTAACTGGATTAAGAATTGGCTAACGAACATGCATAAGAAAGTAATCAGCAAAGGCTTGGCGTCAGAAAGAGGGGCTCTTCAGTCTTGTTCTACCCAACATTTCCCTCAGTGATTTGGGACTAATGAAAAATAAAACCAACTAAAAAGAGTAAATCTTTTTTAGAGTAGTGATCCCATTGAAAGAAAATGTGTTTTCAGTCAGCCAAATATACATCTGCATATGCTGGAGGAAGAAACACGGGATGCAACAATGGAGAAAATTGAATGGAGAAAACACTGGAAGAAACAAGCCTCTAAAGAATTTGAGGTCACAATAAACCAGCAACTCAGCAGGAGTGTCCAGGTGATGCTACAGGAAGAAAGGGAAAATGGCATAAAGGAAGTAGTGAATAGGAGCCTGGCTTTACTCTGCTTTTATTTATGGCTCAGGAGAGATCAATAAGGGAATCCTAAAAATATTTCTACCTTAAACATTTTTAAAACATTGTTGAAAAAATTGAAAAGATGCAGAAAAGAACTGTGGAAGCAATTGAAGACCAAGAAAAGGGTGTTTAAATGAAAGTTTAAAAACCCTCAGCTATATTCTTGATGTCAAATCGAAAATTGTGAGATTTGTGGGAGACGCTGAATGTGACGGGGTCTTTTAGCTAACACAGAAAGCATGGCAAGAGCCATTGGCCACAAGCTGATGTTAGGCAAGCTCATATCGGAAATTATGTGAGTAAACAGTGAAATACTCAAAAGGAAATGCTGCAACTGCTGTTTCCTTCAAACTAAGGGTCGATGACTTTCTGGAAGAGATGCATTAGCCAAATCTGAGATATACCTTTATCAAACACATACTTGGTCTCAAAGTTGAGTACTAGGATAATAACTGAATGGAATACAAAAGCCTGTGATTTTAGGGGAATTAGAAGGAGTGGTCTAATAGCCCTTTCTGTGTTTAAATTTTATGAGGGTTTGGATCTGAGAACAGCTATTATAATAGAAACCTTTTCTTTGATGAAAATTCACTCTGAATTTAAGAAATGTTTGAATCTCTGCTACAAAATAATATGCTTAAATAGGGTCATAGTGTACTGGACAGAACTCAGTGGACTTCATTACAGTTTGCCATTTATGCTGGATGTTAATTTGTTCCAGTGTTTTTAATACCTTTTGAAGTAAAATTTCTTGCTCTGATGGGATCACACGATTTATCATTAGTCCTGAACGCAACACCTCTCTGAAACTGTTTGAGTTATGGGGCTTCATGTTCTTTTCAGCCACTGTACCAGAAAATAAGCATCTAATTATGAACTTTTTAATTATTCAAATGTTCTGTAAGTACCAAAAAAGTCTAATTCCATTTTAAGATAAGAAACACAGTCACAACACAGACTATTTTAGCTCTATTTCTGAGGAATTTCAAATGGATTTTGAGGGTTAGGAAAAAACACATTTTTAGTGATTAAGTAATCCTTTTTAACTTCTATTACAAATGAACATCAGTTGTTTGTTTGTCCTACTCTTTCTATTAAACTTTTTGAGAAAAGCGTATTTGTGAAATTATTTCATAATAAAATGAAATTTCAATTTAACTTAGCAATTATACACTTCTGTTCTATCTTAAAAACTATCACCAAATAATGTAGCTGTTCACTTTAATGTTTAGTTTATAAAAGCATGTGTGATTATGTCAATTAATAACTTAAGCTAAACACAGTAATTAACTTTTTAATGTGAATATTTTTCTTATTGGAACTTTGATCTGATTAGATGAGACCTTCTCCATTAATATGCATGAAGAAAGAATATAAAGCAAAAGACATCCAGTCTGGCAACTCACAGCTGTGTTTAGTTGATGCCTTACAGTAGCTTTCAAGTTAAGAAAAAATTCTCATGTGACTCTAATGCACTATTTTTCATCTTCTTTAACCTTTGACATCATATTCATCAGGAACTTGTGAATGTTCTTTCAAGGGTGAAAGGACTGAAGAAGAAACATTTTAAAGTTCTTTGACAAAGGCTGTGTCTTCAACAATGACTGCTGCTTCTGTATTTTGGTATCCCAATGACTAAAAATAGCTGCTAATTATAAATGTTGGGTAGGATGGGAGCAATCGGAAATTCTCCATCACACTGGCAACCGTTATGAAAAGCAAGAGGAATGCGGGACCAAAGGAACTGCAGAACAGACTTTGCAGGAACCAGTGCTGGGTGAGGAAACTTTCTGCGCACAGCGTAGGCAGCAGAACAGCGTTTCTCTCAGGGAGAGAAAGGCAGCAGAGCTCCCGGGGCCGGGGCTATTAGAGGCTGGATCCTACAGCTTGCCGTTTGCTGTCAAATCCCCGTGCAGACGCAGGGATTTTGATAGCATTTCCCCATTGTGGTATTCTCTAGCACTCACTGAGCATTGACGGAGCTCAGCCCTTTCAGGTATTCTTCTGTGCTAACCTCCTTGTGCAATCAGAAATGAGTTGGGGGAAGCCGACTACCTGCACTAAGCAGCTACAGAAATATTATCAAAGCAAGCACTTCCATTTGCGCCAGTATACCTGAGACACTCTTGGCTTCTTAATTGAACTCCTGCAGTTAAGATACACACAGCTCTGATGGCTCCTTATCCATCACCAGCTTGACTTCTGAAGAAAGGATCCCTAAGGTCTTAAGGTCAGCTTGTCATGTTTTAAAATAACAATGAGTCTCGATGACTTTGTGGTCTTCGCCGGCAGAAAAGACTCAAGTTTTTAACATTGCACTACAAAAACAGCCTATAAAGTTAAGCAAAGCAAACTACAGGAAGTATTTTTACAAAACTATCGCTTTGATTTAAGTCAGAATTTAAGCTGAAAATCTAAACTGTGAATAAAACCAACCACTACAGTCAATAGGCCACACAAGCATAACAGCAGACCACAATCAAATTATGGAACCCCAGCTAATATCTTTATTTTGACTCTGCACAGTGACCTTGTCCATGCTCTCATCGATTCATGAGATCTGTGAATATAATAAATCTTTACTGTTCCAGTTCCTCTTTATTGTTGGTGTTATTAAAGGACAGCGAATGTGACTCTTGCATTTGAAGAATGGAAAGAAACTTTTTGTAGGGCTCACTATGTTTAAAGAGCGAAGACCTGATACCTTTACTTAACGACTTGTCTCTATCTCCAGAACTCATTCAAATTAGGTCAGTGAATAAGATGCTGTTAAATGGAGAAGAGGCTATCACGCACGTACTCATCAGTTTTGAATATGGAAAGTACAATTATCTGGTTTTTAGTTAAAAGTCATCTGCTAATGAACTTTCACCAGTGCAGTTTGTTCGGTCCAAGTAGAAGAAACAAAACAGCAGCATTAGAAGTTCTTCTGCATTTGTCAGCTGCAACAATTAACAGAGATCCATCAAAATTACAGTTATAGCAGCATGGAAAATCCATAACTAGAATAATGTATTACATTCAGAGGTTCAAGATTTTCTGAAAAATATCATACATCAGAAAGAAAATTACTCCAAAATATAGGATTCATATAATACAGGCTGATACGGGGATCGGGAATAATGAAAATGCTTGCAGACATGAACGTTTATATTTTAATGTCAGCATTTTTAACTATTTAACTACAGATGAAAGCACTCAGAATAGACAAAAAGATGACTGTATTAGGAAGATCCATACAGTCTATTTTGTTATCCATAAATAAAGTCTGGAATATAGTTCTAACATTGGAGAGAACCAGTAGGTATGTGTACTACCTTTATGTGCAGTTGAGAAAGTCCGATGGCTGAACTTCAAAATGAATGAACCAAAAGAGGAAAAATCACTGCTACTTTAGTAAATTCCTGAATAGTTTCAAAAGACTCTGATTTTTTCTTTGATTTCTAATTGTTTTCATGTGACAACTATAATTTTGTCACTTGTATCTAACTGTAAAGTTTAAGAGAACTCAGAGAGAAGTCAGCCTTAAAAAAGTATGAAGAGGGAGCATGAAGTAACAAGTTTTTCATTGGTTGCTACACATTTTGTCTGGCTCCCCAGGTGAGCAGATGCCATATCATTTGAGATTCAATGATGGCAGTAGTATCCCTCCTGGTCAGTTACAGAGAGCAAAACAGTCTTAGAATCTAGAGCTAGAAAGTGTATTTGCCTGTTATGTATGGATACGGACAGCAAATATAATGTGGAAAAAAGTACTAAAGGTAAAATTGTAAGAGAAAATAGTATTTGGGTATAACTGATATTTTGGGTCAGGGGGGATATGTTTTTTTGTCCGTACTTCTTCATTCCATTGGACAAGTACTGTCTGCACACAAATAATAGCATTTATAATGCGCTTTCTAATAACTTTGTCACGTTTTGGCAGCACAAGCTAAAGAAGAAAATAATAACACCTGAACACAGCAAGCCTATCTCTGGCATGGTATTCTTCTTCAAAAATAGAGTAAGTTCAAAAAGTTTTGTGATTTTGGATAAAACCGCTGGATTTGCCTATTTCTAATATGAAAGATTCATGACTGCATGCCAAGGGGACTACATCAATTTCTCCCAAAAAGTGAAACCCATTGGTTGAAAAGCGCGATCGGTTTGTTAAAAGTGGTAACAATTTCACCACCAGATGACAGCACTGTTTATTCCTAACCCTTTTTTGTGTGTTTCAGTCCTCCCTCATTTTGAAAACAAACTGTACCGAGGTGTGCACCCCCCAGCCCAGGCACCGCAAGAACGGAGGAAAGAACGTTGGTGGCATAAAGGTGGTTTGGTGAGGTAGTCACATCAGGGAGGCTAATCTGTTTGACAAGTTATTTTAAGTCTGCGAAGGGTGATCGCTTCTGTAAAGACACAGACAAAACCAGCTTCAGCCTCAGAAATATGCTTTCTATTGCTTTCCTCCGTCTCAGAATGATAAAGAGGGCAAGGGGGGAAGCTTTCAAAGTAGGCATCTTAGGTTCAGCTTCTCAACATGATTTTTGTGAAATCAAGGCAGCAACATCATTTTTGAGCCAGCTTAGGATTTGGCCACAAAGTGTGCTTTCATACAAGGGGAGCAGATTGGGTTAGCTGACAGCAGTAGGTGACATTTTCCGTCAAAAACAGGAATGGCACATCAAGGACAGCTATATGAGAAAAAAAAAAGTAACAAAAAATATTTCATATCAGTTGTTACGAGCATTTTTTTTTAAAGCCACCTGGTCCATTTTGTCTTCAAATATGTTTTATGGTTGTAAGTGGCAATGAGCCTGACCATGCTCAGGCTTCGGGATGCTGTCGGCATGCTGTTCATGGGGTCAGCAAACACTACCTTCAGTACTTGAACACCAGCTACAAATCAGTATTTTCTCTCGGCAATACACTTACACTTACGTTCTGAGAGTAGTAACAGTGGATTTACACTGCAGTAATCATGTGGTTCTTGAAATATTTTAATAATTTTGTAGGATTTATTTTTGCCGCTATTCTTACAAATAAGATTTAAATAAAGAGCCTATCCATTAGTGAGAAAACACCAAATATTACCAGAAATTATAATGAATATAAATTTTAACTTACAATTTTATAACTTATTTTGACGAGTTTTTTATGAACTATAGTTTTGCATGTTTGAGTCTGAAAAGATACTTTTCAGCCTAACAGACAAATGTCTGCTAAAGAGGAGAAGGGAAGCGGAGAATCCATTCAGGGAAGACTTACAGAGTGCAAGGCTCCAGACACATATGTTTTGCTGGACTCTGCAGTTGACTGGAAATCTCACAAAAATAGCATAATTGGTACTTTCAGGACTGAACTGAGCAAGCAGCCCTGCCTTTTGACATGTATTTAAACTAACCTTAGTCCACAACATGTTCCAGACAGCAGTAACTCAATTGGCCAAAAAAAAAACCAAACCAAAGAGAAGATATTAATACCAATTTTACTGTACAACAGATCAAAATTCAGTTCTTTTTAGAATTGCTTGAATTCTGAAATCAGCCTTTAAAAACCTTTAGAACAAGAACTGCTGTGAAAACACCATAAATAGACTCAAAAGGCAGCCTAGCAGAAACGAGTACAGGTCCTTCAGTGTTAGAGTTGTACTTTACAGCATTTCCACTTCAATTCAGGTACGACAAACATTTGTGCACTCGGAAGACAGTACAGAATAGGAGCTGGAGGAGTGATGTTAGGGTAAGCTCAAACTACTCAACAGCTCTCAGCCAATATCCACTAAATAAAAACATGTTAATTAACAAAAGATGATTGATTTTTCTGGGATTAATCAAGAGAAACTCCCACTCAGTTTAAATAAGAGTTCTGTGTGAATATGGAATTAAAGATTACTACTGGTAAGTCATTATTAAGAGCATTAATTATAAGCTGTATTGTACAGAGCAAGTCTTTCAAACGCAACAGTCCTAATGTGGAAAGGAATGTACAAGTTAAAAATAAGTTAAGTTAGGATTGCTTAGAAAAATGATTGTCATAGATATTTATCTGTGTGAAATCCTTCTGCCTCCCAAATTAATTGTTTTAGCTGAAAGTAAGAATATTTAATAATGCTAACAGTATTTTAAAGAGTCTTCAGTATGTTGCTACAGAACTTGCACCAGGAAAACGTGTCACAGTGTTTGTACTGCAACAAAGTGGTGTGCTGGGAATGTTAACATGAAGATATAGTAAGTGAGTTTTTTAGTATTAACAAATTTATTTAATTTTCGAGTGAGTTAATTAGCATTTACTAGCATAATCAGTAGGCCATGTTATGGAAAGAAGGCAAAGGGTAATCTCTTTGTTCTGCGTTAAGAAGACGGCAGATAAAACTGTGATTCTGCCACACATGCGAAACAAAGCAGGAACGGATTAGCCTGATTTTCATCACACAGTTAAAGTGCAGAAACATCGGTTTGCCAGCATAGTTACGTACCGCCAGCAGCAGCTGGATTTCTATCAGTTTTATCACCTCTACAAAACAGCATCGCCCCAGAACCCAGGTACCCGAACACAGCAGGGCACACAAGAAAAGACCAGTACAAATCTGGCCGTGGATAATGTATGTCACTGTTTGTGTATATCCAGTTGGTTCGAGGGAGAAAAAGGAGAAGTGGTTCATAAGGGTATTTCCTTAACTCTGGCTGGAATTTCAGTTAAAGAGGAAGAAATGATACAGCACTTTTAAGGAAAGAAACTTCCTATCTGTGTCTTAAATGCATTATTAACTGAAGAATAGGTGCTGAAAGAAATCAATAGCATAATAGTATGGCCATGTTAGTAGTTTCCTTCAATCGTTCTGTCAGCCTGTCATCACTGTTGCCATTCAAAAGGCCACAAAGCCCAAACACAGAGGCAGAACTCTCCCTATTACAGTCTTCTATTACCATAATCTAGAATGAGCTAATTATCTTCAACATCAAACACTAGGGTAATTCTCAACCCAGTTTACAGTCTCAGTTTATTCAGCACTGTTTCAAAGTAGTTTAACAACACAATTTGCTGAGATTTACTTGGACTCATCACCTTTTCTTTGGCTGTATGCAGAGCATATATGTAAGATGGTTACACTTGGGTAACACCTTTATTTTTCTCAATCAAGTCCAGATTTTTTCCTTACATTGGTGTCACTCAGGACCATCCCACTGAATTAACAGATGCAGAAATGCTAGCCAGAATGGGGAAGGCTTTCTTACAGAAAACCAACAGAAAGGACAGCACAAGTAAATGTGGCCTCAGGCTGTAGCTGGGCTGGTCTCTGAGCTGTTTGTCTGCCTTGTTCCTTCTTCTTTGACCACAGCTTCGTGAGTGCACAGCTCACTGTTACGGTCAGGATGGTCTCTATAACGGGCAGGAGTATCCTTCCCCAAAGATTACAAAATCCCACTACTTGAAGTGCAGAATTCCTGCTGTCCCTCCCCACAGCTGGATCTGCAGTAGAGGAATGTAGCTCTTCACATTTATCCATGAGTCTCAAGCCCAGCTAAATTTAACCCGCATTTTCAATTCCTGAAGCAAGATTTTCTTGTCACCTACAAAAGTTTCGTTTTCACTTCCAAGGGTACACTTCACATTATTGCAGATTTTTCTCTGTTCAAAAACATTTATAGTGCAGTTGAGTTGAAATTTACATTTGACAAGGAAAGAGGAAAGGTCCATTTCAATTATATCACCATCCCCCTTTTCTCCTGCACGAAGGTCTCTGTAAAACTTGAATGAGAAACTAAGTACAGCAGTATCAGAGGAGAATACTCAGGTCATCTGAGATTTGCAGATGGCGTTATTCTCCTATTTGCTGGAAGGCTCTGAGGCAGTGTTCAAAGTAGTGGGAAGAGCAGGAAATACTACCTGAATAGGTGCAGAACGAGAACTGGGTTTAAAACGATTACGAAAGAGGAAAACACTATGACTAAGAAAAATTAGAAAAGTTAGACCAACGGGCTAGATTAGGCTGATAATGTAAGTAGAAAAAATTAGGGCTTGATAAAAAGCTGTCAGAAGACTAAGCAATGGAAAGAACATTAGGTTCAGTTTCTACTTAGAAGGTATTTTGGGTATCCCTCTATTTATAGCCAGAACACTTGAAAGCAAAAATAAAGCCCTTCACCGAGACAATAGCTAGAATAAAACTGTGAAGGAAAAGAAAGATGAATCTGCCATCATAATGAAAACTAAACAACCTTAAAAGAAGAAAAGGAAAACCAAGTTAAGGCAATTACACAAGGTGGGAAGCAGAGAAAAAAAATAACAACCAGAGAAAGGTAGAACATAATAATAAGAAGAAATTTAGACCTTATTCCATTTTTCTAGTGGATAGTTTACTTAGGTTCCAAGTCTAAAACTGGGCCTGGCAGTAAGCAGCATGAAGCAGTGCAACCATAATAAACATGAAGAACTGGAGTTCCCAGTTCGGCACATGAAAACGTCCTGGATTCTTATGTAGAAGAGATGTTTAACAATTAAAGAAAACAAAGAAATAGAATGTGTTCAACATAAAAACAAGCTTGGATGCAGAAAATCCTGATTAGCTCACTTTCTGTATTTGCACAGAACAAAGGGTCCTGATGTTACTGCTGAAGCTGAAGAGATCACAGGAGTACATCAGTCAGAAAGCCCTTTACCGGCATGGGCTGAGGATCATACAAAAGACTACCAGCAAAACAAGAAACAGTGATACTACCAGCAGGACTTTTGATCATCTTATGGATCCAAAGTAGACCTGTTTGGTTTGTTGCTAGGGTTTTCTTCAAGATGGAAAATTTTGGAGCAGACACTGAAATGGCGGGCAAAACATTTAAAGTTTTAGCTGCTTCATTAAAGCAAATCCCAGCAGCCTGTCCTCCCCCATAGACAAGAAGGCAGTACCAGCAGTACAGTTGCACTGTTTAGAGGATGTACACAGAAAATTATTTGAAACAGATTTTATGTCAAAGTGTGCAAGGTGTGTGTCTGCTGTGCAAAAGCTGTCATGAATGGGAGGGGAAAGGTATCTTACGGAAGACCATCCCCAAGCAACAGCTTAGTTACTAACCATACTTCAAATACTGAGAAGTGAGGGACCTAATCATTTTTTTTGGCTGAGGATTCAGTAAAAGCCAGAGAAAACTCCATTGTAAACATTTCTTCTCTCAATCCCAGTATACAGATCTCAATTTCAGTGTACCAGTGTCCAGTAGTCCTAGGATTTAGACTTCAATAATGAGTGTGTTACAAGGGAGATGAACATGGATATTAGTTTCCTAAATCAACCTTTAAAGCCCACCATCTGGGAGGTCTGATATAAGACACTCTGGGATTCCCTTGATGTGACAGGGACAGAAAAAAGTGTTTGCATAGAAGCAAGGCAAGTTAAAATGACTCGTGGTACCAGTGACGGCTGTACAGTAAAATTCTAAGTTTTTTTACTGTAGGCTTCAGGACTGGACACTGTCTCTGAAGATTAAGGTAAGCAAGACAAAACCTCGTAAGAAGGTGAAAACAGAGTATTACAGCAAGAAGTGGCCTGCACAGGACTGGAAAATAGAAGTCTACATATACAGAGAATATATATATAGAGAGAGAAGTCTTCGTGTGTAGAGATTATTCACACTCTGATCAACGGCATAAATTCCAGATTCTGGTTTACAGCTCTACAGTAAAATCAATCAATATTAAAACAGATCATATAGAGTACTGCAGATTAGAAAAAAAAAAAGGGACCTTTCGCAGTTGTGACTTTCTTTACTAGTGATCAACGGAAGTTAAAGGCCATGTCTCCATCCACCCAAGTCCAAGCTCAGTAGCTTTAACAACACAGTGAAGACAAAAGGTGGACACAGCAATAGTAGTTGATTTGAGGGAGGGCGAAGAAATAAATGTGTTTAACAATTATTAATTCTCAAGAATCAGGAACATTTTTCTGTTCCTCTAGAACTTTTCGTGGTCGCATAGTTTTTGATTCTATTTAAATAGTTTTTATTTAACCTACTTATTTCCAATTCCCCAATTTCCCCTTAGCTAAGTAGGAGCTTACTTTGTCTCTACTTACTTCCATCTCATTTGGGGAGAGGGTGAAAGTGGGGGGATTGTTTGGGTTTTTTTAATCACTGCTTATAGGTACAAGAATGTCTTTATCCTTGCTAATACCTTTCTAGGCCCTGATCCTGTAACTACCTACACTTCTCCCATTTTACCCTATGAAGGGCTTTCACTGATTTCAGGGAAATACTCACACAGACAATTGGTTGTAGGACTGAAGCTTTAAGAAGTAATTGTCAAGGGCATCCTGCATTAGTGAGCTATGAAACAAGCCCTTAAGACATGTACCACGCTTCGGTTGTGTGACAAAGAAGTCATATTTTATGCCCATTTACATTACTGAGAATTGATCATAAAAAACTTTAAAAAGGATTTGCAATTTCAGTTTATAGTTGTAAAGTAGTATGAGATCTCATCTTCTGCTCTTGAAACCAGTAAAATTTTTGACTAGCCAAAGGGCATGTATGTCTTGGAAGAAGCAAGATGACAAACTGGCGTTTCTTGGCTTAAGTTAACATTCTTTAACCACCAGACCATGTTGTGGCTCCACTACACCAGGTTCTTCCTGAATGCAGCAAAACAGTCATGCCATTCATAGGAAAATCACTCTTTCCACAACATTTGCCAGTAATATAAATTACAGTGGATTGGGACTCAGGAGTTCTGTGTATTCAGTCCCTGCCCTTGCTACATTTTCCTTGTACAGCCTTCAGCAAAAGATTTAACCATTTTCCCTGATAAATGTGAATTATAATATTTATTTATCACTATCATGATACATTTTTCGTTTTGGAAAATCTTGGGGGCAAGGATTATTTCAGTCCCACTGGGACAATGGCACCTCCTCTTCACTGGGACCTTTAGTTGAAACATCTCTTCTTCTATTACTACTACTATTACTAATCCCTTACTTAGTCCCAGTAAAAAAAAACAGACTAAGGAATTTTATTTTTCAAGACAAAGCATATGGCTTTGAAGCTAAATATCAAAATTCAGTCTTTTCTCTTGTGTGATAACCAGTTAATCCCTGTTAGTGGACTGATAGTTTATGGGCAAGACTAGACATGCAAGTATTTTCTTACAGTATAAGATTTATTCTCCTGGAGTTACTATAACAGCCTATTAAGAAATGAATTGTTGCATCACAAGAAAATTCACTGTAGCTTAGGTTGTTTGGGTTTTTTTTTTGGTTAAACTAGTGAAATGTGTTTGCTCTAATATGTTCGCAATGTAAACACCCATACAGGGTATTTTTTCATCTATAAGGGTTTGACAAGAGTATATAAAAGTCTGGATGTGCCTTCTCATTTTGTCCTTTTATTGATAGAACTTGATGTTTCTATCCTTAACTAGAAATGTCTTGCCTGCTCATGTTTATGCAAAACAGATTTTTTGGAAGAGAAGAAAAAAAAAGAGGTGCTGTAACATCAGAAGGAAACATCAAAGGACTAGTGGCAACATCTTAAGGCTTTTATCAAAGTAGTGAGGGAATGCATTAAAGCAACAACATATGTAGCTTACAAATGATAGGACTATCAAATTCAACAGTATGTCTGATGAACATAGAGGGCACGTTTTACAGGCATTCTTTGTTTTAAAAGAAAGACTCGAACAGTGATTTTGCTTTCAAAACTATGAGAGAAATATATAAAAAAATTAGAGTTGGGTCTTTAGGTTGTGTCAATCAATGCAGCTGCAGTGGAGTCAAAGGCAGCCAAGCCCACTTACGCCTGATGACAAGTTACACTTTTATATTTTTAAGTCAGTGTCTTCAACACAAAAAAATCCATCTATTTTGGGCTTTTTATTTCTCTCCACTTTTGTACCTGTATGAGAGTTGAGGAACAGAGCACTGGGATCTGGCCTAATGAATAAGAAGAGTAGATAGTTCTAGTAACAACTCTGTTATGAAACGGTGGAGCGTGTCCACCAGGTACCTTTCTGTCAGCCCTGCTTCCCAAATGTACTTCAAGAATCTCTAAAGCGGCTTCACTTATTAGGAAAATTATTCATTGTTTCCTATTTATCCCTAAAACTTGCGTTTAAAAAGTTTTGTTTATACAAGTAGCAGAACCACCACCATGCAAAAAACTCCAGAACTGAATGAATTATACACCACCTCACCTCGACCCCAACCCCTGTGTGGAGCACAGCTGCCTATTCTGTTCAAATTTATGGCTTTTGCAGCCTGCTGTAGGAAAAAAAAAACAGGTTATGAATGTACCCCAGGAAAACATCGCTCCTCTGCCAGTCGCTGCAGCAGAAGTTGGCTATGAGTCCCAGCTAACCCCAGACCCAGACACAGCAACTTGTAGTTCCAGCAAGTCCATTGACTGCTCTTAATATTTCCCTAATGATTATTGCCATTAATATGCAAAAAGGCTTTATATGTTGGGGGATAATATCCATTCACCAGTCTTACAACTAAAATAACTGGGAGTTCATATAAAGATAGTTTAGACAGAGCTGGGATTCAAGAAAACATACAGAGAGGTGTGGGAGCAACTGATTTCCATAATAAGAGATCTGGCCATTTAGTTAATGAGAACAGTACATGTAAAAAAAAATGTTCTGGATCTAGTTCTTGCAAATTATTCCTTCTGGATCATTGTTACAGCAGTTATGTTTTCTGGAACCATTGAAATCTGGTCAAGAAGGACAAGGAAGAGATAACAAATGCTCAGCATCACTATACTCCCTCTGCACGTCTGCTTCACCCCCCAGTGATGTGGTGTCAGTGTGTTGCTCTGTGTAGGGTTATGTACAGATGCTAAGCAGCTGCTTTCTATTGATTTGCAGCTCTTACAACATGTTCTGTGGATCTGAAGGCTGTAAGTTCACAGGCAGCTCCTAATCCATGTGGAGGTGAAAAGCAATGGATAAAAATTAGCATTGGGACTTGGAATAATGGACAGAATCACAAACTTCAGCTGCAGGAGTTTTATTGCAAAGCACAGAATTTAGAAAAAAAGTATAATTCATCTTTACTGTGTCATTTTTATTTGCTTTTGTATATGGGCACTCTCTTTCACTATAGGATGTGACAGAGGTAGGGTGTATTTGAGGCAGTCAGCAATGCCTGCATGGCCGGAGAGCAGAAGACACTCTTGGGGCAGGAGGCCAAAATTCAGAAAGTAGTAATTATTCTTGAAAGCATAACTCTGAAGCTCATGGGAAAACCAGGACATTTGCTTCTATACAGCAGGTCCCCAGTCTGATTAATGCTCACTACAGCAGAGATTTATGGATCTTTCTTTCTAATAGCTCTTCCATGAGCCAAATAGAGGATGATTTTTGCACATCCTAACTCTCTCATCACAAGCTCTCCACCCATTTATACTACTTCAAAATGTCAGCGTGCCAAAGCTGTCCATTATACCTTATTATTATTTATTAATTGCATTATAGCAGCACAGAGAAGTGGTGGTAGAGCACAAGCAAGGAGTGAAATGGGGTTGCAGCCCATCATGAGCACTTATATCTACCTCCTGACATCTTGGCAGCCCAGCACCTGCAACCTGCTCGATCCATGCAGTTGCACTGCATGCACACTCAGTAACCATGTTGCACCTAACAGCCTGTGATATACCAGAAACCCCTCACCCTATATATTTTGCAAACTCAGAACAAAATTTCAGGCTCTGCCCCACGTCGCAGGTTGCTCAGGAGGCACAATCAACAAATAGTTATAACCACCAGCTTTGCAACGTGCCAGATTTCCTGCTTTTTGAACATGACTGGAAATTTTTGAGCTCCTGGAGTGCAACTCTGATTTTGAAATAAACTCTGAACGTCTCGTTTCTGTAATACTGTTAAAAATCCAATATATAAAAATCTCTTTGTTAAAACTGAGGAAGTCAAAAGGGCTGAGAAATTCGACAAACACCCGTTTCTGTCTATCTATTGGAGAGCTTGATTAGGATCTCACAGATTTATGAAAGAAGTAATAATAAATACAGCTCTCAACTGACAAGAAAGAGAGCAGGAAAAAGAGATGGGGAATACATGTTCATTGCCTATTAATTGCCTTGTTATATGGTCCTCCGTGCTTGTGGGAAGTCATGTTTTAGAAACATTCATGCAGACATCCAGCAGAGAGCACGATACTCTTTTCAGAAGGCTTACCCATACACCTGCAACAGCTAATGAAATAATGTCAACTTTTTATGAATATTCAGAGTGCTTTTGTTAATAAAAAAAAGAAGGCATTACAATAGCCAGCCATTATGTAGGCTGGCACCAACTGTTCAACTTTTCTAGCAGAAAAAAAATAATTGTGTGTGAATTGTATGAAAGTCACTCATGAAAGTGAGACAGATGGAGGAAGAAGGCAGGCAGACACCGCAAACACTTGCATCCCACCTCAGGCTCCACCTGGAACACCGGTTATTCAATTACCAGGGCTTACCTCTACAATCCCTACAACCTCATGCAGCATTTGCACAATAGGACCACGTGGCTAAGGACTAGTTAATATGTGCAGGCAATTTTTCAAAACTACAGCAGGTTTGTAGACCTGTCTCTGTCAATGCAGGAATTCCGAAACAATAGCACTCAGTAAGACCGAGACCAAAAAAAATAATGTTGTCTATTTATGGGTTAGTTTAGATCCAAAATGTTATGTAAAGTTTTACATTCCTGCAAGAAGTATATCAATAGGGATACAGTTTCTAAATATATCTAAGAGGTATGGTAAACACACAAAGGCACAGTGACAGACTCCTACTCTAAGTGTGGCTCCTACTCTTTTAGAGAAAGCAGAGTGGCTAAGATGCTATTTATGAAAAAGGCTGTCTCTCGCAGTCTCACTTGCCCTGCAAAGGGTGGATTTCATTTTTAGATGAGTTTATTTGATTTTATTTATATTTATATAGATACAGATTTATTAATTTTTCTGAATTATGAATTCAGATATATAAAAGGGTGTAGATATCATACAGCCGAGCAGCAATGCCTAACATGAAGACATCTGCTACTCCTTCCCCCTCCACCCTCCTTTCCAAATGACACCTCTGTCCCTGAGCACAGAGCAGAGGCAGACAGACATTTAGAACATTCAGAAGACAAATTTAATTTTTTTTTCTAATTGGATCTTACACACTTATCAGAATTCCTCCTCATGACTGAGTGAACTGAATTAAATTGTAATGACATAATTACGTAATATTCTAGTAATACAAAAAACAACTAATAAACAATTCTCTATAAATGAAAGTGTCTGTTATTATTGGTGGGTTTGTCTCTTATTCTTACCTTTTTGACAAATATTCCTCCTGTACAGGCCCTCTTTTCAAATCCAGCTCTACCATGTCATTGGAAACAGATCCCCCAATGGGAGATGACCAAGTTCTAGGGCAGGTCAACACAGCTGGCCTTTACCCAACCGTAAAAGAGAAAATCTCCTTCCCATCTTTCTGTTCAGTAAAGAACTAGTAACTGAAATGACAACCTTAAATGGTAATTTATAGACAGTATATATATAAATATACAAATATATATACATGTATTTCTCTCTGTTTCTCATACATGCCTTCCTATAGATGGGCAAACACTGAGCTTTTAAAGCAGAATAAAAGACTTGCAGTTTGTCTCAAAACTCACCGTGCACTTGAGTTTCTCATCTCATTACATTAATTAATCTTATTGGCTTCAACATGTATTTTTTATATCCTGAAATGAAAAAGTGAGGTCTATTATGATTACTGATATTTCTAAATTAGCTTTTCCCTCAAACTGAGACCAAAGTCTGCCTTCTTTGTGTGCTTCAAATTATGAGAGCTTAGGTCCCTGCTCACCCTCACTACTTTTCTATCAGTAGGACTCTGTAGACAACAAAAGCTCTCTCAGAGCAGGCCAGCCCTACGAATCAGTCCATGATCACAACAAAGAAAGCTGCAAAACACAGCTTTAATGAGCATAAGACATATCTAAATAAGCCACACCCAACCCCCTGAAGTAAGTCCATAGAGCCACTAACCCCACGTGCACTCAACATTTTGAGGTGGGTCAAGCACTATTTAAATTACTACCGGTTGAAAACAAGACACAAAAACTTCAAGGGCTACTTCAACAACCCTAATGAACAGACTGAACAGATCACAATGGGAATGAGATTTTCTTCTCCATCGTGGAGTTTCACAGGACGCAAGCACACTGTTCATCTTTAGCATGCGTTATACATGGGGCAGGACACTGGCTGACACTTGGAGATAACAATCCTGACATCACTTCATCAAATCATCAAATCATAGAATGGTTTGGGTTGGAAGGGACCTTTAAAGGTCATCTATCCCAAATCCCCTGCAATGAGCAGGGAAATCTTCAACTACATCAGGTTGCTCAGAGCCCCATCCAACCTCACCTTGAATGTTTCCAGAGATGGGGTATCTACCACCTCTCTGGGCAACCTGTGCCAGTGCTTCACCACCCTCATTGTAAAAAATTTCTTCCTTATACTTAATCTGAATCTGCCTTCTTTTAGTTTAAAACCATTGGCCCTTGTCCTATCGCTACAGGCCCTACTAAAAAGTCTGTACTCATCTTTCTTATAAGCCCCCTTTAAGTATTGAAAGGCCACAATAAGGTCTCCCGAGAGCCTTCTTTTCTCCATGTCAAACAACCCCAACTGTCTCAGCCCCTTCCTCATAGGAGAGGTGCTCCATCCCTCTGATAATTTTTGTGGCCCTGCTCTGGACCCATTCCAACAGGTCCACGTCCTTTCTGTACTGAGGACTCTAGAGCTGGATGCAGTACTCCAGGTGGGGTCTCACCAGAGCGGAGTAGAGGGGCAGAATCACCTCCCTTGACCTGCTGGCCACACTTCTTTTGATGCAGCCCAGGAGATGACTGGCTTTCTGGGCTGTAAGCACAAATTGCTGGCTCGTGTCCAGCTTTTCATCCACTTTCTGAAGTTGCAGATCAATGCACTTGACACACGCGATGGAGTAAAACATTCAAACTCATGTAATTTGAAAGTTATGTTTCACTTTTTCTCTAGGACACTCAGTGCAAATGAACTGCTTCTTACAAGTGTGGAAAATCACCACCATGGAAAGCTGTATGGGATACAAAATACCATAGACAGCAACCACTCTCAGGAGCACTTCTATCTAGGTTTCTAAATGTGAACTTAGACAAATCTAGACATAAGACAATCCTGGCTCAGGCATTAAAGACCACCTGCAGACATGGAACACGAAGCTAGCATTAAATAGAGGCTTCCACTGTCCTAGACATGAACCTGGTAAGTAGGTGTGTTTTGAATTTCTTAGTCAAAATTAAATTAATTAGCATGCTGACTCTCATAGATTCAAGTGACAGGTAACATGAATTGCATTATAATATTCGTTAGATTTTGTTTTGGTTTAATCCTGCTAAACTTGATAATATGCACACTTTAAAAAAACAAAACAAAACAAAATATAACATTGACATTCAAGTCAGAGAACAAAGGCCATTATAGGAGAACAAAGTTAGGATCAGTCTCTGAATCTCTTTTGTCCTGGATCAGGAAGCAGCTTTGTGTTCCCTACAGACACAAGTACTTTAAGGAAATGTGAGAGTCAGCAGAAAGAGGAGTTGGGTGTGGATCTTTACCATGCAAAGAGAAGTGTGACTGATGCAGACCGATGAGAATTCTTTTGGCTACTACATACAGCAACTACGCGGCTTCAGTGAGCTCTCATGCATATTCTCAATCCCGATATTAGCTTTTATGAGGATTGCAATAGTTCAGCAATTTCTTAGTTCTTATCACATTATATTATCTTGGTTTTTGTGGAAGTAGCTGAAATATCATTTCCACCAATTGTAATTATAATTTCTAGAGATGTTAGTGTAATTTGAAGAGCAGTGTGTTTGTCATGTCCCATCACCAGAACAAGAGAGCTCTATGCCATGCCCTGGTTGGCTCACTCTTTTTTAAATACTTAATTTTTGTGGAAGGCAGTAAAAACCAAATCCTAAATATACCCTAAGCACCATCGTGGATCTGTGTTTTAATCCTGTCTCATGAATTAAATACCTATGTACCTCTCTAATCAGAGTTTGATTTGGTCACTTAACCTTGAATTCCTACAGTTTTTGGACAAATCAGGCTCAGTTTAGGCAGCTTATGCTAACATAACAATTAGAAAAAGCAGTATAACATATCTACTTGTCTCAAATGGTGTCCGTTTTCAGGTATTCAGGAAAAGGAAGGGAAATTATATATGGGATATATATATATGGGGTATATATGATGGGATTCACTGAGCTGAAAGTTAGTGATGGTGAAATAGGAAGTTCTGAATAGGAGGTTATTTTACTTTAATGTTTGATAACATTCAGTTATGAATATTCCTTACTTGCACAAAATCTGAACATCTGAACATGACAAAAAGAAAAAAAAAACACACAGTGGTATTCCAGATTTCAGTAGCTGCTGAATATGTATGTCTTTGAGGCTTTCTTATTTAATTTCATTTAATAAAGTTGTTGACATTTTCCAAATATGAAACTGTGATTGTCCTCATTGTCACACACTCTTGGCACAGCTCTCTAACATACAAATGTAACATAATTCCTCCTCAGCTAACATTTAAAATAAAATCTAATTGCAATGGTGTGAATTCAGAAATAGCAATGTGGAGAAAAATAATGAAGTCAATAGCATTAACATGAAAGAAGATCTTGAAAATTAAAGTCCTCTGAAAAAAAACTGATAGAAAAATGTTTGTTCATAAAAATAGTCAACTTTAAGCAATATTCAAACAAACAGAAAACAAATTGTTTCAATTATTTTCTGACATAAATAATTATGGTAATTCCAAAAATTGAATTTACAAAAACTAAGTTTTATCATTATGTATGAGGTTACATTATTAAATGTAACAGGAAATCCACAGTTTGGATCTAACCCTGTAGAAAGGCTTTTTATCATTTAAATATGATTTGAAGGAGGGGGAGACTCTCCTGCATGTTACTGTGTTCTATTTCATCTTTAATTTAACCCTTTGAGCATTTTGCAGAATGAACAGGAGTCGTGCACATCAAAGAAAAAGATAAATTTGATTAATTCTGTTTGGTTAAAAAGTAGGAGTACGTCACCTTGCTATCGTGTTAGTCACTATAAAGATAAATTAAAATTCCTGTTGCTGTTTATAATTGGTTGGACATCTTTTTTCAAGGACTTTTTTCGACTATAAAGCACGAGAAGCTGCAGAGCTGATCAAGCATCTGTAGGCACCAAGGTAACACATTCGGTCCCTTTACCTGTGGGAGTCACAGGCACTTCCAGAATGATTTACTCCTCATGGGAGACAGACAGTATTCAGGTTCTGGCTTTTACTCAGAGAACCTTTTAAGAAAGAGAGACTTATTTTCCAGCTGCTGAACAGCTCATGGGTGCTCTAAACAGCAACACCAACATCACCCACTCTGAGAGGGAGCAGAAAACACCCAAAAGCATTTGACAGACACATGGCAGAGTCAATCCCAGCTGCCTGTGGTTCCCTAAATAGACTGGGAAACAGCTTCTCTTTCTGTCATACCAGCCTCACACCTATCACCACCCACCTCGAGACACCCCTTCTTGAGTGGGCTCTCAAGCACCCAGATACCAGCAGTAGGAGTTATGTTACCCCAAAGGTCCTGCAACATTTACTGAAAAAGAACTTGAGAATTTCCCACACTGCAGTGGAAAGGCTTTGTTTTATCATCATTAAATGCAGGAAGGCCAACGAGCTACAGATGCTGTCAATTATAAGGTCTTGGAGTTATCTTGCATGAGTAAGGTAAATGACCATCCTCATCTCTGTATGCTGGTCACATTGGCTGAGATCATGACTTGCTATAACTCATTTCATTAAATCCTGAGATATGGTAGCTGAGTATCTGGATCCCTTTAATTAAAGTTTATATGGCATCATAATTTATACAACCAAAATTTCAGCTGTCTGTACCAAAGTCCTGCAAGAAAGATGGCCTAACATTAACAATTAAAACTGAACAGAGGCCACCCTTAGTTTGAGTTGACAGTGGACTCTAAGAAAAAGTAGTCTGAGTCATGCTGTTATTGCTCAAAGTCATTACATTTCACTGTCCTATTTTTAGATTTTTTTTAAAATAGATGTTAAGCCCAGAGACTGAAGATTGTGGAAAGTTAAGATGGAAAAGAACATTGAAGTTTTTCATAAGAAGACTCATTTTAGAACAGGGAGGCAAAGTTTACTTGATTCACAGGTTAAATTTTGTTTAAGGAAACCTGTGAAATGCTGATGTTTTTAAATTTAATCGATGTCTTTCTTTTCATTTCATTTTACAAACCATTCTTAATTCTCATCTTTTGAGTCTGCCATCTCACTCATGTTTCTGTTGGGTGGTGAATGGTCTGGTTTTGAAACTATTTTTATTTTATTTCTGCTTTCCCTCCTTTTTTTCCCCAGGGTGGAACACATTTAATGTTGAAGACTGTCAATATTGTATACTGACCCCCTGTATTTACATTCATGTACCATCTATGATGCAGTTAAAGCAATTGCATTTCTGCAAAAACCAAGATTAGAATAATATTTCATGCTCATCAGGCATATTGATTACATTTAGCCAATGGAAATTAAGAAGAGAAAAAGCACAAAGTGATCTGAAAGGTGTTTCCACAGTTCCAGCCCACAACCCACGTGCTATAGATTGTGAATTTCCACTTACAGCACTGTCATCATCCATCTATATAATAGGCAGAAAAAATAAAGTTTCCTTTGTTTATTTGGCCATTTTCAAATCAGTACAAGTGAGAGCAGCTGCAGTAAAGTCCTTTGCTGAACTGGTTTGCAGTGGAACTGTGTTTGGCTCATTGCATCCATGAAACTGGCTCTGAAACTAGCTGTGAAACAGGCTGAACCTTATTTTGAGGGTCTGATTATCTTGCAAAACTTTCTGCACTTCCTTTTTCGGATTAGGCTGTGAAGTGTGAGAAGTCTCCTCTCATCCTTCCTTCTTCCCTTCCCCACCCTCAGGCTTTCAGCTATTGCTTAAGACTCTGACTTAACAAGGAAGTTCAGAGGAACATGGCAAAATTAATAATATATGCTAGATTAAAATGGATTCAAGATATATGGTGAAGAACTTTGCCTCAGGACAGCAAGTGTGCATTCCCATGCAATGACTGAGGAGCTGGGTCATTTTGGCCAATTTCTGCCACCTCTCTGTGTTGTCCTTCCGCTGCCTTTTTGCCTGCCTTCCCTACGTAAACAATAAATTCTTCAAGGCAAACCCTATTCCTTGCCATGCATTTTTACCTGATGGGATTCATCTCGCCAAAGTTTAGATACTTCAAAGTTAGACATATCTACCTGAGATGATCCTCTTACTGGAGAGAAATCTCCAGGTGGTGATTTGTTTCACCGACCATAGACAGATGACTGAGGACTGCACAGAGGTCTCCAGAGTTCTCTCCTCTGCTCTGTTTGTTATGAAGGCAGCCTGGCACTAGTAACTCAGGCTAAGACATACGACTTCTGGACATGGACATGAGAGGAGATGAAGTCTCTTTATTACTGCCAGTGAGGCCATTTAGACACTTAATACAACCCTAAGTAAAGTTTTATCTGAATTTGGTTGGATTTGCTTTATTTGAGCAGATTTGCTCTGCATTTCAAAGTCACAACTCATTAAACACCCAAAAAGGGGAAAATTATTTTGTGCTGCAATATCTCGCTTCATCCCCTAAAGCCTTTGCAGCAATCCAGCCACGCAGGGAGCTGAAGAGGGGGATTCCTCTTATGCAAAGGGGAGCAGCTGGATTGAGCACCTTCTGAAGAAGGGAGGCTTTGAAACATCGTGCGTAACTGAGGAAAACAACAAGTATTTCCTACAATATGTGTAGCCTGAGACTTGAGGAGCAGCTTCCCCTTAGCCTACACTTAATTTTTTTTCCTGAAGGAACATCAAACCAACAGGTTTTGAACACACCTATATAGTCTTTGCCAAGATGAAAAGTTAAGAGATCCCAATGGGCACGGCTGCATGATCAGCAAGGTTATTTTGCGCTTGGCTGTGCCTGGTTTTGCAAGCGCTCCGTTACTGAACCGTGGTATAATTATCACTTGCAGGAAAGAGTTTGGTCGGTTCCCAGCCTTGTGCTGACAACAACCTGCAGCCATGTGCTGCTACCCCTGCTTTCACAACTCAGCAGAATCTGTCCCGTTGAAGCAAGGCCAGTTACAGACAGACGTAACCACAACACTGCCCAGCCCAGTTTACCTATCATCTAGATGGGCAACATACTGGTACAGTCCCAAGAAGCTGCCAAAAGTAACAGAATGACCATGAAATAAATCCTGGGCCTCTGCCCACTTGCTCACCACTCTACTGCTTCAAGGTAGCTTTGCTGCACTCCAGTGACACAACCCTCATGCATTTGTGCTAAAGGATCCTCATAGAGATGTTCCCTTTCTCTTTTGGTGCAGAGAAAGTAACTGCTAAGGAAATTTAGTCTCGTGCACTGGAAGTACAACTCTATAAAGGTTAAGCATCTTAGAGTGATGGATTAAAACACAACACACCAGGGCAAAACACAGCTCGAAGGCAACCTTGCCTTCAACTGACCTGGTTTAAAAACTTCTAAAATGCACCTTCATTTTCTTAAAAACATTTGCATTTACAATTGTGTACACCTTCATGCTTGCATTCACCCAACATGACCAGTTACCCTAGAGCAGAGCATGTAAGTCAATGTCTAGTGAGCAAGTGTTATTCCCCAAGACTAGTGGTCACGTTTGTCTTCTTCCACTCAGCAAAGGTGTTGGGCATTCTTGTGGCTGGGACACATACAGTAGATCAATATGAAGAGAACAGAATGGCTTCAAATTTATCTTTGTTACCGTTTTGTTTAGGGGTTTTTTGCTATGTTTCTTCCATACAAATGCATGTCGGTTCCAGAATATGAGTTTTAGATTAAATTAGAGAGTTGTGTCCTGGTTATGTCTAAAACAGGCAGGTTGATTGCTCTGTGTTAGATCTTGTTTCTCCACACTGACAACTGGCTTAGCCCAGATGTCAAATTTTTGGAGCGACTCAGATAAGAGCTAACTAGGAACAGCTTTATAATACGACTTGGGATAAATGATTCAGGGTTTTTTTTTTTTAATTTACCTTGATTTAAAATTAGGCATCTAAATTAGTTCTCTGTCCTGTCAGTTGCCATAGTAGTACCAGAATACCTTTGTGTATAGCTCTCCAAAAGTCAATTGCTCCCCTCGGCATCGCAAGGAGCGTATTGACTTTGATGTGAAATTATACGTTCAGGATATTCTTGTGAGAAAAAAAAAAAATGACTCAAGAATGCCAGTCTCCACTGATCCTATTGTAGACCATGCTCTTAAATCACTTTTAGGCTTTGAAAATTTGTCTGTATTTTGGACATCCAAATTTGAGAGATTTGTCCATGACCGTGGAGGCAAAAAGACCAAGAATGATTAAATTCTTTAGATACCAAATAGTAATTATAGGTTTGGAGGACAGAGGGGCATTATTGTGTTGTTTTTTTCCCTTAGATCAGTGGGGTTTATTTTCCTTTCCCTTGGGGACAAATCGTCTATATTTAGAATCAAGTTTTTATGGTGGAGAGTTTAATTATGAATGAATATAGCTGTCTATTTATCTATATACACAGACTTAACATCCGTACCTACATGACTGTTAAAGTCCCTATAGTTCTAAAATTATTTCATAATTAAATATGATATTAAGAATTAAATATGAGGTGGATGACAGGAAGGAGTAAGCTGCCTAATGGAGAAGCGTGGTGTGATGTAAATATTATTTGAATACAGTCTCGCTCTGAATTTGCCAGCAAAACTTCCACCGAATTCAACAGAAGCTTTGTGTAAATAAGCGGTAAAGAGCATGTACTGTTTTATGTAGTACAACAAATTTAATTTTAGAAAACAGGGAAATGAAATCTTCTTGTCTCCACAGAAAGCAGTTTATTAAGTTAATGGTCTAACTTAAACCCAGTTAGCTATGGTGCAATGTTATGGCTATAGAAGTACAATAGTTTAATTGTAATGCCGTCCAAATCCAGATGGCATTGAAAATATCTTGTTAACCAACCAGTTCCTGCCACAAAAGTACACTGCAAGTTCAATGGCAGTTAAAATACGAGCGTTAAAATCGATTATTAATGACTACACAATTAAGCCCTGTTGTGCAGCTGCTGCTCTCGCACACCCCCGCCGGGAAGCGGGGTGCTGCCCGCCAGGCTGGCATGGGCGCTTGGGCTCTCCCCAGGGCTGCCACCACCGCTGTGAGGCCCCGCACTTGCTCCTGCGGTCCCTGAACCCAGGTTAGACCCTGCTAACTAGTTGTCCCCACGTCCGAGAAGCAGAATGATCCCCGGAGGCAGGTACTTGCCTGTCCCCGTACTCACCCTATCTCCTTACCCATACCGCGGGTGGCAAATGTGGCCGGCCGGCTGGAGGTCAGTAATGCCGAGGGAAGCAAGCACCGGGGGGGTTTCACAGATCCTGCTTCCCTTCCCACAAAGGGTGGGGACAAGGTTCGCCTCTTAAGGAACTACTAGAAATTTGGTTCTATATTTGACTTTCGATGGCTGTTAAAGACAACTGCTCACGGCCAAGTTTGCGTAACACCACCTTCCTCTCGCAAACAAAACATGTTTTTTTGGAAGTGAGGTGGAAATTTTAGCTATTACTTTAACAGCTTTAAAATTCTCAGAAATATATGAGAAAACCTGCCCCAAAAGCTATAGCATAATAATATTCCGTGTACCGAGACAAAATTAATACGAGATGAGATGACTCTTTCATCACAGCAGGGAGACACAAGAAAAAAAGCCCTGAATATGGATCAAGGTTTTGGGTATTTAAAAGGGCAACTCAGGTGTATGTGGTGTTGAAGACATGTTTATCTTGGATTGAGATTAAAAAATTCTGTAATCAGGATAGGCTCTTGTAATGCAACCATTTCCTCCAAATTATGAATATCTTGAAATCACTCTAAGTCCCCTAAGCCTTTTTTTTTTTTTCTTAAAGTAATGCCTATATGCTAAAGCCTTGAGGGAGGCAATTTTGTCTCTTTTAAGCCTAGTTTTTATAACTGCTGTAACTGCTGTGGACATATTTGAATCTTCAGATTCAAATACTTTGAATCTTGAAATACTACTCTTGAATCTTCAGATTCAAATACTTTCTAAGGTGGGAGTTACATCCCCAAGTTATATTTGGGAAACACCCATTTCTCTTACACTGTATTATTCTCTGTGTAAAGTTAGAGTAAGGGATTCACCTAACCCTTCACGAGAAGCGAGAATTGGGATACCCAAGCAATGACAGACGAGCTGTAACTAGCACAGTATTTTCCCGTCTTAATTATTCTTTGCTTGAAAGATGCTAAAACAGTTTGAAAGGTCTCACACTCGCAATTCAAGTTTTTGGTGCATTGCACAAAACCAAAAGCCAAGGGGGCTGAGGTTCAAAGAGTGGCTCACAATTTTTAGTAACGATACTGAAAGAAGTTAATAGTATCTCTGATCGCACCAAGCAAGAAAGAGGTCCAGTATGGCAAAGAGTTATACAGGGGACAAAACCATCAGCCAGAGATAAAACACTCAGACACTGTCCACCTCAGACAGTGAAACAGAGCTGCTTTCTCTTAAAGTTGCTGAAGGTGCCACTGCAATTCTCACAGTGTTGCAGAACTTAAAAAAAAATAATCGTGGGACATACACCTGCCTTCACCTGAGCTCTGTCTGCTCTAGGCAGGGACAGCCTAGCTCCCCACGGGGCGCTTGAAAAGCTGAGATGGCTTCAAAGCCCCACAAACAAGACAACCCTCACATAACTTTTTTTTTTTTTTTTTTTTTTTTTTTTTAAATGAGAAAACCTGTCTGGACCTCTAGCCAGAGAAAATTCTGGCAAGTGATATAAAAATCATCATAGAGGAGACCAGGGTGGCAAAGGGGACAGAAATGGAAAGCCTGTCCTTAGGGGAGAGAGGAGAGATGGACTAGTCACTTTATTTTTGGTTGGTCAATGACACATTAGCAGATACGATACCTAATACATTCTCCTCGTGTGTTCCCTGTTGTTTCTGGCTTCCGCTTCAAGAGAAATGGCTGATCAGAAATCTTTGTTCAGCATCGCTGTGCCCTCCAGCATCCTGCCACCCTTATCCCTGAGATCCAGAGGTGATTCCTTATTCATTTGTTTAAGGAATGCACTTTGCGAGAAGGTACAAACACTATTGATAACAGAGGTCAGCTCCCTCCCCAAGCTACGAATATTTCCTTTTTTTACTGCTAGAGAAATTATTAAATTAGAATGTCATTATTGTAATATTTCCCTGCTATGTAAACCTTTCACCTGAGAATCTCAAAAGGTTTTGTCCTGTTAAATGTTGTTATCTTTGAGAGATTTGGTAATAAAGTTGGTACACGACACAGTTTAGGGATAAAACTCAGAAACACAGATTACACTCCCTGAGTCTAATTAGGGCCATCCTATGCTTTTCCTTTTTTGGCACCTAAAAATTTGAAAAAAAATATGATTTTCTCCCCAAGACCCCTTTAGCCTATATTTTACTAATAGTCCCGGTAAGGCACTGTGCAGTGGACAAGCCAAATGAAACCACAACAAATGAAGATAAAAAAATCACCTAAGAAGAATCTGAATTTTGTTAAGTTTACAGCTTTTGAGATATTCAAGCACATAGTATCAGCCAAATGATGACCCTACTTTAGAAAGCATCCAGTTTTTAGTCAAAGACACCTAAGGGTATGTTGAAATGCCTTTTTTTTCAGGGAACAGTGACTTGAACAGCAGCTCAGCACTTCCCTGACCACAGGCCAGCATGGATCCAGCCCCTGGGACCCTTCCTGCGGGAACACTAGGCAGAGAGACCTCTTTTCAAAGGAGGTCAGCCTTTGAAACAGGAACTGACCTTCAGCCACCAAGACTCCCCTCTCCTTTGCAGCCTTCGTGCGCTTTCTATTAGAAAGCAACGCAACGGGGTATATTCTAATTCTCATCTGCTTAACGTCCTTAAAAGCCTGGGCTTGTTCCTGTTCTCACTAAAAGACAGGAACTGAGCGCGTTTGAGAGACAGGACTGTCCTTCGGCTCCTCTTCCTCTGCCTTTCCCATATATGGTTAGTTCTGCTGTCAAACCTAATCCATTTTCAGCGTATAAGAGCAATTTTGAACATCGGGGTAGAAAGTATGAAATCCCTGTGTGTTTCTGGGCAACTTCCCGTGGGATAACAAGGGTCCAAGCAACTGCCAGGGCACATTGGGCTTGCTGCTGTTTCTCCGGAGAGGAGGAGGAGTGGATGTCAGGGCCAGGGGTGCAGCTGCTTGCAGGAGAGGAGGAAGGGGAGCGGGGAATAGCCTTCTGCTATTGTCATTTCCAGGAGAGAGGAGAAAAGCAGGGGGTAACTGCTGGAAAGGATACCTTCAAGGGGGTCCAGATCCCACATCTCAGCCTGGGATCCAGACTGGTATCCTGCTGCTACAATCAGAACTCCTAAATAAATACAGACTTTTTTTCCACATAAAGGGGAGCCGTTTAGATAAGCCCCACATCATAAATGCATTGTGATACTCGAAGTGAGAATAGCGCTGCTCCCTGCAAGAACAGCTGCTCTTTCATGGAGGTTGATAGGTGAGAAAATGGAAAAGTTTTACATTTCATTTAAAATTGAGCCACAGAGCTTTCTAAATCAATATCGGTGCCCTCAAATCTCAGACCAAAAAATACCTGTCAAAGGAAGAGAATGACTGTTCTCATCATTCCAGCCATCAAAGTTATTTTGATCAAGTCTGTGTGTATTTTTAATAACGATTTTCCTTCTCTCCCAAAGTCTTGTTATTCACTTGAAGGTAAAATTATACAAAAAGAGGAGCAACTTTCTGAAAAAGTATGAGAACCTCTGGGACAAGATCAACCAGTATTTTGTCAACTCAGGATCTTGAATTATACGTGTGACAGAAGGCACTGTGAGTATTACTTTTCACAATATAAGTATGTTTTAAATATTTATCTTAACAACATATAACAGTGGAAAAACTAAAATAAACAGCAGATTACTGTTTGTTTGCCACCTTTACATTAATCATTGTGAAGACTATATATTTATAGCATCCATGTCCCAACGTGAACAGATGGAAAAGACTTCCTCAGTGCTATGAAAATTCTCCATAAGAACTAGAATTTGAACTAAAAAGAACAACAATCCTGAAATTGTCTCAAAGTGTTTCATATAGCATCTACATCATGCCGAGATTTACACAAGGAACCTCTACCAAAACCAGCTGGAATCAGGGAGAGGGGAAAGCAAACATTCTGACTAACAGCTTGGACACACCAGGCTTGTAGCATTGTTCCCAGTGCTAAACACTATCCTACTACAAATATTTAAAATTTAAAAAAGAAAATCTGAAAAGTGTTACTTAGAATTTATCAAAATCAATTATTCAATTTAGAATAGGTGCTAATAAAGCTTTTCCAAACGAGAATACTTTTGTCCGTGGCATGGACAAATTTATGGATAAGGCGTGTATTCTAATGGATGAATCTGCATGATAGAATATAACAACAAAGAACTACTACACACAGATTGGTGACAACGTTATTTTAAACCACATGAGTGCATTTAAAGGAGGTGAGGCTGCTGGTCATGCATCATATTTATAGCTGTATTTACACACTGGCAAATCATACCTTTATTTGAATATTTCATATGTATTTGTTATTCTCAGAAACATGACTAAGATCAAAATGAAATACCACAAGTTGTATCAGAAACTTTCTATCTAACTTTATTATTATTCAAGGTTCTACTTCATGATTTCACAATTACAAAACACAGTCCTCTTGAAATTAAAATCTGCATAAATTTTGTTCAAGTTATTTCAAAAAGACAGTGATATAATGGAGATCAGAATCTGACCTGTAATGCTTAGGCAGCCAATAGCTGCACCAGCAGCTACCTCCTAACAGACTTGTCAGAGGTAATGGGAAGTATTTACAGCGTTGTCTGTAAGAATATGGAGCACAATTTGGTGATTTAAATGTTCACAGCATTTTGCATATTAGCTATGAAACCAAATTCAAAATAGCGTCTCTTAAATAATTTTGCGTTCATTTGTGCTTATAAGCATGTTTCTAAAATCTAAACTACTTCTAATGTTTCTCAAATCTTAAACCAAAAGGGCAGCTTTTAACCATAGTACCTTATAGGTTTTAAGTATAAATGCAATTGTATTTAATGTGATCATAAAATAATAAATAAATTATGTTACAGCCTGTAAATAGGGAGGAACAATGATGGTAAAGTGAAACAGCAGAGCAAAAATACACATCATTCACTCATTGAAGATGACCGCTCTAATATTCTGCTGCTTTTTCTGTTCTTTATGAAAAGCTATTCTAATTAATTAAATACATCCTCATCAGCTAAATCAACATCTTACGACAGCATTTACACTAAAACCAAAACAGAACAGTGGAGATTCCATTTCTGATTTTGCCCAAAAAGCCCTCAAACCCTCTAGCAAAATATTGCAGATCAGAAAAATATTTTTATGGATTAAAAATAATCAACTTTCCTCTTACTGCAATGCCTCCAAAACGGGAGAAAAAAGCCTCTAAACTGTCTCCATTAGTATGCAAATAATGTCATGTACATGTGACACATGATGTCAAGAATTCTATTTCATTTCTTACAGCTGAAGGAACAGAATATAGATGCTGCTGCTATAATAGGGTTTGAAGTGGAGTTATACATACCTGCCCATACCAACTGTATTCCAGCATTGTAACCTCAGTGAACACCAAGTCTTAGAAAACTCAGAGCAAATTCGTGAATACCAACTGTTTCATGTAAGACAAAGCCTATGACTATGCTGCTACTTTCCCTTTCAAGGGAGTGTGCTACAGTCTACAACTTTTTACTTAACCACCAGCACTGCTACAATCATAGCTTTGTTGAAGTGTTGTGCTCTTGCAGCTAAAACCTGTTGATAATGAACCTGAACCCATTATTTTGAGTCAATGAATTGAAAGAAATAGGGCAAAGAATGAAAGCCACAGGGCCAATTACCAGCATTCTTTGATGTATTACTTGCTAGCACCCACCAAATCACTTTGTGTCTTTGTCTTGATCCCCTCTGTTATTCATTAATTATTCTGGAAGGGTTAGAGTTCAGATAGCTAATTGCACAGACAGTCTTACTTGGTGGGGATTCTCCCTACACTGACACTTTCCCCAACTGTGCCCAGCCACCTTGTATTATGCCAATTAATCCAATTCTTGGCATTTTTGTACAGTTCTCCAGGTTCTTTTCAAGCTTTGCCTAAAATGTTTTCACTCAGGCTTGTACAACAGAGGCAGAAGAAGATTTATGAACTGGATAGATAAAGCTTTACAATTGTCTTCTTCGTTCTTTGGGGAGGTCACTGGCCTTAGCGACCCTTTCTTCCTCCCAAAATGCTTGTCCCTTTATTACAAGCATTGTGTCTGGTACTTTTATTGCATATGTAGAAATGAGAATTATTTCGCAATATTTTATTTTTCCTCTGCCTGCCTCTCCCCACTCTTCATTTTTGTCAGAAAGAATCTTTATTGAATCGAGAGGTAAGTATTGCTTTCTATCTTAAAAGACAATTTCTAGGAATGACCTTGTAGTTAAGAAAAGAAAAATATCACATCTCTCTGTTGATATTAGCACTAGGAACACTTCCATGTCCAAAATTTCATAACAAAGAAGGAATAAATTGTAATCATGAGAACACAAAAAAAGGGAAATAAAAACTTTCTGTTCTGTGAGGTCAAAGCCCAGGCTCCCGCTCACAAAATCAGCAACTGTTCATGGCCTTCTAATTCCAGAAAACGAGCACTTCGGACTCTCTTGATTTTCAGCCAAAATGGGAAAGAAGATGTCTGTCTCCTGGGTTTGGCCGCTAATTCCATGTTTGTTATTCTGCTGCCACAGATACCCACATTCCTGCTCATACAACCCTAGAAAATTAGGAATGTGGGACAATAGTTTGGGGGCACAAATCAGAAGAGGCACAATTAGGACCAAGCCTATTCTCAATTAGGTATACCCTGCTTTCTAAGTAGTCCCACTGCAGGCAATGCCAGTCATTTTACGTCCTCGTAGTTACTGTCATGTGTCTGGGAACTGTGAAATCAATGTCTCTACCTGAAAAGCTGGAAGCTAAAGAAAAGAGGTAAAACTGGATCCTCAGAGAGGACTCTGAGATTCAGGATGCACAGACAAGGGGTCCTTTAAGAAAGTGGTTACCAAAATAAACAGAGAACAGCAGCCACAGAGAACATGCTCTAATTGTTTGAAAACATAATGCCAAAGTACCAAAGTAATTACCCAACTATGCAATTATCGTTTTCAGAGATACCAGTTAGTTTATAACATTGTGCTGCAGACATGAGTGCTTTGTAAAATTTTACCCAGGGAATGTCATCCTTGAATACACGGAACAGATCTTACAACGAGTTAAATGTGAATACTGAAGTCCAAGTCAGGGGAAAAAAGATTTTGTAATAAATCTGTGAAAAAAAAATTAGCAATGTTTTAGCACTTCAGGTGATCTGAGTGCTAATCTCCATTTGCAGATAACAGAAATCCAATATCCTTCAAGCAACCAGGTCAAAAGAACAGTTCAATAATTACAGGAGTCTTATATAAGAATCTGTAAAACACCCAGGAGCATAGGGTAGTTGAGGAAGATTAAAGAAAGAAAGTTTGTTTATAGATTTCATTTTTCTGCCACAAGAATCTAAATAAGCTTAAGATGGTGCTGCTTTCCCTATACAAATTCCAAACAGTTATTAATCACAGTTCTGTGAAACGAGTTATACTTTGCATATATATTCAGAACCACTCAAGCTCCATCTTCAGGTGAATGGTGTGCAAAATATTTCTGTTAGTCTAAACAAAATACTATCTCTGACCTCACTTCTTAGACTGACCTGTTGACTGGACTAATGCAAAACTCATCATCCATGAATCCATACTTATTAAGCGTTCAGTTTCAAACTTGGTTTCATAAGCTATGTTAGCATCAAAACTAAAAAACAAAAAGTTCTGGGAAGTAATTTATTTTTACATAGTTGTGTCCATGCATAAAATATGGATCTTTCACACTCCATGACTTGACTTCTTCCTTATTAAACAGAGCAAACATAAGGTTTCTGTCTCATTAATATGTAATTCAGGCAAACAAGATATCAAGTCATTTGTCTTCAAAGAACAGTAATTTTTTAATATCTGAAAATGAGAATAGTTTATAAAAATAAGAGAATGTTATCTAACTCTAAAGCAGAAGAGTGTCTTGAGTCAATGTTGCGGAGGTGGACCTGTGATACTATAAAGTTAAAAATTCAAAAGACTAAAATATTCCCAAAGAATTATTCTTTAAACGAGATATGGATTTATGCCAAATCCATAAATTGTCAAAACTAGTTTTGGAAAATCTAGCCTCCGATTTCTGAATCCCTTGATAATACTGAATAGATGATGCAAGAGGGGAAGCCACCAAATATCGTGTTACCAGCAGCTTTGCTGAGGAATACCTCCACCAGGTAGAGGAGCTCTGGTCCTCTGGGATCTCACCTCAGAAAGCTGCTCACAAAAGACTATCCACAGCTTAGTGTGTGCCTGCTTTCTCCTGCTTGTTTCTCCTCTCTCACTTGAAAAACGCAGCTGGTATGACTATTTACATTGCTGCTAAATTAAGGCAACATCACACAACCCTCAGCTGTGGGATCATCCAACCACGCAGGCTGATACCCCACTGTCCTGAACCACATCACAGCATTTAAAGCAGGGATGAAATAACCCACTCTGGGGCAAGACTGCAGAGGTTTTGCAGACTCTGTCCATCAGAAAATTTCTATACATCAGTTTTCTAAATTTTTAAACATTGCTTTTCTACACTGAAGTATCCAATAAAAACTACATTGCAGAGTCCTAGCTTTTAAGGAAGATTTCATTGTTACAGAAATATTTCAGAAATAACCCCCAGCCTCACTCCTTGAAATGAGCCCCAGAGCTGAGAAGAGCTCTAATTTCAGAGAACAGTTCTTTATTTTGGATATAGCTCCAACCACTTTTTTAATGTAGAAAAGGAAGACATTGCCAACAGCTCTTAAACCAACATACAACTTAAGTATCTGCATTGAACGATCACTGCTATCCTCTCCACTTTTTTCTGTATTGCTGGATTTGACATTGAGACTTTAGAAGTCTAAGATGTCCTTTCTGTCAATAAAGTCCTTTCTAGCTGTAAGGCCCTTAAGGAAGTGGTTCACTGTGTCAGTATAATGCTTTGCACGCTGGGGCACTGAGCTGGTTGAAGAAATCAGAATTATCCAATAACTTCTGACTACAAGCTCTTTCAGTCACGGCTGAGGCTTCTGAAAGCGCTCTGTTGCTGAGGTCAATAGCAATTCCTTACAACTTCCACAGGAGCAGCCCAGTGCAGAGGTCTTTCAGAAGTCCCAGCTCATGTGTGGTAGCTAAGTTTGGAAGTCTTCTAGACTCCTTTCTCTATAAATAAAGCAGTACGAAACATAAACGATTTCCTCCTTGAGTAATCAGGCAGAACAGAAATTCATATGTGAGTAGGCTTATTACAGTTTACAGATTAATATTTAACTCCTAATTCAGAACACTTTAATAAAGGGCCTCCAAGAGCCATGACACAAGCTGAACTTGCACCAGACATGCAGTACCACAGAGAACAGAAATAAGGGTTGATTCCCTACAAGAGCAATTGCTTTGAACTTGAAGAAAAGTGCAAACAGCAACAAAATTGCTCAGAGAAAAAGTCCGAGTTATTCTCAGCTAGATTCTTAACTGTATGGAAATATAGATTATGTTGCCCTGGTGGACTTAAGCCTGAGTATCTGAACCCTGTATGAACTGAGCATCATTAGGCTAAACCCACCTTTTTTTTCCAAAGCGGTAACAAATTAAATATCTTCTCAGTAATCCAATAAATGAGATACATTAAGAATTATATCAACCTTCCTCTTAAATTTATTTAAAATGCTGCAGCTCAGAGTTAGCTGTCTGCTAAATACAGGAAGAATATTATATGATTCTGAAACTAGTCACATTAATGCATCTTTCTTCTTTCAGCAATGCAATTCAGAAATCAAGCTTTTTCCCTGGCAATTGCATCTTATTTTTAGATCCTTTCTCTTAGCTAACAAGCAGTATATCTTATTTTAACAGTGGGAAAGGCTTAACATGCTGCTTTTAAAACATTGCCATTGATTAGGATCTTTGAATCACAATTACAGGAATAATAATAATTATTATTATTGTTGTTATTATTATTATTATCGTTTCCACATTAGAGGAGCTTATGACATTTTCCATGAACTATCTGCCCTGCACAGGACTCTGATGAACTAAATGAGGCACCTCAAGTTTTCAGAGGAAAAGGATGTCTATTTTCACCCGTGGAACATTGGCAGCATAGCGACTAAATAGAAAACCTGGTTCAAAATTCAACACACAACTCAAGAGCATTGATTTGTTACACTACCTGCAGTACAAAAATTGACACAGACGATCAGCCTCAAAATGAGCGTGAGCTGAAGAAATATGATAAACAAAACGTAGCAGTTGTCTCTCTTCTCATGACAATGTTACATATACACAAAATAATTTGAATGTTGTATATTAACAAGGTGGTCCCTGAAGAGCAAAACTGATACAGCGCTGTTTCCTATGGATTTCTGTTATATTTCCCTTAAAGCTTTCTTTCCCAGGAGTCCCAGTTAGACTATTTTGGGTTGTTTCTCATTATCACTGCGCTGCACCTTCCAAGGGTCGTCGCGTCTGCCGCCTGGGAAAGGAGATTGCAGGACGCGGGCTCCCGAGCCAGAGCCCCACCTGAGCCCGGAAGCCCACGCACACCAGCTGCCCTTGCTCACAACTCTGTGGAATCATTAAGAGCTTTCCTTCCCTGTGGTATAATTTATGCTTTTTTCCCTACCCACCTGTGGATTTCCATGACACCTCAAGGCCCTTCAGTTGAAATTGGCCTGCAGGTTCAAGAACTATTGAGATGGAAGGAAAGAAAGGTTGATGATGAGCAAACAGATGGCAACTGCCATCAAAAAATGCCACATTTCTTTAGGAAGCTATGTTAAAAATGATCAAATATTGCTGCCTTGGGAAAGTGATGGATGCCACTTTGAAACTGAGCCTCCTGGAACACTGCTTCGCTATGAGGCATATTCAAAAGTTTCTTATTTATTTAATACAAGACAACCTGAAGAAGCACTACAGACTTTATCCCTGTGGAAGATAACAGAAGAAAAACTGTAGTTCCATAGTATGCTTCTTTACAAAATCAAAATCAAATAAATTTATTGAATCTGATTTTATAGAAATTTTGGGGGGGTTTACCCAACATACAAAACTCTCAACTGATTTCAGAGAAGTTACGAAGTCACCACGGACGGCTTTGAGTCCCAGAAAAACAACAAGCTACAAGACCACATGTCTATGATGATATGAAGGTGAAACAGTACAGAACAAATAAAACAAATTAACAAATTAATTTGTTATTAAACAAATATTATTTTGAAAAACCATTGCATTTTCTCCTAATGTGAAGAATTCTTGTGGAACAACTCTCTAATGTTAATGTTAACTGAAAGGTAAGAATAAATACGATTGAGAATATAACTTCAGCGATTTTAATACGTGGCAAATAGCAGTGAGAAAAGGTAGAAAAGCTTTTAGGCAAGGGCGTGTGTAGGTGAAAAAATCTGATGCCATGAAACACTGATATTAAAAATACCGGAAGAAAAAAAAACACCAAAAAAACCCCTCGAAAATCAGATATGAATTAATCTACTCTAAACTGGATTTTCAAGCTGGTGAATGGAAACTCAAATCTTTCTAACTGTTAAGTTCCTGAAGTATTAAGGTTTGTTCAAACATACCATCAGTGTCTTGTGTAATCCAGTTGCTGACTAATAATTGAAATTATAGTGACTTGCTTACTGAAACACATGCATTAAAGATGTATATTATATTTATTGAAGTCTTGAAGAGCGCCATTTAATACTTCACCTGGGAAAGTTCCCTTTTCAGTGAGTATTTCAAAAGTACTTTCTGAAAGAACTAACATGCATGATGAACTTAGGAGCTGCAAAGAAAGCAAGTGAACCGAATGGCTGCATACGGCCAACTGGCAGCAAGGAAACTGCATAAGAGACTAAGAATATGCTTATGTTTAGAGGAACTTCATAAAGCTATAAAGAAAATCCACTTTCGTCTTCCAACTGTGAAAGAAATAAGTGTAGAAAAAAAATAATTGGTAGTGTAGTTCAGGTTAACTGTATGAATGCTGTTGACATATCACAGAGATTTAGATATTGCTGTTGAATGAAGAAAATTATACGTTCATTTGTTTGCTGCATAATGTGGCGCTCATTAATTAACTGCAGTCATGGGGACTGCATTTCTAAGTCATGTAGGCATTTTTGAGAATCTCATCTTAATGTGCCTCATCTAAGCAGCTGATCTAGGAGTTTAGTTTTGAATGTCTATCTTCTGCAACAATAACCAGTGGGTCAAATCTAGCCACTTGTTTTCTTTTTTTCAATAAAAGTGTGAATGTAGTGAATACTGTATTGCAACCACCCTAACAGTAATCTTATGATACTTGTTTTTTTGACTACCAGGTGCTATGTGTGAGGGAATCCCTATTCCTGTAATGAAACTCATGTGGATCTGTTAGGAACAGCCAGAGATTAGACTCTTAAATAGCAGACATTTGGGGCCTGAACTGACTGCCCATATGCATATTTACCATGTCTTACACAATGGAGTGACAATGGGCCACTCCTCATAGTTTCTGACTCTTACATATACTTCCACACATTCACACATACATAGAGCAGATATTTTAAGCAGACATATGTACGGGTGGAGGGGGTGACAAGTATATTTATATATTCGGTAATACCAAATAATAATAAGAAAAAATGATTGGCAGAGCCTACCCCTTCTAGTATATTCTCTTTTTATTCTTTTGTCATTTTTGAGAATAAAGTCCAGTTAAACCTCATTTCTTCCAAATCCGTGTTCCACAGAGAATTGTTTTAGTATTGTTTTTTTGAATCAATGGGCATAATGCAGAGAAAGAGGATTCTATCTGCAGACGATCATCACATTTTTAGAAGCAGCACTGTTGTTAGCACAAGAGTGGCCCATTAACTGTAGCACAGCAGTGAGGGAATCACTTCTGAAATGTCATCAGCACTTCTTTTGGTAGAAAGTGTACTTAAAATAGCCCTGTACACATGGAGGCCTGACTTGGTGTAAAGATTTCAAATAAGAGTACAGAAAAGTTTCATGGGTTTGGGTTTTTTCCTTTCCTTTTGTGTGTGTTGAATTTTATTCACACAGACATGGGGCTTTAAAGAGCTGGACTCCCATTAAGTTTTCTTACCTATGATCCAAAATAACACTTTCCATAGCATGTTTTTTCAATAGTGATTTAAATACAAATCAGCAGAACGTCTGATCAGACCCAAGTCTCTTGGAAGTATCACTGACTGGAATGCTTTCAAAATGTTTTCAGAGTTATTTTTCTTTTTGAACACAGAATGATTCTTCTCGTAACCCTAAAAATGCTGCTTTTGTAGACTCAAAGTAAAGCTCAATAACATCTGATTGTTTTCAGTGGGCTTTGGAACTGGTCCCAGGTCTTTCAGTTTGCAGATGGCAATCCTTAGCCAGCCTGCAGGGAAGCTCCATTTGAATTGCTGAACTACTGCAGGAAACTTTTTTATATTGTGAATACTCCGCATAATTAACACACAGCATCTAATATGAAATACTTTGTGTTAGATATTGGAAGACATCACATTTACCAGTTCATCTTGTCCGACTTCTACCAGTAGTCAGCACCAGAGGAGCAGAAGGCTGTAAGATGAACATACTGTCAGGCGGGTCATAAAGTTGTCCGTATCGCTATCCTAAAATATGAGCTTTAGCATCCCACGGTCATTTGTGGAGCAGTATTTGTTGTAATAGGTGCTGATCCTGCTGTGAGAGAATGAAGTACATATTACTGACCTGAAGGGGAGAAAAGACTTTGTGCTTCACTTGGATGCAAGAGAAGTGGATAGAGTCTCTGGAGGAAGATCATCTGGGTTGCAAGAACAGCTCAGTGGTTACCTGCTACATAAAGACTGCAGAGAGTCTGGTGCAATTTCCTACCTGAACATGGCTCCCTGGGTAGTTTTGAGTATTCATCACAAGTGGCATTCATCTCTAAGAGATAGTTTTCTAGTCTAAATTAAGAAAAGGTCTGTCTTCTGGACAATAGCAAGATAAAGGACCTCCAGAAAGTGAATTACTTTCAGATACCTCTAAAAGACTCTATAGAAAAGCAGGGGTTATTTATTTATTTATTCATTTTATTCCTCTGGACATGCCTATCTCTTGCCATTCATCACAGAGGGAGACTCGGGCAACTAACCTTAATTAGATGCCTATTATTTACATGACTAAAAAACTGGATCCATTTAAGTATTGGTGGAAGCTAAGCCTTATACTATGAAGAGCTGAATTTGTGTCTCTGCGTCTTAAATTTTCACCTGTAAAATGTGACACCTTCCTTACAGTGAGACTTTGGGGGGTGAAACTTTAAAATTTATATGATGTTGTCAAAATGTCAGTGGGGGACAGAAAATTGCTTAAGATAAATAGGTAGAAAAGGATGCTGGAGGCAATGAGCCCCAACCCCCAAAAGGTATGAACTGAATGTTTTTATTCTAATGTTGTTGGCATTTTCACTAACTAAAGGAAAAATCTAGAGACAGGACTAAGTTTGGAGTTTGAATGAACTGTATGATACTTCAAGCACGCTGTATGAAATGTCTTTTAAATATTAATATCACTTAAGCCACAAAATCCACATTTTTTAGTAGCACAAAATGGATGACATTGCTTATTTGTATTCAGTCCCACTGAATTTTTCAAGGCAAAGTTCTCACTAAGTCAGTTGGAGGTTGTTGTAGCAACATTCAAGGACTTTTTCATTCTCTGCGTGTTAGATACCACAGCTTATCTCAAGACCTAATGCAACTTATTTTTAATTTTCCACACCCTTTGGCCTGCAGCTGTAATCTGTCTCTTTCAATACTAAAAAGGCAGGACACAGGTCAATTATTTATGGTTTAGATAGGAAGAAAACTTGGAGTCTGTTCTTTAGATATGTGTCCATGATGCGTAACAGCACTAATGGAAGTTACAAGCTTATATTTATCATGTGGTTCCAATCCAGTTTTAGTTTCAAAATCTTGTCTGAAAAAAAAAAAAACAAACCAAACCCAAACAAACTCAAACCTTCCCATTTGCTTTAGAAATCAATTGAGATCTGTTCTGCCTAAGGAATTGCCTACGACTACGGTTTTATTAATGCACCTCGCAAAGTTACTACACCTGCATGGACCCCGGTTTTGGTCCAACCTTGCAAGGTCTTTCAATGTAACAAACTCTGCAGTAAATTAACATAAAATATTAATGGAAAAATTGGCATATAAATAGACAAAGCTTTGATTACCTGTACATTGGCCTGAAATCACAGTGCACAGAGCAAGTGTTTAGAATCAAATATTTCACTCTGGTATCAGCTTTGCTGCCACTGCTAGTTACACATTTTGGCCGAATGACTTTCTGCAATGTTCATCTGGTGGACAACAATTTCAATAGAAAAAATAAGCAACAATTGTCACATTTTAGGGCATCTAATGTAAAGTGAATGTTGGAGATACAACATTTTCAGCTGTGTCCTTTTTGCTCTGCTGTTTTCAATGTTTTTTCTCTCTGCCTAATTTTTCATCTCTTCTTGGCTTCCTTTTTGTGTTTTGATCTCTTTGCTTGTTTACTCTGACTTCCAGCATTACTTCTTATCATTTTTCTTCCTCTCAGGCACCTTTTTTTTTTTTTTCTGGTATTCGTGATATTTCAGCAAGACACAGTTCTGAAAAATACAGCTGCTACTACTATGCTGCTGGAATGATTCCTGTGTTGTGGTCTCTATCCAGTTTGATCTGAAATCATTGATCATAGCAGTCCCAAGGGTATAATGGTGAATATGCACTATGGGTATGATAAAAGCAAAAGTCTGTAATTCCCAATGAAAAAAAACCAGAATAATAGAGAAAATAAAACTCACTTAAAGAAATTCTTTGCTAATTGTTTTTCCAAATATTCTTTAATCAGCAGGTAAAAAATATTTCCAAAGCCATCAAGTCAATGGCCATTTTTCTTTTAATTTCTTTGACCTTTGAACAAATTAACCATTTGTGTCTTTGAACAACTCATTTTAGGCAAACAAATGTACTTGTTTCAGGATCTGAAATCAAAGGGGTGGTCTTTGTCCTGGGTGGTCTTTGTCCTTATTTTCAGTCATAAGCAATTAATCCAACATTGTGTGCATATCTTAGGAGACGTTCTGCTTTAAAATCACAGTCATTTAAAAAGTACTCAAATCCAAAACGTCGTCCAAAACTGGCACACTTTCCAGTTATCTGCAGAAGGCTCAATGGAAGATTTGAAAAAAAAATAGCTCCTGGGTTAGAATCTTGTATGCTGAATTAGCCTTGAGCAAAATTTTACAGTGCAGATACTTAAACTACAAGCAAAATTTCATAATGGGAATACTGAGAGACCTGTAGCTATAACCAGTACTACTGGGCACCAGTATAATATTTCATTTACACTTCTTACAAAGCAATTTTTGTTAATCTTGCTGCATGAATGAAAAATCTCATCCCATAGTCTCCAATTCACTACCCTCATGAACTCATATAAAGGTCTTTTAACCACTGCTGTGATTTTCAAGTGGAAATAATAAAATGGCAAGAGTTAAATATTAATATTCAGTTCTTGCATTGTGCCTTTCTTTGATACCAATTACAACTTGAACTTCACCTAACTCAAAAAGACTGCAGACTTCACTCAATTAGCAGTAATAGGATTAAAACATAGCTTTGGAACTGAAGATTTAAATAGGAAAAAAAAAAGTTGGCAAATGTACACTACAAGTACCAAATTAATCTCAAAATAAATATGCAGCCCTGGGTGAAATAAGTGGAATGTGGAATGCTAGAGGTGCGGGGGTTATTGCGGGTTTTTTGCTTTCTTGAAAACCTCTGCAGGTTGCATTGCTTTGAAAACTATCATGGCTGTAGAATAACAGTATTTTTTCTTCCTTTAGGTTTATGGACACTACAAAAAGTTGCTTCCATTCACAACAGGTGCTCTTTGAAGAGCACCAAAGCCATTTCTGTCTGTTACCTTTTTCTACAATACTAAATTTGTGTGTTTCTCAGCTTTGTGAAATTTAAGCAATCCCACAGATGCAAATTATTACATTCAAATAACTGTCTCCTGAGAAAGGATAAATGTGCTCATTTATAGGTGAAAAGTGTTATGGGGACCAAAGCTATGTTTCTATATGTTTCTATACTATTTGAACAGCAGGTAGCTGAATTTATGGAAGAGAATTCTTGTGTTACTCTACCCATGCTGGAGTTGTTTGTGGTTTATTCTGTATTTGCATTTGATGGGCAATGAACCACTTCATTTTCACTGCATTTTGAGTATTTGCCTCTGCAGTGTATGATACAATGCCCCAAACTGAAGATGCTTTCCATTTTAGGGAGTACATTTAACTTGTGAGATAAAATTGAAATGTCCTAAAATTCCGTGTCAAATCAAAAATTGCTTGACCCCAGTTATAAAGAGTTGCTTGTATCCTTTTCTCAGAGGCAAATATGAAAAATTCACACCATGTTTTACTCATAAAAAACTCATATAACAGGACATTTGAAGTATAGCTAAAGAGATCCAGAACCAGCTGTGAGTCAGGACAGATGGATGTGACACACGTAGGGTTTTTTTATTTCCTTCCAACTAGTGGAGAAATCAAGCCCAAGATTGGCCACAGGTTTCTGTTGACAATAACCATGTGCTTCATTTCTGGAAAAATGCCCTTCAGGAAATACCAGAGAATGACTAAATACCCTTTTTTCAAAATACTACAAGAAGATGCTACAGAGATTCGGAAATGAGCATCCGTGATGGTATATTTCCAAAATCTGGCCCTAATATTATGACAGACAAGAAGTCCACACACAAAAAAAAAAAAAAAAGAAAAAAAAAAAAAAGAGTAGTACTTTCATGGGTAAAGCTGATTACCCAGGAGGGTTGTTAAAGACTGCTTTGTATTTCAGTTGACTAATAAAATTTTTTCATGGGAGTGGATATAACAGCAATCAGTATGAGGAAAGACAGTGCAGTCAAGATCACAACATGCCAGAGATCAACGAGGGTTTAGAAGAAACAGGGCTGGGAATAAAAGGAGCAGAAACGCCATGATGGAGATAGAGAGAGATACTTGAACTCATGTGGGCTACCAATTGCAGCACTCCAGAGTACCAAGAGAATGGTCTGTTCAGCTCCAAACCTTCAAAATAAGTGAAAAGTGTGCAATCTCTTGAATCAGATTGGCTTCAACCTCTGTTGTTTTGCTGGACTGCAGGTAATCACAGATAAATCATGATATCTTGACACTATTTCAATCATATTTCGGTCTGATTTCAACTACCTGTAGAGGCTATCTGGAGTTTTCATTCATTTCAATCTCTTTGTCTCTCACTCCAACAAAAAGTTAGCCTAAGATCAATTGATCTGTAAATCGTAAGGACTCAGTTTGGTTTTTGTAGCAGACATTTTTAATGTCCTGCCTCTGAATAAGTATTGCTTTCCTAAGTTTTGAAGTGCTGGCCTCCACAGGTCCTAGATCTTTGCTCAGAAAATAAAGTACAGAAGCTAATTTAATTATAATATGGCTTTAAATTAACCTAAACCTATCTAACACCACTCAGAAAGTAGACAGACCACTTAATTAGACAGGATCATCTGCCTCATGGTAAAAATATACTGAACTTTTGTGGATGGTGGTAAATAATTTTGAATGAATGTGTGGGATACGTTACCACCATTACAGGGCTAGTAAATGGCAGCTGAGATAGTGAAATTCCACCTTTACACAGCCGGATCACAACATAGCCTAGAGGTCTCTGGCATATCCAAAGTAAAAACATCACTACCTTCTTTCTAGAGTTTGATTTAAAATGCCCTCTTCATAAGGAAGAGAATCACCTAATCACCTTCTCAGACCTGTCCAGCTACGGAAGTGACCAACACACGAAAAAGACAGGCTGCAGAAGTTGATGTGGTCAGATTTGGAACTGATGAATCCCACTTTGATGGGGAGGGGAGAAGGGGAGGATGGACACAAAACACAGAGACTCCAGCCATTTAGAAATGGTTGTCATTCTTAACGAAGATTAAGGGACTTGTAGCTCTGCATTCCTATATTAATCCAAAGGCCAGCCATTGTACAAGCTGCCAGAGTACAGGCTTCCAGACACTGCGCTTGTGATTAGAACCTTGAGCTATATGGACTCCCATTTCCATGCTGGATATTTTCTGGCTCTACTATGTTAATTTTACATGGCAGATAAGCAACAATTGATTGCAAAGATTTTTAGAAACCATTTGAGAACAAAAAGAGCAATAAACGAGGGCAGCTGAAGAGCAGTCTCTTGTGCAATGGCCAGTTTACTTATATATTGGAAGAATATAACCATATGAATATTTTTCAAAATAAGAAAGCTCTTATACTAAGAGATAAGAGTCAAACTGTTGGACAAGTTGCACATCTGATTTGCTTAAGGAGATCTACGCAAACTGCAGAGCAAACGAAGGCTCACAGAATAATGCATGAGGACACAAGGTTTTTTATTTTTAATATATTAATACAGTTGAAAAGAAAATAAATAATCCTGATTTTTCTAGGGAGGTAAGGGAATCATAAACACTACAGGGACTTTGCCCCTAGCATCCCGTGATTTACATATTTTTTATAAAAGTCAGAGTTGGTTTGAAGTCACAGGAAGTAGACCAACCACTGTTAAAATGATTACTTTTTCCCTGTTATGCCTGGGTCCGGTCTGTGCCATCAGATTCTCACTTTTACGAGCAATATAAAATTCAGACACAATTTCCAGTTAAAAAGGAAACCGTTTCTGCTGGGTCTTCATAACAACCAACAGCTTCTTCCCTTAATTTTTTTTTGTAACTCAGTGACAATTCTGATATCCAAAGTGGCAACTAATTGCCCTGACAATTAAATGGTATTGCCACAGCACAGCCTTTATGCATTTGTCCTAATAAATGTCAGATGAAGCTCAACTGCTCACTTCAGCAGATGCTAATTTAGGCTGAATACCGTCAGCTATTCAGAAAGAGAATTTTTGCTTTAAATAAGATTAATCTCACAAATGAAATGTGGGTTCCCTTCTTATAACAAAGGCCATTGGTTATTCATTAAATCTGAATTACAGATTTAACAAACACTTGCATAAGAATCATTAATATCATCTGTTATGTAATTACTAATGCAGTGTATAATGTTTAATATCTCAACAGTCAGGTCTCTTCAAAATTCAATTACTATAGCCCTTGTCACAGAGACTAGCACTGCCGTTTCAAAGCTCTTTTTTCCCTAGTGACCCTTCAGCTTGACTACTTCTTGCTTGGCTGCCGTTTGTCAGTTCATGAATAGTATGACTGTCAAGTCAAGTATAGACTTATATCGGACTCCTAACTCCCATCATAGTTCCTACCTTTCCACTGAAGTCAATAGGAAGCTGGGAGTCCTGTTATGATGTTAATCCTGGGCCAGCATTTCAAAAAATGCTGATCTGCTTTGCAAGCGTGTGGAGCTGATTCATTTTCTCTGTTGCAGGTGACAAGAAACCGAGCCTCCTTTCATTAACACTGGAAAAGCCTGCACGCTCTCAAGGTAGGGCCAGCAGTGTTTGCACTATCGTTCTCTACTTTACAATTGCAAACCCTTTGTTAATTCCAGTTGGGAACATTCCCAATGTTAATATTCCCCATGGAAAAAAAAAAAATTAGAAATTGCTTATCCTTTCTTGCAAAAGGGTTCTGCCCCTATTTGCACCACCCATTTTGAAATATACACTGAAGAGCACATGGCTGTCAAAACAGAAGTTTTACAGGACCCTCTCAGGCTATAATTTTATTTATAAAATTGATAGTCTTGGGAATGGCGGTGGGCACTCAGCCCAGAAGTCATGGAAGAGCCCATAGTAAATTCTTTACCAGCTACATCCCTGGAAGTGTTCAAGGCCAGGCTGGATGGGGCTTTGAGCAACCTGGTCTAGTGGGAGGTGTCCCTGCCCATGGCAGGGGGGTGGGAACTCGATGATCTTTAAGGTCACTTCCAGCTCAAACCATTCTGTGATTCTATACATGAACACAACTGTTTGTGAAATGCCAGTTATGAACTGTCCCAGGACCCTGTAACTTTCAGACGTCACAGGGAAAGCAGTAGTTGGCATAGACCAAAACTGTACCAAGAACTCCTCTAAGAGTTGCTGAGAGGATGACTACCTGGACACATTCTGGACATACTTAAATGTACAAGTGTGGACAGACACTTCATTGCTGCTCAGGGTTCCGAACTGAGAATACCTGGGAAGAATTCAGGAGGTCCTGTGATTAAAGCATGACTATTTTTCTTCTTAGACATGTCTTCCACACTTCTTGGCCTCCTTCATACAAAGAATCACATTGCATTTTAGCCTGAACTGTCCTAACAGTAGACAGCTTCAAGTCCTTAGAGAATTGTTACCTGTGATTCTAATTTTGAGCCAAAAATCAAATTTTGATCCAGCATTAATGCTTTCTTCAACTGATGAAGGTGATGGACCTGCTGAACTTACTGTCTCAGTAGCAGCAACATCAGTGATTTCTGTGCTACAGGAATTATCGCACAGAAGTAGGTCAACAGCTGTGCTCAGATGTGAAGAGGTGTGTGCAAGAATAGACATAGCAAAAATAAAAAGGTCTGAAAAAATGAAAAAAATGATCAGGTATATGGGAGGAAGAATGGAGACTGTGGACTTTACACACTGTAAGGTTAAAAAGATGAAGTCTGTGAAGTTTGAAAAGGAGAAGAGATATTATAAAAGTCTACAAAATAATGAGTGAGCCTGAGGATCCTACACAGATCTCTCTATTTATTTCCCACTTACCCGTATCTTTTGCTCTCCATTCTACTCCTCCTCTTTCCAGATCTTCCAAAACGTATTTTGCTCTCCTTCCCATTTCCCTTTTCCCTCTTATTTCTGAACCCCTTCACCTCATTTCCACCTTTCCTCTTCTCTGTATACTCATTTTCATTATGTAAATATCAGTACCCAATCTAAGATTTTATTAATATCAATAAATGTAAGTATTATGTTAAAAATAATAACATTATAGTGCATAAAACTAAAAAGTAACGTATTTCAAACAACTGCCATGAAAAAAATCTTTGTGAATTCGCAAACACGCAGGCAGCTGCACTGCTAGAAACTGATTCACCAAACAGTTCAGGAAGACTTAAAAAGCATAATATCCTCAATTACTTTACTTGTAGTAATTTGACATAAAATTAAATTTTAACCCTCAAGCATTAGCTCATAAGCTAATTTTAAAGTGGAATCAAGAAGGTTTGAGACTTCTATCTTTTCTCTGAAGCAAAAGACATAGAGGTGGAATTCATTTGACTTTATGTGCCTGGGAAAATGAAGATGCCTACATCCAAGCTAAGTATCTAGATTTTTTTGAGTCAACAGGGAGAAAAAAGGCACTTTGAGGGTGCGATCCATTTTACTTGAAAGTAAATGCCCAAAATAAGACAGATAAATTGGGTCTTAAAAGGGCCTGCTTGCCTCACTGCCTACAAACAGTTGCTAAAGTATCTAGTTCAGATTCAGACACTTGTTTCAGAGATTGGGGATATCCCAAGGAAGGCATTCTGAAATAGATCATTGGGCTATATGGACGGCTGGTCTGCTGTAGCTCAAATATCTTTAAGTTCCTGTGTGCTGCTAATATTTCATTTACATAGGAGTTGTGGCCTGGAGCAAAACTCTAAAATGGTATTACAGAGCCTACAGAGGCAGATGAGATATATACCTGTAACTGAAAAGGATGTTCTTGGATATACAGGGCATCTTCATGCTTTCAAATGATATATTTTTGTGGGAGTAGTAAGACACTGCCATTCTGTTTCATACTGTCCATTCATTTCTTTCATACTGTCTCCTAATCTGTCAAAAATCTATCAAATTATGTGTTTATCCACGAAAAAAACAAATCTGCTTTAAGAAGTGTTTGCACTGTTGTCTGGGGAGTCCCTGCAACCAACAGAGGACATCAAAAAAGGAACTGGAAAGATGTAGCAGATACTGGGTAAATGGGAAATGTAAGGCAGGCAGCGCAGGACTTTTAAGTGTAACAGCTATTTGTGACTATCAGAATACTGTAAAAAAGCCATGACTTCCCTCCTAGCAATGTCTGGACTGGACTTACTCTGTTTTTAAATATAAAATTTACCTACAGAAATGTTCTAAAATTGTAAGTATTAAATTAAGCCCCAGCAGCTTTAAAACAACTATTTATTTAGTTGTGCACACAGTCTGACAGTTTGAAAAGCCCATGCTATATTCTATACCAATGGCATTTTTCTCCACTCTTTTCCACTCCTTCAGCAAAGAAGTCACTTACACGTGTAAACTGTTTTCTGTAGTGGATAATATGTTTATGTAGCACTGGGCCAAGAGCTCATTCTTTTTCTATTCCAAAGGACTATGTCAAAATCAGCAGTGATCCCCCGTTTTCAAATTCATTTTCACATCTGTAAGTTATTTAGTTTATTAATCTAATTATTGCACAGAAAATTAATTTGCCATGGGTACTAATCAAACACCTTGAAGAATTCTGACTATATTATATTAACAATCTTACCTCTATCAACCAAACTTGAAATTGTATCAAAACAGATACAAAGTTAGTTTGAAAAAATCAATTTTCCATAAGCCACATTATCTTTCTTTCATTCTTTGTTAAAAAAGTCCCGTATCAGCCATTCTTTTGCTATTTATGGTGAATAAGCTGTTAACTTTTTTGAAATACTGCCACAACAACAGATTTCTTTCAGACACAACACCTTCTCACTAGGGAATATATTTTGGTTTTAATGTTTTGATTTTAGTGATTATTTCTGGTTTTAGCACTGATAATTACTGTAACATAATATTGGTTTTTTTACCTGAAAGTCACCAGTGGTCTTTACAAAAAACACACACAATACTGAACTTGCAAACACACAGTCTATCACTGACAGCAAAGAGGCATGCTGTGGAGAAGGGAGAGGCTTGAGAAGGAATATGCATATTAATTAAACAATTTAACCTCCACTCAAATATATCCATTACAGGATGAGAGAAGGAACAAGATAAGTGGCAACCTGAAATGCTAAATGACTAGTTTGCTTTGACTGATTGCTTGAAGATTAAAAGACACTAAAATTTCCACTAAAACCAATATTTGATAAAAGTCATTCCTAAACAAAATAAATTTTCCTTCAAAGGGTGGTCCCAGTCATTATCTAAGCTGAACTTTGACTAAGATACTGGAACACTCCTGAGAAAAGGGCAGCAGGGCGTAAACACAGAGAGCAGGAACCTGGCCTTTGCCCACTGACTGAAGGATGGCATTTCTCACTACACATTGCCCTTCACCTCATCAGGCATTCATTCAAAAGCAGAAGTCATACTTTCTGAGTTACAAATGGCATCCTACTTTCCTCTGGATTTTCTTTCAAAACCTCCAATCCAGATGTTTGCTAAAGCCAAAGTTTCTTAGTTTACAGGGCTTACAAATACTGAAGGAGAAAATCTGGCAGCTCTTTTACTGCTTCTGGTATTGCTATAGGTTAACCTGCCGTCCTGGACAGTATAGGTGACCTGATCAACACAGAAATTCATCTGGATACAAGTTTTATGTCACAAGAAAAGGAGTCAGCATGAGGTCTCAGATTTTGAACTCTCTTTCTTAGACCTTTACTACTGTTTTTCTAAAATACCAAACTAACTCTTTTTTGCTACCTTTCCAAATCCTTGATCTCAAAGACAGTGTTCTCAATGGTATTTTATGGTAAACTTTCACTCAAGATGGATTCCTCCTTAGGGCTCACTCTCAGCAATGAAAAACTAAGATTTTTTATCATTTGTCTGCCATGCAAACATGCTACACCTGTCAACACCAGAACTTCTGTGCATGCAAAGAAAATGTGGGACTTTCAGAAAGGTATAATGGTCTGTCCTTATATGCTGTTAGTCCCAAATTCCCACCTTAGACTTTATAACCCCTCAGAGTTTTATAATTCCTCCATTCTTCCCAAGAAACCCCTTTTCACCTTCCAGACAGCCAACGAAGGACAGATTGGCTTTGCTGTAAAGCCTCTGGTAGAAAATCTACTCAATCATAAGTCTTGCTACAGAGCAATGACAGTCAGTCCTTAGTGGCTTGCTAGCAGCCCACAAATGGGTGAAAAGGAGTCATGTCTAGAAGTCAACCTGTCTATGGGAAAATAACTTAAACCACTGCTACTTAATTATGGATTGGGCACGATTTCTTGTCTTAAACTTGAAACCTGCCTTTGAAAAATTCCCCTGGTGACCTGATCTTCTTTGAGACCTTTTGGAGATGTTGCTTCCTGTCCACCCTGATTTCTGCACAGGAATATTTTTAGATGTCTCTATTTTTTTTTCTACTTCTAGTATTTACCTCCAGTAACTTTCTGCATCTTTTTTGTCATTACTTTTTTTTTTCATTTTTCTCTCCTTGTTTGGTTTCTTGCCATTTTTCCTCAGTCCTTCCAGTTTCCCTGTCTCCTACTTCTTTCACCATTTCCCTCTCCTGTTCCCTCCTTGCTTTACTTTCCCTCAGCCCCCTCCTTACTTTTTCTCCACCTTTTCCCACTTCTCTTTTCCTTGTGGTTTCTAACCTCCAAAGAAGTGTTGTCCCTACAGGCTCTTCAGCACCCTTTGATCACCTGCTAGCCTCTGCAAGCAAGCTCCTCCAGCAGCTCCACTTGCCCCAGTTAACCCAGAGACTCCACAGGGGTTGAGAGGGACCGGCCTTCCAGCAGGAGCCAGAGGAGGGTTAGCGCTGCTCTGAAAGTTGAAGCAGAGAGGGTCAGTTTGCCAAAGCGGGGAGATTGGCAAGAAGACATGGTGCCAGCCACACACCACCTCATTTATGTTCCCCCAATTAAACCAGCCTGTAGGGAAAGTAACATGCCACTGTAGTGCACTGGTGTACTGACCCCTCTGAGTGCTTGTTAGCGCTCACCATACTCAGCATTTCCTCGCACTGATTGATAGGACGATACGTGTGTGTGTGGCAGAGAGCAGATTCATTACAGCACATTAGCCAGACAGGCAGACAAATGCCCACAGGGGCAGAAAAGCTGTAAGGAATAAATAAAAACTTTATTATTTTTCTTAAACTTCTTTTCCCCAGGCTACAGTGAGGAATGCTGGAGAAACAGGAGAGTGGAGGGAGCCCAGAAGAGAAAGGGAGTGGCAAGAAGTGGAGAGAAAGTTTATTAGCAGTCAAAGAAAGGTTTAAAATATTCATTGTTGGATTCAGAGTTTGGATAGTTAGCTGAGTCTCTACTTATCTTTTATTTTCCTTCTCACTGCTAAATGAGAAGGAAAGGGTCAGCGCATCAGATACCAAGCTATCAGAACATTTCTGATGTAGCATCTCTGAAATGGCTTCCTGGCTGCTCCACTCACTGCAATTAAACATTCCTCAGTTTTAAAAACGAAAAACAAACTAGTATCAGCCTTTATCAACAGCTGCCACCATGTGGTATCTGAAATACCACAGTTACTTCCCATTTGAATAGAGAGAAATATGGTGGCGTCATCTGATCTGTTCGGTGACGGTTTTTAAGCATCCTTTCTGTAGCACGCAGCTCACATGAGACAAGCGTGGCTGACGGATGGCGGCTCTGCACCCCTGCACAGGCCCTGCTGAGGCTGAGGAGTGGGCAACCTGTGCCACATGGCCCCAACACCGTGACCACTGTATCAAACCACATCCCCATCGCTCATCCTTGGAGCTGGGAGACCAGACCACAGTCCAGGACTGCCCCAGGCTCTCAACAGCAGTGATTTTAAAAAATGTATTCCCAAATGGCTGATGCCAAAACCACATCTGCCAGACACAGGTGTACCAGGAGGCAGCATCCTCTCCTCCCATGTCACGAGAAGCTGCCTGGGAGCAAACATGGAGCTGCTGGGCCCTGTTTTCCACTCCCTCCTGGCTGGACCTCAGCCTGACTGCTGCCTGGAAATACGGTGTGATGTGGAAAGAAAACCGCAGAGACATTCCGCTATCCAAAGGCAAGATAGAGTGTAAGTTGTCAGCCCTAGATCGTTAGAGAGTTGATCCTAAGATTAATGATTCAAGGAGCATGTTTTGAGGCAGAATGAGGACAAGACCCATTAGTTGATACCCCAGCATTTGCTTGCTTGAACCCTACATATTTTTTAGGACACATTAACTCCAATAGCTTCACCCCTGACCTCCCTCCTGGGTTCCATTTAGATGCACTTCAAAATGAGCTCATTATGTTACAATTAAGAATAGCTTTCTGCAGATAACACAGCATTCAGAAAACTGCTTTGTAAATATCTGTTGATAATTTAGGTACCTCTGAGATTGCTGGAGCTTTGTCTGATGAAAAGTGTGTCCCCACCGGAAAAAATCCATTGAACCCAGGATATTCTGAAACTGGCATATGACACTGTGAATAATGTGCATGGGCTTCTTCTCGAGGGTGCTTGTCTGTCCACTCTTGATCCTGTAGCTTTCCTCTGAGCTGAAACTGTAGTCCAGTCAGTGCCTGCAGCATTGCTTTATTTCTTCCCTTTCCACTGTTAGCAGAGCAGAAAAAATCACTGTAAAACACACACACAAAATAGAAGCAGCAATTTAATTTTTTGCACAATGTACCTCTACTATTGAAAAATAAATATAAATTCTTAAATATAAAACCAAATTAATGTTATGGCTATAGGGCACCCATAAGGACACAATCCCTAACATACTACTGAAAAAAAAAAAAAAAGATGAGAAGAAACAGTTGGCATTCAGTTAACAATCATGTTTGGAGGTTTGTGACTGACTTTGTTATTCCAAGGGAAGCCAGGTACCAGTCTCTTGGGATTAGGTACAAAGGCGAGAAAAAAGTGGACATGGATGAATCTCAAAGGTGACTGCTGGGTTAATAAAACAGTCTGTTTTCTGTTCACCCACTCTTCCTCTCAGTGTGCAAGTACATTAAAATATGTCAAAAGGAAAGCCATTTGCTGGGGAAAAATAATTCAGCTAAAAGTCAAAATTTCCAGCTGGTGCATTGCCTTGGTGTGTGCAAGTGCGCTAACAAAGTGACCCACACATCTCACTGGATGAAAGTTGGTATCCTCATTAAAGTAGAAACAAACACTTGAAAATAGGAACAACTGCCAGTTAAAAAAAAAAGGTACTGCAATTGATATGAGAAGCCTTCATTTTTCCACATTCTGTTTCCTACTTGCTCTATAGCAGATACAATATATATTTAAGTAACCTCTTGAAAAGTAATGAAAGTAAAACTGATTCTGTATGCAGTAACCATTCCCGTTTGCTGGAGGAATTGCGTGGCTAACAACCATCCACATTATCATTCTATGTTTAGAAGAAGACATATTTTCACAGTCCAGTTTCTAAACTGCCACATACAACACAAGGATTGGTTCCTACGAAGAGTAACCCTTTCAAAAGTGAATAGCTCTGGGGAAGAAAACTTTATATCAGAATTACTCACACTAGAAAGGGTTTGTAGGATCAGCCTCCGACCCTTTAAAATAAAAGCACATTTGTACTGGTGTATACTGCCTTTGCCCCCAGGAAACACAACGAAGCTTGAACACCATCACTAATTCACTGCAGTGTGAGCATTTTTTGTAATATGAACAGCATGAGACATGAGATCTCCTGTTCCTTGGCCCAGGCCCTGGCAGAAAGTACTATCAGATAAACGGAAAGCAGAACGAGGGAAATGGCACACTGTGGTGTGAGCTGCCTTTTGTTTACTAATGGTATGATTTTCTCTGGGAGAAAAAAAAAAAAAGGTAAAGTTTTCAAAAATCTCTCATGACCACAGCAGAGTGTATTAGGATTAACTGTCTGAACCACAGAATCCCATCGTGGGTGAGGTTTGAAAGGACCCCTAGGGATCATCTAGTCCAACTGCCCTGCTCAAAGCAGGGTCAACCACAACACATTGCTCAGGGCCATATAGAGTTTTAAATATCTCCGAAGACAGAGACTCTACAACCTCACCACACAGCCTATTCCAGTGTTTCACCACCCTGACAGTAAAAAACTTTTTTTATTATAGGGGAATTGAAATTTCTCCCATTTCAGTTTGTGTCTTGCCTCTTGGCCTGTCATTGGGCACCACTCAGAAGAGCCTGGCTCCACCTTTTTTACTAACCCCCCTCCAACAGGTATTTATACACATGAAGAATATCCTCCTGAGCCTTCTCTTCTCCAGCCTGAACAATCCCAGCTCTCTCACCCTCTCCACGTAGCTCACATGCTCCAAGTCTTTCAGCTTCTCTGTGGTCATTTGCTGGACTCGCTCCAGCCCGTCCATGTCCCTCTCGTACCGGGCAGCCCAGAACTGGACCCAGCACTCCAGCTGTAGCCTCCCCAGCCCTGAGGAGAAGGGAAGGCTCATACTCTTAACCTACAGGTGGTGCAAAGCTGTTCCTGATGCACCCAAGGAGAGGCTGTTGGCCTTCCTTGTTGCAAGTGTGTGTTGCTGGCTCATGGTCCACCAGGACCCCCAGGGCCATCTCTGCAAAGCTGCTTCCCAGAGGGTCAGCCCCAGCCTGCACTAGTGCATGCACTTATTCCTCCCCAGCTGCAGGACTTGGCATTTCCATTTGTTGAATTTCCTGAGATTCCTGTCACCTTTCTCCAGATTATCCCTCTGGAGAGCAGCACAATCATCTGGTATAGCAACCAGTCCTCCCAATTCTCTGTTGTCTGCAAACTTGCACTCTGCAATATTGGACCCAGTATTGACCCCTGAGGGACACCACCAGTTACTGGTCTCCAGACAGTCTTTGTGATGTTGATCACAACACTTTGAGCTCAGCAGTTCAGCCAAATTTCAATTTACTTCACCACCTACTGTCTAGTCAATAATTCATCAGTTTGTCTATGATGATGCTACGGGAGACAGCTTCAAAGACCTTACAAAAGTCAAGTTAAACATCATCCCCTCCCCTTGTCTACCGAGCCGGTCATCTCACTAGAGAAGCCTATCAGGTTGGTCAGGCATGATTTTGCTTTTTTTTTAGTCTGCATTTTGCTGTTGACCTACCTGTAAAAACCCTTCATGATGCGATTCATGTCTTTCTCCAGATTCAACACCAAAAAACCAAAACAACCACCTTCAGCCCCGAAATGGTCAGGCAGTTGCACTAGATGATCATTGTAGGTCCCTTCCAACTGAACTATTCTATTCTGTTCTGTTCTATTCTATTCTATTCTATTCTATTCTATTCTATTCTATTCAAATGGAATATATTAATTTAGCCAATGTTTCAATGTATAGTAACAGGACCTTTTAAAATGTGTATTAAAATTCCTACTCCTGTTATGTAAATGCCTGCTTAGGGTCTTTTTAAAAATGCATTTTATGAAACTGTTAAACTAGAATAGCCATTCAGTAGCTGTTATGAACTAAGATGTCAATACATATCCAAGAACATAACAAAAATTTTAAAACATTATACAAAACATTTTTGGTCATGCCAGCAGGAGCAGTGGAGAAGAAGAAAGCCTTGTAGATTTTTTCTTTTGATCAAGGCTTTTTCAATGCATTTGTTACTGGCTAATATGCACTAAAGAGGGGATAACTGTAATTGAATTGAAATGTATGTTTTAACACTCCAACATCCCCTCTTTTTTTTGCTCAAAAACCAAACATCACTTCTAAAACTTATTCCAGTAACGTTGACCCCTGCAATTCTGCACAGAGCCCTGCTTGGGTGTCCAGAATAAATGTCAGGACAAGGCCCTGGCTTTGTTCTTTCAAAGCATCTTCAACTGAGGCTCTGATGTAAATACATCACAAAAACTACAGCACTACGTCTCACAGCAGCCTCTTCTAATAGATGCAAGCAAGAGGGAAAGCTGAGGAACAGTTTAGCTAACTCATCTGCACTGATTCAAAAATAAAGTAAGAGCAGAAAAGTGAGGTATCTCCTAACTGGTAATGCTGCTCCTTAGCCACAAAAAGTAAATGGTTAGTGCTTTTGTACGCAGCCTTTGATCTGTTGTGCCTGGATTAATTACCTGCTTTGCAGGTACGTGCATAGTCAGCTCCATACTAAAGCTCACCAAAACACAAAGTCTTTGTATGTTCCCGGAAGGTCACCTTGTTCTTCTGTCCAACCACCAGGCTGCCTCAACCATGGGACTAGCTGGTGTTGCTTCCTAGCTATTCTGCAGTGTGAACGCTTTCTCTTCCTTCCCTCACTAGCCCTTTCTCCTGTTATGGCCAAACTATTCCAATGTGAATACCTGCAAAGTTCTGAAATATGAAAACTGAGAAGATGGCTGTAACTTCCCCTTCCTGGTCACTGCAGACTTATCGTGTCTATTTGCTGGTCACACTTGCATACTAAGAACCTAATCTTGCAGTCCGTTTGCAAGCAAAACTCCCCATTGACTGGTATGTCTTTGTATTGAAAAAAATGCTGGATATGCAGAGCAGCAGTTCTGAACAAAGGAATTTAGTCATTTTTCTTTTAGTTTTCCCCTTCAAAAATGCCCTAAGGCAGTCATCTATTTCAGTCAATAGAAGGCTGAAAATGTTCAATCAAAAAAAAATCTATTTTTGAGCAATAGAAACATAAAAGACATCTAAACCCACAAATATTATTTTTGTACACATTGAGAACTAGATTTCTTCACATTTCACTGAACTTTTTGTTAACTCTTTGCTTGCCAACTTTTTGCCTGGAACAACTTTTGCCAGTGAAGGAATCTTTGTTTATTAACGAAAGCATACTTATGATCCCTTAGGTATATTAGAGGGGAGGAGGAGGAGAGTCACATATACAAATGTTATGTATAAAAGACATACAGAAATTTCAAGTATACTTCCATTTATCTCAGCAATTGTACAATTTAAAAGGTAAAAAGTAAGTTAAATTAATATTTTGAAACTGAAAATCCAACAATTTGCACAATAGCTTCCAAATAGCTAAACAAAGTTAATCCTACTTCATTTCTGCAGTCATTTAAAATACACTTTGCCCCTTCCCATGCTGCATTCTTCAGAATTGATAAAGAAGTAGCACCAAAAAAAAAAATAATCATGTAGTATCTTTTTCATATTTTTATTTTTGTTGATAGTTTGAGGCTTTAAAAAATTTTTAGTCAGACCAACAAGTCAAGCAATTCCATTGGAAATAAAAAAAAAAGAAATCAGTGTTAAAATTAAAATTATCTCTTATTTAAGAGTTAATTTAAGAATAAAAAAAATCATAAAAAAATTTACATGAGGGTTTTGTTTAAATGAAAATATATATACACTGGTTTGGAAATACTCAGTGAGTTTATCCAAAGAACCTTAACTCTGATCTGCAGCAATGCCGAGCAATAAATATATATTTATGTTGATAGCAATTTAGTCTTTGCAGCTTCAGAAAAGATTAAATTGATTTTTAAAAATTCAGTACAGTTTATGTAACTCAAAGTCTGGCATAACTTTTTTTATATCCAGTTTGAGTAAAACATAAGATACAGAAATTCTGCAGAAAAAAAGTTTTGCATTTTACAAAAGGGCATGGGGAAATAAGTAGGATGAGTTAGAATACTAAATGATGAAGATAATGAACAAGTGCGCTTACTGGAGAATTGGAAGGATGATTCACTAAAATAGAATTTCAGCAGTGTGTAAAAGGTATATTGGTGCAATAAAAGACAAGAATAAGAACTGGTCAGAGAGATGCATTAAGCTATAAAGGGGGACACCCAGGATATTTGGAATTACATATCCAGACGCATCACGTTATTACTGAGGCAAAAGCCTTACTGCAGAGCATTAACACCTGAGAATCGCGTCTAGAATAACCTAATGAGCAATACATATATTTTTGAGCAGCCTATATCAGAAAGATGAACAAAGTGGAAGGAAATTAAATGAAGGCAAATGACAAATATTGATAAGGGGTTTAGGAGCTGGGTGACGAAAAAAGCTGGAAAGAATTACATGGCAAATACAGCACCTTTAACATGATGCATGTGAAAAATATGAACACCAAGAGAAAACAATTATTACAAGAAGAAAATTAGTTATTAGTTATTAAGAATACCAATTAGAATATCGCAGCGATTCTTCATAAAGAATACAAAGCAACAGGGATATATTGTCCCAAAGAAAGTGGTATAATCCCCATCATTTGATTCATTTAAATTGAGACTTGGCAAAACATTAGTGAAGTTATTGTACAGTAGGTCATGATCCTGTATTGGCAGGGGATGGACAAAATGACCTAGCAGGTCTTTTCCCTCTCAAACTTCTTTGATTCTAAAAGGCTCTAAGTCAGATGCTTCCATCATTTGTCTACAAGATCAGCAGAGCTCAGAGCTACCACAGGGAGACCCGTAAGGGTGAGGGTGAATGTAGACTTGACTAATAAAATATCAGAAGCCCATAACAGTCAAGAAATTCTTTCTCTTTTATTGTTATAAATATATATGTATCTTCTTTTCAGGGTTCAGTGTGAATGACTGTACAAAAAACTAAATTTTAAGACATTGAAAGGCAAAATAAGTGTAGAGGTCACCACTGCAGAGGGATCAGGCTGGAGTAGCAGCAAAAGAAAATGTACACTCCCCTGACACCAACTTTTTGAAAATTCAGGTCTCAAAGGTAAGACAGTAGCAGGATTTCACCTACAACCCTTTTTTTTTTCTTGATTACTATTCACATAGAAAAAAGTTTTTGAAGAAAAGCTCCTACCAAAATCTTCATTGCTGCCCATTTATGCTGTTTCCACTCTTTCTTTAACAATTGGCAGCAGTAGAAAGTAATGTTTGAGAAATAACCTAGAACCAAAGAAAACTATTTCATTTGAAAGCGTTCAGGAAAATCAATACCTCGATGACAATTACAGTTTCTTGTTATGAAGGCAGGAGGCGGTGAGACAGGATAGCAACTACTGGTTATAAAGGTCTGTAATGCCTGGGTCTGTTGTGACCATAGAGTCCAACCATCTGCCCTAGATTTCACTGAGGGCTTCCTACCTCCACTCTATCTCAGCAGTGTGTTCAAATGCATTGGGTGTCAGCCAAAGAGCGTGAGAATGGGACAACTCAGTATTACTGCCTACACCACCACGAAGGCTGTGTGTCATGCTGACCTTGTGTAGAAGTGGCCAGCCTAAAGCACAAGCGTAAAAACACATAGAGAAAGGGCAGCATCAGTGAGCCTCCAGCTGATGACCTACAGAAATGGAGGCGGCTGTGCATGTAGCCACCCTATCTTCCCTCCTTATGAAGCTGAGGAAGAGACCCTCTGATTTGCTGGCAGCTTCGTTTGAGGGACAAGGTTAGTGTTGGTTTTCTTAAACTCACTGTATGTATGGATCTGATCTTCATGCCAGACAAACTGTTAAAGTTTTAAAAGGGAGATACTGTTAGGCACATGCAATAACTGTAACAATATAAGGTGATGGAGCTGGTTTGCTGAAAAAAAAACCTGCCTTGCAAATCTCTTAAATTTATTTAAGGCAATCACCAAGCATGTGGAAAAACTGGAGGTAGCGTGTACAGTTCACTGGGACTTCCAAAAGGCTTTTAGAAAGTTCCCTCACCAAAGGTGGCTAAAGACAACTATAGTGCAGAATAAGAGAGCTCCTCATCAGGATTAATATCAGGCTGAAAAACAGGAAATAAAAGGGTGGGGATACAGGGTCTGTTTTCTCAATGAAAGCCATTAGCAAAATCACAGAGGTATCACTGGATGCTCCAAGTGTTCAGAAATAGTCTCTAAAAACTGTAGAGGAAAGTAACAAAATTTGCTGGTTAATGAAGGTAGTATAACTGCTGAAGGGTCTCATGACACTGCTTGAACAGTTAAAAAATGGCAGATTAAATTCGCAGTCAGCAAAAATTACGTGATGATCTTGGGGGAACACATTTCTAACTTTATACACTATTGGCAGAGGCTCTTATTGAACCAGTTGTTACCACTTAGGAAAAGGTTTTGAAGCTAAAAAAGACAGTTCTGGAAGATGGCAAATCCACTGGTCAGTAGCAGTGAAACTAGCAGACACAATATTAGAAACAAATCACACAGAAAGAAAGGTAATGTCATGGATTAAATTCACAGTGTATATATATCCGTACCTGAAATATTATGTCATTCTTGTCTATCTGTGTAAAAACATCACTGCAGAAACGTGAAGGTGCTAAAAAGAACAGCAAAGGTGGCTGAAGATGTACCATGACTTCTTCATGAGGATCAATTAAACAGATAAAATTCTCCATCCTGGAGAAAAGACACCTCAGGCAAGACAGGGTACAGGTATGTGTAAAATGTTCACGGAGTGAAGAAGGTGAAAACACTTCATACTTTTCCTTAGTTAAGAAGTAGGACTGTTGTGTCCATGATGAAATGACCACAGGACAAGCTCAGAACAAAAAAAAAGGAAAAAAAAAATCACTTATGTCTAAATGGTGGTATTTTTTGTCAGAGGATTACGTACATAAGAAAAAGTTACATAGGTCTGAAAAGTCACCTGATTAATGAAAAACCTTCAAGGGCTATAAATTACAAAATACCATATCTCTGGCTCAGGAATTACCTGACTCACAGACTGCTTGAAGCTGGGATTGTTTCCTGGAGAAGTACGATTGCTTTCTGGACATGTCTTTTGACTCTTGTCTAGGTTTCTACTGCTACCGACAGCTGACGACTGGGTACTGACTGAGCCAGAAAGACACCTGGTGTGATCCATTATGGCCAATTAATACATTCTTCTCAGGAAACACAGAAGAGCATCTCTGGGGAGATGGGATTGTTTCCTGTGCAGTGTACATTATCAATACCTTTAACAGCCAACTGTATAAGGCCCCACTGCACCAGAACAGTGCTAGCCTTACAAAAGGTATTCAGGTATCCTTACAGCTACAGAAGATCAGGCACCTATCTGTCATAAACTTCACCAAGCTTTAACACGACCACTAGGACAAGAAAATAATTTGGCTTCTCTTCCAGACTGAACTTTTTTTTCAAACCTGTAGATTCTTAGCAAGCCAGGCAGCGACCATGATCTCTGTGCCATAAAAAAGAGGAGAGAATTGGCTTTGACATAGCTTTCAAAGACCAGAAAAGTTGTTGCACAGGAGTCACTGAAGCACGGAGAAGTTAAAAATAAATGTGTTTCTTGACTTGTGGCATTAATGGTTAGCAACAAACAGCAAACACATCAGAAGACTAATAGGCATTGTAGCTCAAGAGGACATCCTTAAATGCTTCCAAAATTATTTTATTTTCAGTGATTCAGTAAGGGTGGCTTTCATATTGAGCGTAATGGGGTCCAGCCCCACCAGAACTTAATAACCTCACTGAAATTTTTCTTTGTGCTCCTGTCATAACTACTGCATCTCACTATTAATGACATGCAGTAGCAGCATCACCCAGAAGAAATAGCATGTAAGGAAGAGGTAACACAAAAAAAATGAATGCAGCTCCTAACAAGTTATAACATGTTACAATACATAGCAGGTTTTCCTAAATTATTTAGGTTTTAAACTAATGGTTAAAGGCATTGCAAATTTCTCGTGTATTTGTGAACCTGCGGAGTAGCTTCCGGGGGTGTTTACTGGCTGCCTCAACCTTGCAGAGACAAAGATGTGACAGCTTCTGCTGAACATGGAAAGGAGTCCACAGGATAAAGTCACAGTCTTTTGGAAGGTAACAGCTACTTTTTCTGTTTTCCAACGTGTAACAATTAGATATTCTTGCCTTTATTATCTCAATAAGGAATAGCCTATACCCACTTATATTGTATGAAATTGTTCTCTTTGACTTCTGTTGTGTTTTTTGAAAGCATACATGTACACTCATGTAAATACAAGCACATTTTCCCCCCAACCTAAAATGCACTGGAACCACCACTGGTTTACAATACGAACTACATTTATTAGCCAACATAATCTTGTGGTGTAATTCTAAGAGTGTTTCCACAGCAGAAGTCTCATTGCCTTTCAGTAGGGCACGTGCTCCTCAATCAGCAAGGGCGTTTGAAAATTCCACATCAGTGCCTCTCCCTGCCTTCAGCCTCAATGGCAGATTCAAGATTACAGGACATAGAATCCCAATAATTTATTCAAAGGAATATTTTAATAAGATAATAAACATCAGAGGCTATAATAGGACAAACAGAGAACCTCAAATCACCAGCTCAGGATGTTCTCAGCTGTCAAAGAACTTGCCAGGGTGGAGTGTGTTCAGAACCTCCCAGGAGTTTTAGTTCCTTAGAGCATTTGTCTCCAAGTCCTTGATATTGTTCCATTCTCTGGACTATGAAAAAAGTCTTTTCTGTTTCTTTTTAATCAAAGACCATCTAATCTCTTAGCCTAAAACACATGCTAAAATGTCAACAATCTCTTTTTTTTTTTAACTTACTTTCTCTATTTTCTTCAATTGTACATCTGCATATATCATGTTTTTGCAATAATTTCATGAATCATTTCTTCATATCTTACAGACCAGGAACAATTCACAGTTCATAACTGGGAAACATTGCCTTACACCACTCAAAGTGGAAATTAAGACAGCACATGGCCAATTAGTATATTAAAATGCTGATTAGTACTGTCAATTTTGTTAATGAAAACTTTAGGGACACAGCCCTCTTCATCGTCATACCCAGAGCTTAGCTCACATGATAGTCCACCTTTGCTGACAGTCTGCATGCATCCTGATCAAAACTAGGTGCATTGCCAGAAACTCTGATTTTGGATCCCTGCGGGTGGCTGCTTCACTGCTCAGTTGGCCATGTACAACCTGCCCAGCCCTCCCACAGCCAGACACTGGACACCCCCACACTGCAAGCACAGTGATGGCCTAGCACAGAAGCATCTCATTAAAATCCAATGGCACGATACCATCTGGAGTTCCCACTTCTGCCCAGAAGTAGTCACCCTTGTGTTGGTGTGGATGCCTTAGCACCATGGGGACAGGGACAGGCTGCTTCCTGATCCAACTGGGCCTCATGCAGTCCTTTGTTTTCCCTTCAGTAGGGACCTTAGGACCTCCTAGGTAACACCATGCAATGTCCTTCATGATCTGTGTTAGAATAAGGGTCTTTCAGATGAATGAAGAACAAATTCAAGTTTCACGGACCCTCTGATGAAAATACACTGTATCCAGTACAGAGTACAAATTCAGATCAGATAAGTTTGACAGTCTCTCCTTATCCAAAGTATATCTAAAACTGTGTTATGAATCCATTAAGTTCAATAACCGTATAAAAACCCATACTATTTCATGAAATTAAAAAAAAAAAAAAATCATAGTTTGGGGTTAAGCTTCTTAATTCGTCAGATTTTTTCTGTCTTGGAAGACCATAGAGGTTTTTTTGGAAGAGAAAATGTGTAAGATACTACTCTATTCACATAACTTGAGACAGTGAGGCATTAAGAAAAACAGAAAAGAGCATAATACTAACAAAAATACCTAATTTGTATGTACAATCATAATATTTGTTAGGGGCTGCATCTCTGAAAAATAGATACGGTTGCATTTTTACACCAATTACTAAAGTTTTTAAGTTCAAATATTGAGGGAGGAGGCAAAAAGGAAGTAACGCATTCAATAAGCGGGCATATACAGTTGATAAAACCTGCCAATGACGTGAATAGTTATGCCATGAGGTGCCAAAGAGACCTTGCACTCTGATACATTAAGAGTGACCTTTGTACATGAAAAAATAACAGGTCATCGTGCTCTAGACCATGGGCAAGCCTGGCAGCAGCCAACCACATAAATTGAGAGCAAAGCATACTCCTGTCATTCTTAACATTTTTGCTGAGAAATCTATATAACAAGGTGTGCAGCAGACCTGCTACCAGAAACACAGTTGCTACATATTAAATTGGATGAAGAGCATTCCAGCAGACAGCCTAAACTACACAGTGTGACTACCTGCTGGCCGGTTTTAAGTTCCTGACATTCTCCAGCTTTTCAATAGATGACTTTTCTGCCTCTGTGTTCTTCTCCATCTCCCTGTCTCTGTACCAAGGGGAGTCCTGGAAATGAAGCTGAAGCATCTCTTTGATCCTGTTTTTGTGACCTCCAGCAGGCAAAAGATCAGCTGCACAAAAATTGTTCCTTGGTCTCTGCAGCTATATGCTGCAGCAACACTCAAAGGGATACAAGAGTGTTGTTGCTATAGTTTAACAAACCCCAAGAGATTATGTGCAATCTACAACTATTGAATGTGATAATCTGGGATTTTTCTTTTTTTATTATTATGGGGTTTTTTACACATATAAGAGCTTTCTGATCCTCCATAGCCTGCTGTGCAAATGTAAAGTACCATCTCCACCTCATGGTAGCACAACTACTTTTCAAACAGAGAGCTATAAAAGGTTTTCACATTGGCCTGATGTATTTTTTCCATAACCTTGCTCTCAGAAATCATGGTGCTATTTCTACAGAAATTTTCACATGCACATAGAAATTTGCTTGGAGCCATGTCCAGGAATGAGAACATTTCAACACAAACAGTTAACAGTTCAGAAACAATCCCATGGTTAACAATTTTAGACAATCTAAACAATAGGTGTTGCTGTCAGGTTCACCAGAGTACACAGATATTTTTAAATAACTTTTAACGCAACCCAAGTATTTCCTCCTGTATGTTTCAGGATAATTTGTGTTCTAATGCAACAACTTCTGTCACTGACTATAACACCATTCTCTAAGGGCGCCCTATCCTGACAAATATATTTATTTGTGACGTCTTTCTTTGTTCCTCAAGATTTCTTTTCTCTCATGATAAGTGCTGATATGACGAGGGAAGTGGATGGATAGACTCAGTGCTGAGTTATGTTATGGAGTGAATGCTGATATATCTTCCTACGTTCAGAGTTCCCTTCTCTGGACCCTTGATCTCTTATAACTCTACTCAGATCTATGATGTTGTAAAAATGATAGATGCAATTTTGCAGCTTCCTTGCTAGAAAGTTATAACATCTGCAAAAGCTGTCAAACTTTAACCTGGACAAGATTATAAATATCATTTTGTGCATACAGCAAACTGCTTTAGAGGAACAAAAACCTGATGTTTTTACCCTCCTCTTGTTGCACATGCTTCATTTTTGCCTTCTTAACTCTGAAGAGTCACGGCATATGAATAGAGAAGCGTTCTCCCCAGGTAGCTGAAAAGGCTTAGAGACTGTGGATACTATACACAGTTTCTTATTACTCATATTCAAAGCTTCGAGAGTGAACAAGGGTTTACGTGCAGGGCACGCATCCCAATTTTAACACTAGGATACATGTCTGCAAGTCTGAGAAAAAGAGAAACAGAAAAACATCTGAAACTTTTATTTAATATAGGTAGGACAAGTGTCCTGCAGTAGATTGGAAAGAAAGATAAGCAAATGCCACCTAACTTCTCATACTGGGTGGTGTTGGTATGGTATGTGTGTGGCACCAGGTAGAACTTCTCTCTCAACTCACCAGCAATCAGCCATGGAGTGAGACTTGAAGTGCTAGAGAAGAGGATCAAAACCTCTGTCTTCCCATAGCTGTGACCATTTAAATGAGTCCTAAGACCAGGATTTTAAATTTTAGTGATGAGGCTTTAATAAATGTCACCACTGATGCATAGTTACTATGTTTAAGCTACCAGTTTGAGTATGAAATTGGCAGCATCAGGCTAGTAATATTAGTTATGAGGATTTTGTACATTCTTTATATATCTCCCTATTTGCCTTCCCTCTGGGTCTACCTCTTCATTCTTATTATTCTCCCAGAGTAACATTCCTTCCATGCTGGACTGACAGGGATAACAGGCCAATACTTTTTGCTCAGAGAGTTTTCTTCTTCTTCTTCTGCGATACAGTTTATTTTCCCATGACTGCCACAAAATGGACGTTTGGCCTCCTAAATTACTGGATCTTACGGCGGACCAGAAGGCCATTTACCTTCGCATATCAGGGCCCCTTCAAGCACTGTGCTGCCCTTGCCTCACTGCACTTTGACTGTCTATTAGGTTGCTTCTGTTAGATTTCTGAAAGATTTTCTCCTCTTCTCTTTCACCTTTCAGTCTTTGAGCATGAACCCGCAGGGCTGCATGGAAGGAATGCGCAGAGGGTCCCGAGGACAAGCGGAATTACTCCTGAATTACTCCTGAGAGAAGACTAAATGCCACCCAACTGCTCTCTGCTGATGGAAACAGAGATCAGTGCCCCTGTCTTGGCACTCCAGAAACCCTGGACCTAATTAAGTGATTGATTACACATACTTTGTTGTGCTATAAATAAACATCAAGGTTTAAATATATGTATGTAAAAATAAACATCAGTAGAAGAAACGCCACTTACTGAGTTCTTAAGATTTATTCTGTGTCAATTACAGCTGCTACCTTTTACAGAATGCTATGATTTAGGATCCCCTCTGTTCACCTGTCTCAAAGAACCCATCGCTAATAGGTTCCTTATAGAAACACATTTTAGAAATGGTCTCTCCCATTTATGTACAAAGCACTGCCTTCTGAGCGGGTTGCAAGTCCATCCCCAAAGCCGAAGTACCGTTTATGGGTGAATTGTGTAACCATACGATTTATGGATATGTGAGTCGCTACTACCAATATGAATACAAAACAACCAGTGACACATAACAGCTTTTTGCAAAGGAAGGCAGCACTGTGCAATAGGTTAGGAAGAAGAAACCCCATGGATGTGTTTTGTTGCATAAGCAGAACCTATCAATTCATCTGGAGTTTGGTCAGGGTAAAGGGCGCAGCATTCCTACTTCTGCTAAAATTGCCATGTAATCTGTGGTGATTGCAGTGAAACCCAACCTTTATGCTTACGTTTGATCCAAACAATAACTCAGCAATGTATAATGTCTCACAGCTCCCTACGGTAACAGTGGTGCTTTCTTAACATGGTGAACTAACCATTTGCTAAATCACTTCCACAGTGGTGTAAAGCACCTAGACTGTCCTGTATGTCTCACGTTTATAAAATACCTTTCATAAATCCTGACAAGATCATCAAGAATGCACAGCACGGTAATGCAGTATGCTATTTTATGCAGTGCACAATAATATACATAGATGTATACATCTGCTCGCTAAGCACTGCTCAGCAGTGGTTCACTGGAACGGCTTGTTTTCACTGAGTTAAAATTTTAAGGAATGATCCAACAAGATGTGGAGTACAGAGGATTTAATCCAGCAATATTAAAACACAGGCATGGTTACTTTGGTACCAACAGACATCTTATTTAATCCAGTAGATATTTAGAGTGGCACCTTCATTGAAAAGGCTGTGTTTAACACATCATGCTCTAGAATAGAAAGTTCCCAGGAAACCTTTTCTATATTCTAGAGATTGCCTTTCCTTTTTCAAGATCTGTTGTAATGCTTTGCCCAAAACAGCATATGAGTCTGTTTCAAAAATATTGCAGACTTTTGTTTATCAAAAAAACATCATGCTGAAAATGAAGAATGGATGAAATGAAGCTGCAAAAATAATTTTGATACAACTATCAATGACTTTTCTCTGCAATTGATATTCGATAAAATGTCAAAAGAGTTATATAAAGATACAAATTTTACAAAATATTTCTAAAACTTTTAAACAAAATGCTTATGTAAGTACATATTAAGTCACTTGTCAAATGAAAGAATATCAAATATTTTTGAAGACATTCTGAAATCAAGCTACAGTTCATACATTTTGATTAAAGAGATAAAATATATTCAAGAACACCATAAACTTATTAATAGATAGAAAAATAACTAATAGTAATACAAATAAATACTCAACTAATAATAATACAAAATGTTAGTTGTATGCATATACCATGATGTTTATACAATCTCACAGACATTTTAGTTTACTTATCATTCTATTTTGAGGATATCTGTTTGCCATTTAATGAAGAACTCCACCTTATGTTGATGAAAACATTAAAACAATCCTTTTGGATGTTGTTATGGGTTTTATTTGTTTTCTTTACCCAAAAAAGATTTTAAACTCGGATTACAGCAAACACATACATACATTTTTTCCTAGATTATACGCATTTACTTTGTGACCGCCTATAATTGTGGGGTTTGTTCAAAGTTTATATCTTTATGTATCAAGGAGCGTTTTTTTATTTTGTTTACATTAGTAGAAATCTGTTGCAATGAAGTTATTAATTGGATTTAAGGGCATTTAATTCAGGATTATCGTGTAGTGTCTTGTTTTATGACAGCTATATAAAAGTTTCCAAGAGCTGCCCACATTTGCTATCAAAGGACCCTACAACACTTTTGCATTAGACAGAGAATCATTGATACTCTAATTATAAAAGCATACTTACTAGTAAAACTGCTCCAGGATTTCTACATCACAGCTTATCCACTAAATCAAAGATTCTTTTCTCCTATCATGTTGATTCGCAAAACTTACACTTGTCATTACTGCCTGTAGATGTAGTTTGGGATAATTGAAAGCAAAATTCAGAATTTCAGAATCTCCTTTTCCTTCCTCTCTCTTTTTTAACATTTACTTTTCAATGCTTTGCTTACAGTCCTGTAACAAATACTGCTACCATGCTGGCTAAAAACTCTATGCATAACAGCTAATTGGCTATCTAAGACATCTTCTTTCAGCAAGCAATGGTTATTGAATAGAATACAGTGGTATTCTTGGAAAGGAAAAAAAAAAAAAAAAAAAAGAGAAGAATAATGGGCACTAGAATGACAATACAAGAAGAGGAGAAATCTCAGATTAGCCCAAACTCCCAGGCCCTAATCACTGACAGAAGAATCTGGTAAATCAAGGAAAAAGACATCAATCCATTCAAACAGGATTAAAGGTTTAAACTAAAAACCAACAAACTTGTTAGCCTTTGTGGGAAAAATTTGCATTGGGATTTTTTTAGAGGTGAAACAGACAACTGAAATATTTCTAAATGTCTATTTAGTACCTCATGTGAAAGAGAAGAAAACTACTGCACACAAAATAAAATCAGTGTAAATGCTTAAGTAAACTGATTCATGGGAGAATATTGCAGGGTGCAATGACCTGGTAACACTAATATTAAAAGCTGTAAGATTAATGGTATAAAAAAATATTTATTTCTAAAGTGTATTTGTCAATGAGACCATGCCTTTGTTAGCAAATACATATACGTTTCTTTTGCAGACTTTCAATATTCTGGTTAGAATTACATACTTCAGGTGGCAGACAGTTGTGAGTGCTCTTTACACATGAAAAAAGCTGAGTGAAACCACTATGACAGAGATTTCCTTTCTGATTACAGAAGACAGTTACCAAATTCATTTTCTCCCTTTATTTGGTAGAAAAGGAAGAGACAGGTGGCGTACAGTATGGTTTATGTTATCCTTTCTTCTCTTAACATAGTGATTATAATTTAAAAGAATATGCAGTGAAAGAATTACAATAGAATTTGTATGGTGTGAGCAATAGCCCATCTACACCAGCTTTGTATCATTGCTGCTGATGCTTTTCCAAATGAAATTTTATTACAACTCTTCTAAAAAGAAAAAGGGCTGGTTTGTAATGCAGCTCTTTCTATTTTAATGAATAGATAAGTAAGTGATTTTTTAGAAAAATTATTAACTATAGCACCTGACTCATGAATGTTATTTGATTTACATTTGTATTCTTTCGGTTAGAAACCTCTGAAAAAGAGGTTTAGAAATGATTACTTTGATACCTGTTTCTTTCACAGGAGCAATTGTTTATCAGGAGTAAAAACCACTGTCAATTGCTAGTTACTGGCATTTTTATAATTATTGGCAATCCTGAAGCCATTCCAGTCGTGAGATTTCTGCTAATGATGCCCATAACTTAGAATAATTGTTTGATTTACCAATATCTTCTCTCTGCTAATAATCTCTCTAAATATCCTCAAGGAAGCTTTTTTCCAATAACCGCACTGTAGGATACATCTTATTTATTAAATTTGCAGCGGCCTTCTTCAATCCTAGTCAGCACATACAGTATGCCACAAATTTAAATAATGACATTCTATGTGGCACTTGTTATTGGGCTGGGGATACTTGACCTGGAATGCCATTAACTTAACTTATACATTTTAAAATCACGTTTGAAATGCCGCAAAACTAAGATTGTAGTGAATTTAATTTCAAAGTCATTTTGGATGTCCTTTCAAACTGTATGTGGTAATCCTTGATTTTTGCACTGATGCTAAATGTTAATGAACAGAGCCACAGTGTACCATTTCACCTAGAGCAATGAAAACATTAAAATCTCTTTAGAAGACTGAATAAAACTTTATTTTATAAATATAATCCTTGTTGAAGCTCTACCATTTCACTGTACTTTTGAAATAAGGGCACATGGAAAATATGGAAGAGTTCCTTTGAGATAGCTAACTAAAGCTACAAAATGAGCACGGTACAGTATTTCCAAGGAACACGGTTCAAAAGTTGTACGATTACTACTAAGGTTGTTTTATTCTTTACCACATTTGGAACAGGAAGTCTGTGTTGTTCTTGAAGAATTCTGAAAAGCAATGTCACAGTCTGATGACCTCTTCTCCTCATTAAAACGTTCCCAAAGACAGCTCTCTGCATGATGTTTTGTAGCTTCAGCAGCCATGAACTAATTTGTACCTCTTATTTTGATCATGCACTGGTGAAAGAACCAAACAATATTTTTCTTTAAACACAGAGAGGTCTTTCAACAGCTCAGCATGCACTTCTACCCTCTTTTTAATCTTGGAGCACCTATTTATTTGCTCTTTTCACCACTAAATCTTCTTTGCTCCTTTCTGCCCCCCTGCAAAGCTGCTAGTTAAAATCTTCAGTGTTTTTTCTTCATAGGCTTAAACCATTAGAAGGGTATTACCATAAAAAGGGAGACAAGGACTTAGAGACATCGTGCACCAGAATTTGCATTTCTAATTTTTAATCCAATTAAACTAAAATAATATTTATTTAGCTACAACCTTTCTATAATGGGTATAAATTCACTAAAGCTAATGGAAAATTTTCTTCCTGGAGGAAATTAGTTATAGGTGTTCACTGCAATAACTGATTGGTTCTGCATACTGAGTGTCTCCAGAATTTGGGTATAGGTAATTAGTATTCAGCTAGTTGATATGTTTATTTTGCATACCTTCTTTTTTTCTGTGTGTGCAATTCCTTATGCAAGTCATATTTTTTGCTCCACATAGTGGATTCAGTGTATGCAAATTGTTAGAAGGAACTGTAAGGGCATTAGCTTTTAATACATAAGGCATATACCTGGGAAGAAAGGCTCTATGGGTTGGCGTATTTGCATTACAACCGAGTGTGTTTTTTTCAGACAGCTGAAAATTTAAAAAAAAAAATATCTGGCATTATTTTTTTTTTTTAAATCTGGCATTATTACTTGTATTTCATTTTCAATCAATGAATTTTAATCAGAAATGTATACCTTGTGTACAAAGCATATATTTTGTAAATCCAAAGCTATCTAAACCCACAGAGAGCCTGGTTCTGATCCCATTGATTTTGGTCCTAGTAATGAAGTCAGCACTTCTTTTAGCTTCTCTCAGGCTTTTCTAGTAAGGAGAGAGGGCAGACAGGGATGTCTTGGAGAGAAAGTACTAAATCTTGCCTTTTAAAGGAAGAAAAGCTCAGTGTTATGACTCACAAGCCCAGGGATAGCTGCAAGATGGGAAATCCCTTGCCCAGCAGAACGCTCCCCTGCACTCTTGTGCCTTCTACAGGCAGATATCTGGCAGGGGCCACCCCACGCCTGAGCCGACCCCCTGTCCATGGGGACTGTCCGCATGCTGCTACTGGAGCACTGCGTATGGGCATCTGAAAAGACATCCACCCTTCTTGAGGGAAGTCTGCTATAAATCTCCAGTCTTGCTCTCCCATCCTGGCTATCTCTGTTTCCAGAACTCTGGGGTCCAAACTATTCAGGGTAGCCACGGGCTCTGGGAATGGTGGAAAGGATTGCAAAGACACAGAAGCAGCATTGCCTGTATCGATAGCTCCCAGCAACAGCTATGCAATTGCAGAAGCAGGTGGGACAGCTGAGGCTGAGGAATTACCTCACTCATCTGTTTAATATTGTACTGGATATTTTCCAGAAGTATGAACTACTTCATTATCTGGAGAAAATGAAGCCTCTGTCAATTAATCATTCCTGGTTGCTGCTGTGTGTTCAAAAAAGCAAGGAAATTCCTGGATCTAGGATATGATGTTGTCAGTCAACTCTTGCATTACCTTGGTATAAATTTTTTAAGTCCAAACAATCTTAAATTTATAGGAAACCTTTCTACCTTGCATTTGAAGAGGAACAGACATGTAAATATCAATTATATTTCCCAGTATTTCAAATAAGTAGACAGAATTATATTCATAACATCCTTACTTATTTTAAAATATCCTGTTTACATGTATGGATCAGTGAATGGTCATCAAGTACTCTCTTGCTAATATGTCTTGTTCTGTATTTCTACAAAAAGAACAATGTTTTATTCAGTCCTGTTCAGAATGAAGTTAATGTTCTTCTACCATATTTCTAAGGAGATAATTTCATATTATAATATGATTCCTCTTCTCTTTATATGAATAAACAAGTTTAGTTAGAGGATATAATTTATGCATTTGACTTTATCTGGACTTATGATTTTCATAAGAAAGAGAAAGATCATTGGACTGGATTTTATGGTGGGGCATTTCTGTTAGATTTTTAAAATTAAGGCTGAAATAAATAATATAGCTTACATTAAAGTGAACTCTAGCCAAAAAAAAAAAAAAAAGATTGTTTTGTGAACACAACTCCAACTGAAAATGGATTGTATACCATTAGACTGGTCACCCCATCACCCTCTGGCAACTCTTGTTATGGCACTTCTCTGGATCAACAAGACTTACCCTTGTTGGAGAAGGAACAAATCAGTGAATATCTAAAAAACTGAATGTAAATAAATGTATGTGACTTAATAGAATGTCATTGTGAGATCACTCTTTATCACCTTTCCTGGAAGAAAGCAAATGTTACTACTACCTTCAAGAAGGCTGAGAAGGAGGATCCAGGGAAAAATCAGACCAGTCAGTCTCACCTCGATCTCTGTGAAGTTGATGGAGCAAATTCTGCTCGAAGCAGAACTTCTTTACAAAGAAGTTAAGCACAGGAAGGTGACTGGGATTAGTCATCATGGATTTACAAAGAGGAAATCATGTCTGACCAACCTGATAGCCTTCTACAGTGATATGACCACCTTGTTGAACAAGGGGAGAACAGTGGATGCCTATCTTGACTTCAGTCTGCCATAACATACTCAGAGACAAAAGGATGAACGGACTAATCTGAACTGACTAGACAAGTGCACAGTGAGGTGGACTAAAAACTGTCTGAAATGCTGGACTCAAAGTGGCCCAAAGTCCAGCTGGAGGCCACTCATTAGCAGTGTCCCCCGGGGGTCAACACTGGGTCCAATATGGTTTAGCATCTTCATTAATAACCTAGATGTTGGGGCAGACTGCACCCTCAGCAAGACTGAAGAAGATATAAAACTGGGAGGAGCGGTTGATACAGTAGATGGTTGTGCTGCCATTCAGAGGGACCATGGTAACCTGGAGAAATGGGCAGACAAGAATCTCAAGAAGTTCAAGTAAAGGTAATTAGCCCTGGGGAGAAAAACCACATTCACTAGTACGGTCTGGGGGATGATTGGTGGGAAAGGAGCTTTGCAGAGAAGGCCCCTGGGAGTCTTGGTAGACAATGAGGAAGCAATAAGCCCTTACAGCAAGGGCTGTATCAGGAACAGCATCACATTGCCTGCAAGTCGAGGGTGTGATGTCCTCAGCATTGGGAAGGCCACAGCTGGAGTGCTGGGTCCAGTTCTGAGCTCCTCAGAGCAAGACAGACACAGGCATACTGCAGTGAGTACAGCAGAAAACCATTAAGATGATGAAGGGCTTGGAGCATATGAGCTATGTGAAGAGGCTGAGAGGAGTGGCACTGGTCAGCCTGGAGAAGACTAAATGTCTGATGGTGGGGAGTAAAGAAGATAGAGCCAGACTCTTCCCAGTGGTGCCTATGGACAGGCCCAAGAGACAGTGGGCACAAATTGACATATGGGAAATTCCGATTGAACACGAGCAAAAACTGTTTTACTGTTCAAACACTGCAGCAGGGTGCCTGGGGAAGTTGTAGCATCATCATCATTGGAGATTTTCATAAGACAACTGGACATGGCCATGGGCAATATGCTCTAGCTGACCCCGTTTTGAGCAGGGGAGGTGATCTCCAGAGGACCTTCAACTTCAACTATTCAGTGATTCTGTGTTTTTTCAGTGCAGATGAATCAAAGACACCAGGAACAACCTCTGGGACAATGATAAATGTTCTGAATTAGTTTCCACAATCACAGAATAATGCCAGGGGAACCTTGTAGCTGGCATCACTTGCTGTTTGGATCAAAACTTTACCAGACAGGGAGAGGCTGTATTTTCCACCATGAAAACATAAAAAACTCTTTTAGTGTTGGGAAGGGTGATGTCAGTGGACTGGCATGGCTTGTTCATAACCCAGGTAATCCAAATAACTACCACTAGGTTAGAGAGGTACATCAATTTTATGAATATTTCTGTAGCTTTTCAAATAAATTTACTCACAGCTAATGAGACCCTACTGCAGTAGGAATGGGCTGGAACTTTGAAAAGGAAAAAAAAAAACCAACCCTGCTCTGCTGGAAAGTTACCTTGTCTCCCTCCCCTAAGATCTGGTGTTTATATTACACCTCTGTTTATTACATGATCTTCTGGCCAGTTAATACCAGTTAGCTCTAGATTTAAGGTAGGAATTCTCACCACGATTGTGTATGGTGTAAATTGTTAAAGGCACTTTGCTCAAGAAGCTAATTTTCCAATTTTACTAAGCCTCAAACTTGTTCAAACCTGTTTTGTTCAGATGAAAAATCACAGGTAAGGGTATGAAAAAACTGAGGAAATTTCTGAAGTCTTCTGATTCCCTAGAACTAAGGTAGCTATTGATTGTGAGACAGAAAGAGTCCCAGTTGGACTAAGCAGCTGTCTATGGCTGCTGTGTAATGGACATGTTTCCATGCTATTTCCTCCAACTGCTGAGATAAAGGAGTACACTTTGTTTATGAAAGACAGGCTCTGGGGAAAAAGAAGAAGATGCCACACTGTACATCAAAAATGTAGATCCTTGCTCAACTGCCAGAAGAGGTGAGAGGTGCATTGAGCATCTCACGAAAAAGGTAAAAAGGAAAAAAATAAAGGCAATGTCATAATAGGGACCTGCTAGAAATAACCTCATCAGAAGGACATAGAAGATTGGGGTTTAGTGCTTTTTTTTGGGTGGGTTTTTTGTAACTAATAGAAGCATCCAAAGGGTGCCCTCTTACTTGTAGTAATGGGAGACTTGAATTATACACAGATATGTGCTGTAAAATAATGTCAGGAAGAAGAAAGTCCAGTAGGCTTTCAGGACATGTTGAGGACAACTTTCTTTCAGGAAGATGGAAGAAGGTACTGAGAAGCTTGCAGCTGTTTTAGAACTGATTCTGACTAATAGGGAGGATCTGGTTGAGAAGCTGAAGGTAGAAGGTAATTTCGGTGAAAGTGATTACAAAACTATAGAGTTCACAAACCTAAAGAAAAGGAGGAATGAGAGCAGCAGAATAAGGACAATGGAGTTCAAAAAAGCAGACTTCATCAAACTAAGGGAACTGGAAGGTAGGGTCTCTTGGGAAGATATTCTAAGGAAAAAAGGACTGCAAGAGAGTTTGCAGTTACTGAAAGGGACTATATTAAAGGTACAATGGTAGACTGTCGTGATGCCAAGGAAACATTTGGAGCATAGAAAGAGACCAATATGGTTCCATCAAAAGCTCTTTAAGGGCCATGAAAAGAAAAAGGAGAGCAGAAAAATGCAAATATAAATACAAAAGCAGGAACAAGGACCTACAGGTATAGATGTAAAAGAGAATACAAAGGAATAAGATGTAACATAGATCAAAGTGAATATGAGTTTCATCTAACCAGAAGCATAAAATGCAACAAGAAAAATATTTTAGAAATGGGAAGACGACAAGGAAAAGAATGTGTACTTCTTAACAAGGAAGAAAAGAGAACAGCCGATAGTAAAGGCTGAAAAGTTAGTATCATCTTTGCTTCAGTAATCACAAAGGGTGAGATTTGATCAGATACTTGATATACACTGCACTTAGTAAGGCTACTGACACTGTTTTAAATATCATTCTTGCTAGCAAATGACGCAAATACGGGGTACGTATAGATAAACATCATGAAATAGGTGTGTAAATACCCAGGAAAAAGAAAGCACTTACAAGGGAGTTATCAAAAATTATCTGCTGTCAGATGGTATCAAGCAACAAGGTGCAGAGATCCATTGTACACTGCATTCAATGTGTTCCTCAATGCCTTGGATGACTGAGTAGAGAGCATATTTGCAACATTTGCAGAGAAGTTCAAACTGGAACAGGCTGCAAATGCTTGCAGAATAGCATTCAAATTTTAAGTAATTGTTCTGGTTCGAGGTAAAACAGAATCAATTTTCTGTTCAGTAATTTTACTTTGCAGCTAAGCCTCTTCTAACTAATTGAACACTCTGAAATTAACAGCATAGTGCCCAGATACTGTTCACTCCCAGAGGGATAAGACCTGATTGTTTCTAATTTATGCCAAGGAACGGTATGCAGAGAGGCTCTTGCTTATACTTATTGCTGTAACACCCAAGGGCAGCTAACTTTGTTGTGTGCCCCATTGGAGGGTCGGAAGCAGAAAAGCATAGAGGGGTCGCACCTGTGGGGAGAAGCGGACAGGACAGGTGACCCAAAACTGACCAACAGGGTATTCCATCCCATCTGCCTCATGCTCAGTATAAAAGCTGAGGGATCAAAGGGTCAGCCCTCCTTCCTCAATGGCTGGCGTCCAAGGAGGACTCTGTCTGTTTGTCTGCCTTTGATCCTGATCCGTGCATTCCTGAATCCAGATATGGAATCCAGTTCCCAGTCTAGGGAACTAAGTCTCTAAGTCCAGTCTAGGACTTCCCCCATGCGTGTCGGTGACATGGTCGTCACCCTGGGAGCTTGATACTGTTTTTGCATATATTGTTTATATTTAATTATTTTCTTTTTATTTTATTATTAATATTTCATTAAAGGAGTTCAGTTTTTTCTAAACTCATAAGTCTCTTTCTCTCTCTTCCTCCTCTCCTTGGAGAGAGAGATGGGGGAGACCACCTGTCATTCCTTTCAGTGGTCAGTCCAGCCCAAACCATGACAGTAATGTTAATAAACGAAAGGTATGGCTTGAAATCAACATGATGAAATTCAATAAAGGCTAAGTAAAGTGCTTAGTAAGGAACATTCAAACACATAAATACAACAGGGGAATAGCTGACCAGTCAGCAAAACTGAAAAAAAGGCTCTGGGCTTTCAGAGAATCAGACATTTAATTTAAGTCAAGAATGTGATATTATTGCAAAAGGATGTTCCAGGATGTATTTTGAGGAGCATCGTCTACAAGACATGAGAGTTGTTCAGCATAGGAGAGATGCCATCTACAGCGCAGTGTTCACTTTTTGGGCACTGCAACGTAGTACAGAGATTACCTCTTCACTGGGATATCCAGCAGATAACAAGAATTTAAGAGATTTAGAAAATATGATCTGCAAGGTATGTTAAAATAATTGTTCTGATTTAATCAAAAAAAAAAAAAGGAGAATATATAGACGAAACTTGGAAATATTCTTACAATACATGAAAGGTATAACTGGTATAACACCCACTGTTCTTTATGCCCTCTGCAGATTTGATGAAACCTAAAAGGATTAAGGCTTGCTATCAATAAGAGCCTTTTAAGGATGAAGTTAAGTATTTCAATAGCCTACTTGAAAAATGTCATTGAAGGTTTTTAGGAGCAGGTTTGATAAACAGAACGACAGGGCTGAAAAATCCCCAACAAGATACCCGGTCAATCCTCCCAGTATTGTCCTGTACTAATTACCTGACCTTGACTCTATTATATCAAGATTTCACTAGACTGTTGTTTAATTTATTCTTCAGAACATTTTTCAGCATCTCCAAAATCACTTTATGACATGAGAAACATGAAGAAATTTGCAGTAACAATGGACAGCTTTTTCAAATCAAGCAGCTAAAGTGCTAGATGTGAATGTTTTAACCAGCACAGAGGGCAAAAGAGTAGTGCTTAGACAAAAGTATTGTCAGGATTCACGCCTTTTAAAGAATCAAAAATTTTAGGGCCCTTTTTTTTAACAATTACAAGTAACTTTCTTGGCAAGCAAGATGTTCGTATTTTCCCAAGAACAGAATTGGTTGTCTTCCTGCCCTAGCCGTCCTCTGCATCAGCACAGTACTTTGACAGATCTGTGACTGAGAAGTTTCTGGAAGTTCAGTCAAAACCTGTACTTACCAGACCTGGATTTTTATGTTGTGCTACTCTAAGTGTCATGCAAAGACATTTCACATTAATGAGTTCGGAAAATGTTGGCTTTATTATTACCTAAGCAAACCAAATTTGAACAGGGTACAGATCTCCTGTAAAAGTCCAACTTTTAAAAGTTTTAAAAGGACCAGGCAAGTTCTTGCGGTCTACACCAGCCCTCAGTAGGTCTCACCCATGCTAAATGTGGCTTTATATGACTGTGTGTCACTTTGACAAACCAGTTCCAACAATCCTGCTTTATATTTTTCAGTCTTTCCTGTCAGTACCTTATCTTGAAGGTGATTGAACTCACCCTTACCCTTGGGAACACATTTTTCTTTTGCTCAGACAGAAACAAGATGTTATGAGTATATCATTGGGCAAACATCTTCATTCTTCCCAATGAGTTGGTTCACCAGCTGCTGAAACCAAGTCTAGAGGCCAATAACACTTAGATAACATTGTACAGCTTGTTTAAAATCTCACCAGTCCTAGGGTGAGAATTTAAGCCTTTCTGTTTTCATGAAGACGCATTAGTGTTGCGTCCCAGTAACACTAGCAGGGGAGCGCTACAGACTGAAAAGCTTGTTTAGCCTCTATCTTCACAATGTCTCCAATTTCATGGGCAGTTTCCCCAGTAACTCATAAAAGAATTAGAAACAGAAAATCTGACTGTGGTCATCACCCAGAGACAACCTGCTTACAGGACTGATTTCTGTTCCTTTTGATTTAATGGAAGGACAGACTCACCTTCTATTAAAAAGGTCTACTGATCCAAGAGACACTCTGGTTACAGCAGGAAAACAATCTCTGGTCCCATCTGGTCTAACAGAAGCTGATTTATTTTTTTTTTTAATCCACCGTGCAGACACCACTATGTCCAAATGATTTCCTGTTAACATGTAGTTTCATCAGAACTATAATGTGAACTGTCTCAGTGTGAAATATCTGAAAATCACCCCAAAAAAGTAGTTTGCCTCATTTAGCTACTTAGAGACCCTGATGGACTGGTTCTTACTGGAATAAGAGTTAAACTGTGTGATTTAGCTATGTGCTGCATAATCTTGGCAAATCTTACATTTCTCTTAAGCTTAAAATTTTATTTAAATAGCTGTCAGGCTTTCACTACTGATTCTTCCTTCAAAGAGGCTTTTACTCTCCCCTCAGCCCTTATAAAATGCAGAATGCAGAAGGGAAGATTTCTGAGGATAATTCCTGTAAACAAACAGCAGATAAAGTAACTGTTTGTCACAGTCCCATAGATTCCAGTACCTGAAAATATTATAATATATTGAGTGTCTTCATTCACTGATCTTACAGTAAGTAGAACTCCGTAGTCATAGTGCCTGATCACACACTTTTCTCACAAGTCTTTGGAAAAGAGCAATCAGGACTGGTGAGGACTTGGCTAGTGTAACCCATTTTGTGGGAGAGAGGATTATCATGGTATTTATCTGGAGAGAGGAAGGCCACTGTTTTAAGGAATTAAGGCAGCAAATTTTACCCTTGCTTACAGATAAATCTTCCTCAACCTACCCGCCTTTCTGATTACTGCTTTTTATAATAACTCCCAATGGGGAAGGTTCAGGGCTTGTGTACACTTATTTGACTTTTCCCCTTTAACAGTAATTGTAGATTTTGCCATTCTGAAGTACTACCTCAAAACCTCCACGCTAAAATAAAAAGCTGTGGCACCATTTCCTTTATCCAAAGGTTCCTTGATGCACTGAGAAAAATATAGTATAGGCTGAGTACATTACCTTGAACAATACCTCTGAGGAACTGCTGTCTGTTTCCTGGTTCTCTCAAGTTTCAGATCCAAAGTAACTCGATTCTTCCTTAAGGTGGTTGTTTCACAAGCTGCGCTTTTCTGTTTCTTTACAGAGGCACTACCCAAAGTCCTTGCCTGAAACCACTGCTACTGTTGGCCCAAAAATATAAATGTCTTTCACCAACAAAAATGTAAATCAACATGTATCAGTGGTGTCCTACTTCCCTACAGGGCCCTGGCATAGCTCCGTTTAGCTGTATTCCAGCATTACGTCCTTGCCAGCAGCAGGGGAGTTGGAAACAGATGATCTTTAAAGCTCCCTTCCAACCCAAACCATTCTGTGGATCTATAGTTATATCATAACACCTGCCCTCCCATGCTTCCCAGCCTGAAGCCTTTCTTGGGACTAGATGGTTCTTTTTGGCTTTGGCTCCTGAAATCAGTCACAGGCTTCTCCCATAAGCAGTGATTTGGCATATTACAAGCCTGCATGTACATACCTGTGTGGGTTTGTTTGTAAGTGAATTGGGTATGTAAGTTAATTGGGTATGTAAGTGAAGTGAGATAGATGGGAAATTGGTTACTGTGTGTATTGAATATTACTCGACCTGTCTGGAATCATAATGGCAGGCCAGTAATTTTTTTGATACTACTTGCAAGTAGTTTCTAAAATCTGCAGGCTCCTTCAATTGACCAACCTCAAGGTACACCAGTCTCACTGGAGCCCATGCAAGTCAATATCACCTCCTGGAGATTTGAAATTATTCCTGACAGAGGCTCAAGAGTCTGAATCTGTGGTGAGGGTAGTGAAAGTAACCATTTCGCTCCCTAATATGACAGTACAGCTCCAAAACTAAGTTGGGTTGTACAGTCATATATAAAACATCAAAGATTAAATGTAATAACACTGGTAATATTAGTGTTACAAATAAACTTCATTGACAGCTTTAATTCTGAAAATAAAGGAATATTTGAGCTATCTGTACATACTGCTTTTAATATCCTCCACCCAAACATCTCAAAATTAGTAAAATAGTTGACAACTATTATTTGGCAAGTATTGTCTTTTCTTATTATTATTATTATTGCAGGCAAGGAATCAGAAATAAACGTAAATAATTTATTTGCCAAATAAATAAGACTATAGAGAAAAAAGAAATAAACTCCCACATCGAAAATTAAATTAAATTAATTATAATGTATTATTTAAATGCAACTACAAATGCATAATGGGCTCTTCTAGACATGTAAAACAGATTTCTTTTGTCCGGAAACTTTTAATTTAGGGTTTAGATAGAGTAAACCTTTGCTTAGTCGTATAAGTCCTGATTTCGATTTTACTGTAACAGCAGGCAACGTTCCAGTTGTGTATTTTTACTATTTTCCTTTTTCTCCACTAGATGTCCCCAGCATGTCACATTACGTTTTGCTTTCACTGATGTTATCTTAGTAGTCTGAAAGGGTTTATACTTCTTTTGAAGTGCATGTTATTAAGATATCATGATTAATGACTTTCACTACAGAGTTCATTTTATCTGGAAGATTAGCACGACACAGATCCTCAAGAAGAACACAATAATTTAATTCTCTGCTTAAGATATAGCAGCTTCCTAATTTAGGAAGCAATTAAGAATCATGTATGCTTTCTTCTCTGAAAATATTTAAGCAATCAAAGCCTTAAAACAAACGAAAATCCTTGCAGTAGAAATCCTTCTATATCAAAAGGGAAGTCTTAGCAGGTTTTTTTCCCGCTACTCCATTACTTTCAAAGGATGTGTAACAGTTGCACAGACCCATTCACAGTTGACTGAGCTAACAGCAGGAGTCTTGCTTAATTTGAGCTTTAATGGATCTTTAAAGTAAGATGAGAGCAAAATCTGGAATGATCACAAATCTCATTTTAAGCCTTTCCCACCTCCCCAAAAATGGGCCCCGCAACAAAGCATAGGAGGCTGAAAACGAAGCTGTCATATTAGACTCTTAAAGCAGGTAAGCTGGGCTAGAACTAATCTGGCAATATTTTGGCTTTTCTGAGAACGCAGTAAGCTCTGTGAAGCTTTCGGGTTTTGCACTCACTCAGCTGTAAGTGCTGTCACAGCGGAGCAGAGCAGTGGAGGGCTGTGTGTCTCTTGCTTCCAGGGATGCAATGAGGATTTCTAAAAGGCGCCAGTGGGTCTCCAACTGGAAACACACTAGCAGCATCTTTCTGACTCTCGGGGCATCAGGTAAAACATTAGTGCTGTGTAGATGAGCAGTTCCTGTCCCAGAGAAAAAAAAAAAAAAAGAAGAAGAAACAAAGCAAGTACTCTGAGTGACCTTTTACTCTGCAGCTCACACACATCCCTGGAACAATGGTAAACACTGACTGGGGGTCCACAACCTCCAGTGGTTTCATGGCACATCAGCAGAGCCACCGGGACTTACTGTGACAATGAAAGGCATAATTCTGCCAATACTAACAAAGAATAGATGTAAGAAACAGTGAAAAAAAGCCAAGTGCTCTTGTTGCCACGCAGTTGCTGCAGATACTTAGGTATTTAAGTTTCCAGAACTCAAGTGAGATGCTATTTGCTACCAGAAACAGGGGGGGCTTGTCCCTTTTTTTTCATTATTTTGTGTAAAAAACTCTAAAGAATTTTACAGTGGAAAAACAGCAGTCTTAAAACTGAGCTGGCTGCAAAGGCTGCTGAAAGGCTTTTTCTACTTTTTTATGACAGGAATCTTGGAGGGTTTGTGCAGGGTTTGTTTTTGCAAAGACAATTAGGTGTCTAATTTTGAGCTTATTCCTCTCAAAATAATTTTCTCTGTAGCCAGATCATCAGTGCTGTCTGAAAAACTGGTGAAAGAACAACACCACGGGATTCAGGGAAGCAAAAACCAAGCAGTCAAAAGTGGAGTAAAAGAGAATAGAGTGAAACATTTTCAAAACTTTCTGTTGTATGCTTTCTCCTCATTAACATGTAAGCAACGAAGGGATTCCCCCATGCCAGGGAAAATCTTCATCGACGCCATTACAGCAGCTTTCTGGTCCCCTTATGCATCAGCGGGAGCTGAGCATCTCGCCCACAAGACGTTCTCGATTGCTGTCAGTTGCAACAGCTTTTGCCCACAGTTCAGTAATAAACCCTCACGAATCAGCCTGAACTTTCACAGTCTTAAAACTTTTCCACACCTTCCCACTTATATCGCCCTGGTGCTTGGCCACTGGGCTGCAGCCGGGCCAGGCAGAGCTGAGGCCTGAGGGCTGGGAAGTTTTCGGTGGCTTGGGGACCGCTCAGAACCACCCTGGCGCTGAGGCAAGGTCGCCATTCTGCAGCCAGGTTCCAGCCCCGCCACCTGCCCTCGCCCCCACCTTGACGGTGGTGTGAGGAGCAAGCTCTCACTTCACCACAAGCCCTTTTCCCAGGGGACAATGGGGCCCCCATTATAGTCTGTGCCTGACGCCTCCAGCTATGGGGTGAGCGGCCTGAGGGAGGTGGTAGGTGGCCCTGGGGAGGAACGGCTGAGCTGCCAGACCCCCGACACATGCTGGAGCATCTTTTCTATGAGGACAGGCCAAGAGAGTTGGGGTTGTTCAGCCTTGAGAGGAGAGGGCTCCAGGGACACCTTATTGCGGCCTTTCAGTATCTGAAGGGGGCCTACAAGAAAGTCGGACAGGGACTTTTTACAAGGGCATGTAGTGATAGGACAAGGAGTAATGGCTTAAAACTGCAAGAGGGGAGATTTAGAATAGATATTAGGAAGAAATTCTATACTGTGAGGGTGGTGAGACACTGGAACAGGTTTCCCAGAGAAGTTGTAGAGGCCTCATCCCTGGAAGTAGACGAGGCTGGATGGGGCTTTGAGCAACCTGGTCTACTGGGAGTTGTCCCTGCCTATGGCAGGGGGGTTGGAACTAGACAAGCTCCAAGGTCCCTTCCAACCTAAACCTTTCTATGATTCTATGGGGTGGGCCAGGGGGACAGCAGCTGGGGAACGCTGTGCTGGCATGGGGCAGCCGTCATGGGGCAGACAAGAGCCACAAAATGATGCAAGGACAGCAAAAGCAGAGTGGTTTCTGCTCCGCTCGCCCTGTCTCACCGAACAGGGCAGTTTCTCCCAGCTGCAGCAACATGCAGCCCCAGTTGCCTCTTGCTCAGACAGAGAAATCAAACAGAAGAACATCAATATCACAAATAACTTGAAAATAGGTAGCCATCCTGGCTAAACATAGGCCGGATGAGATCCCTGGTTCTTTTTGTTTCCTCCTTTTTTAACTCAGCCAGCTGGAGCAGTGTGCATCCTCTTCTACGTACAACTAGCTGGAGGCAGCACCTTGTGAAAGGTCTATGTGAAGGAGTTTGGTACACCTTCACTTCAGCCTCAAGGAAATTAAGCCAAGCAAATTAAGCCAAACAATTTGCAGTAAGTGGGTAGGGCATTAGGCCAAAAGTCACAAGGGCTTACAGCACAGTTTTACTGCTGGGTTCCTGTGTCACCTTCAAGTCCCTGAAGAGCTGCCTGTCTGAGCATCCCCGTCTGCAAAGCAGAGATAATATGCAACTGTTCTAACTCTGTGGGAGTCTGTGAGAGCATATCAGCTTCTAGGAACTAATCTTTTTTATATGTTCTGCATGCTCATTGTGTCTTATAATGACTAACAAACTCTCACAGAGTGAGGTAAGCTACCACAGAGTTAAGGTTTCCCTGAATAATGCACAGGGTTTACTTTTACCTCATCTGTACCCTAAAATTCACAAAAGCATCCCAATACCTCCAAAACTGAGAGCTGAGGAGGTCTGTGAATGGCTGGATTTTCTCCAAAACTAGGAGAGCATCTGAATTGACACAGTGCAAAATTTCTTTGTCTTTTTTGTGGCAGAAATATTGTTCAGAGTGCTCAAAATGTAACTTGCTCACAAGGGATGTTTGACAATGTAAAAGGAGAACATTTCCTCCCTGAAGATCACGTGGTGGGCTGACTAAAGCTCTCTGGGGGTTCCCCTTCTGCAGACTTCAAGCAGGGGAAATATCACCAGATATATCAGATCATCTGTTTTCTTCTGCTCTTTCCTGTCTACAGACTGTCTAATGTCTTCTGAGGTTCCTCTGGACAGGAACTCCCCTTTGGTACCCATAGACTTCTTCTGGTGGACAAGGTAAAAACCTCAGCTTTTCTTTTTGTCATATGCTGCACTCTTAATTTTTTCCCTCCCTGTTCCTGATTACTCTGCTTTGTCCTGTCACTATTAGAAAAACATATGCTTCCTCTGTGCCTCAAGTGTCCTGATCCCATAAATCAGGGAAAGTTCATTGACTACATAAGCTCACTCATTATCCTCTTCTACAGAGTTGAGCTCTGCCTTATTTATCCTTCTCATCTTTTTGCAGTCTACATTCATCTTGCTGAAAGTTCATGTGTGGTCTAAGCTCGCCATCTAGGCTCCTTAATGGAGACACAGAAAATGATTCATTTCATCTCTGTTTCAAAACTTCAGAGGATAAAATTACTCACCTTGGGAGGAGATTTTCTACCTCTTCCCTTCTCACCCTCTCCCTGGATGAAGTCTAGACAACAAGTTTAGACTGAATGCTTCACATTTCTTTGGTGAAAATTAGATGGGATGACTTTCAGTACTGCTTACCAAAAGCTTCCCCCTAAGTAGCTGCTCTGTCCTCCACTCTCTAATATTTTTGGAAATTGCAGAGGCTTCTCCAGGAGCCTCAAAAGGAAAGAGTAATGCCATGATTTATAAGGCTTCCTAAGCAGTTGATCCACTGAGCCGAAAAAGGAATGGAAACACTATACAGTCTTCTCTCCTGGAAAAGGTTAGTGTTGCCTGCAACGTCTGTACCTCTGCAAATTATGGGATGTTTGGAAAAAGGTGACACATTACTTCCAGAATCTCCACCATCTCACCACTTCACTGCTCAAAAATTAAAAATTAGAAACCAAGAAAACACCAAGTTAAGTTGCACTCTCAAAAAGAACATCCAAATTACCATAACTCAAGACTCCATGCACAGGCCAAATATCTAACACTGTAATGAGTTTAAAGTTATGTACAGATTGACATACATAGATAGTTCCAGGATCCTGTATGAGGAGCTACCAACAGGAATACTATTTAGTATGTATATGTGACACCTAGTTGCATAGAGGCCTAAGATGTACTAACCCTTTCCTGTAGGAGACTCATACAATGTTTCACTGGATCCAGACCTCAGGAAACAGGAGTAGGTGAACAATTTGCTGAACAATTTGCTGAACAATTTTATTCTTCTATAGAGGCAGTTGGAAATATCATTCACCCTTATTGATTTCCCATCTTTAAACAGCATAAACAACTGAGAAAAATATGAATATGAAAATGCAAAGAAGACAGTAAATATTTTGTTATGTGTCTTTTTTTTGTAATAAAAACTCTGTTCTGTTCCGTATAAACAATCATAGAGAGAGTGTTTTGAAAATTCCCAGTTAAACTCATAAATTCTATATTACAATAAAGTCTTCTAACTATGCAAGACTATTTGTAGAATCTTTACTTCTCTTGCAGTTAAAAACAGTATAATTTCATGATATTACGAGGCATTAAAGTGTGTTATGACACAGATTTCAGATGGGATTGGGTGATTTTCCCTCTGACTTCCAGTTTTATCATAGCTTTTTCTTTTTCATAGCTTTTATGTTCTTGAAAGATAAAACTCAAAAAAAACCTTGCTGTACCTAGGATTTTAATAAAGTGTTCAGAAAAACTCTTGTTAGCACAACCTGATAGATGGGCTGAACCAAGACTCTCATGTCCAATGTAAAACTCCTTCCAGAACAGATTGTGTTCCTATCATAGAAATAGCAAGCCTAGATTCAGGAAGATTATTCATCAGTTGTCCAGAATAAAGTTGGTAAAGTTATTGTGTTATTTGCACTCTCACTCTTAAGTGTGTGGTTAAGTGTTGGGGAAGCTGAAGCATTCTGAATTTTAATTTCTGGATAAAATATTTATTTAAATTGGTTTAGCTTTAAAAAATCATATTTCCCTTAAAATTTCAATTTTAACAGCTCTGTTAGTTACTTTGCTAGGAGTTGCTTCTGAATGTAATTCTTGTTTCTAACATAAAAGCTGCCAAACCGTTCACGTGTTCTACTAGACCTCAGACCCTGTATTAAATCATTACAGTTCACAAGCACACCTTTAAAAGATGCTCATTTTACACATTTCTTTTTTCTTTTTTTGATGGAGACTAAAATATTCCCAAGAATTAATAGCAGTGAAGACGTATTGCCAGTAATCCTCTGGGGGTCTCTAAAAGCAGTCCTCAAAGACAAAATAAATGCTAGTTCGAAAGGTATCGCACTGGGCGGAGGAAATCCTTATGGTTCGTAATTGTACATTTTATGGAATGCAACACAAAAAAATCCCACAGGAATGCTGCTAAAATATGTGAAGTGCAATAGAATAGAAGAATAGTAGCAGTAGTAGTAGTAGCAGTAGTAATAATAATAACACCAACAACAACAACTTAAAACTAACTTGAGAGTTGTACAAAATCAAACTTGGGAAGGACGGTTCTGACTTTTTATCTGAGGGAGCAGCAGCCCTCCAACACAAGCCCACATTTCAATTTGTTGTTGACTAAACCAACAAAGGAGACAGACCTCCAGGTTTTCTTATCAGTCAAAGAACAGGAACACAGAGTTACAGCAATCCCATGTCTCAGCACCGAAATACAGACCTGCCTGATTACTATCACATAACATCAGCACCTCTCGGAGAACTGCTGGGAGAGTGGAGTATTAAAATACTCATCATTAAGCCTTTTAGCACACACCGAATTCTACTCACTACTGGAAAATCTCTACTGAACTCTGAAGAGTATAAAGTAGCCAGCATTACAATCATAAAACAAAATGTAAAAAAACAGCATTCATCTACATTTACAGCAGACCATATAGATTAAAATGCACCGCTCCAGAAGTACTTCAGGTAGAGCCTGTTCAAAAACTGTCCATATCAAGGGGAGTCTCTCCAGCTGAGGTTCAGCTAAAGGTTAAGAGACGTCAGTTTGGGTGCCTACATGCAAAAATCCTCACTGTGTTAGGTGTCTAAGCTTCCATTATAGTCAGTGGGTATCAAGGCAGCAATCGAAGAGCAATTCAGTTCACCTTGGAGTAGCTGGTCAGTTGAAGCACTCTCCAGGCAGCTCTGATTGTATTGACCAGTTGTCCACTGATTTTAAGGGAGTTTAGATGGCTAGCTCACAGGTGTCTGAATCCCACCACAAATCCCATCTCTTCATAGAAATTTAAAGCATGATATTGAGGCACTTCCTGAGTTTAGCAGTTTCACTCTGTGCTTAGAAATCACTGACTTCAATGAAAAATGACAGCAGTCACATTGAGAGAAGTGCAAAGAAGGCTCTAGCAATGATTTCTTATATTAAGAAATTATTATAGTGCTCCAAGAACTGTGAAACCAAGCTTCTGGGGATCTCCTCAGTCTGCTGAGGCTGAAACCTACAACCCACACCTTCCCAGGAGATTGCCCTAACCACACCACGTTTTTTCACCCCATTTCTTAAAACCAGGCCACAGCTCAGCCAGGAGTTCCTGGTACAGAGAGCAAGTAATGGGTAGTTTGACCTCACAGCCCACTGAGGAACACCATGAGAGGGAGGGGTCAAGGTCTTGGAACTCTACTCAAGGGCCTGTTTATGCATCACGGATTAAACCATCAGTGCAAAAAATGTACAATTCACTGGGGTAGCAGGGACTAGATGCTACTGCTGCAGCCAGGGAAACAACCTGATCTCTGAAGCCTGGCTCTAGCCACTGCCCTTCCATCATTTATAAATACATTTGTCTCCTACTCTAAAGACCTTCAGTAGCTTCTGCTGTGTTAGAATGATTTCATAGAGGTTTTTTAATCCTTTTTTCAAGTAAATGAACACAAAGACCTATAAATAGGTTTTAAATTACTGTCTCTATCACACAGAGTTGTGGAGGACGTGAAATCTCCTGGGAGTTTGATCTGTGTTAATTAAATCAAAAAAAATTCTCCATAAGGTCTAAAGCATGCTTAATGAATTAACATGGAGGCCCCGTTGAGCAAAAGCCTTTTAAACTCCAGTGAAACAAATCAACTCACATTTTATTATTATCCACTTAACAAATTTAATCTGTCGCTTTACATCATGTGAAACCACAGTTTTTCATAAATGCTAATTAAAACCATTAAAAATGGAAATCTTCTTCTAAGGGGCTTATGCAAAGTGTGAATATTGATGCAAAGAGATAGGCCTGTTTGTTCTTATGAATGAAAGATACTACTTCTGCTATAACAAACTGTACATGAGAAATCTGCTGGGAGTAAGCATAGATGCCTAAATAAATTTGAGACAGGGAGGGGCTTCAAAAAGCACCACTTAAAGGAAACTGGTGTTGCCATCTCACTGACAGGGTACCACCAGTTTTGAGGAATGCCATCACACTTGAACCACAAAAGCTGGAGAAAGGAAAACAAACCAAACAAAAAATAAAGCACCTCCTGATTTGAAGCCTCAGAATCCATACATATTGAAGCCACTTTAGTGATCATCTATAACTTGACCCACGAGTTATTAATGTATGGGAATAGTGATGCTTATAGCAAAACAGCAGAACTGAGTCTGGTAGGATGCTCAGAGCACCCGAGTGAGTAACCCTTCTAGCAAGCAGCAGAAGTGAGGGAATTCACATGCACTACATCCCTTCTTTAGCAACTGCCAAATTTTTTCCAAGCATGCACTGAGGAGCACATGCACGTGACTGCTGCCAGATTTTCTGCTGTTAGATCCTAAACAGGATGGTAGATTAGTAGGAAGAAACATGAGAAGTTCACAGTTTAAAAATCTGCTTAAAGTCCATGCAAGCAGCCTTTAAATCTTGCTTGCTTTATGTCTGACCTTTTCTGTTTGTCTTGCATATACAGAGTCATTTTTTATTTTTTCCTCAAGCACTTCAGACTAATTCATTTGCCAACATTTCAGCATAAATCAGAAACAACAGTACAGCCTCCTACACAAAGTCACAGAAAATAACAACTTGAAGAGTAATCAGGAAATCACCTCACCCATTCCCCAGATCTACTGTGTGATAAACTGTTCCCACATCATTCCTGATGGAAGTCGGCATAATATGATTTTTTAAAGCTCCAGTGGTAGAAATTCCTTCACAGAAAACCAGGCACTTGTCAGTAGGCCTTAGCATAAACTATTTGCTAAATCAGAAATCACTTACTTTTACTTTATTTTTATATTTGTCATATTTATATTATATAGTAAAGCATATGCATATACATAAATATTATATAATAGAATAACTTATAGATTTTATATTTATAACATGAAAATTCTCCTGGATATTTAATTTTATTAGACAAATATGCCTCACTATTAGAAATGGTAAGTGTTTTTTAGAAGCTGCACATCATGGTTTTAACACAATGACTATTTTCTTTTAATCTCAACTATCCTAATTATCAGGACTTGCAGACCTCCAACAAATATTATCCATTTATAAATTATATTTGCTGTCTTAGAAGAATTTACATGAACACATGGCATAGCGTAGAATAAATAAGCTAAGTTTACCAAAAAGGGATGGCACCTACTACTGGTAAATGGGATGGTATTTTATTCAATTGAGGAAATTCAGGACAGCTCTGAGTCACTCTCACTCACATGATGTTCAAATGCCCCCACACGAAAAATAACATATACAACTTTTTACCCCAGAGACTTTATACCTCAAATGTCTTAGACTGGTGCTTTCAATCTAGTTTCACTTTTTGTCAACATAACACTCTGAAAATGAAATTTTTCCAACATGGGATGATATCCTCAGACCTGTTTCAGGAGACATTAAGTTGGGTTAGCCATTCCAACAGGAGATTTTTCCTCCATCAGGGGATTCTTTACATACTTCTGAGCCAGGATATAGTCTTTACTCTTTTTCCTAAAACTTAGTCAGACTGGGAAAAGCAAAAAATGAAGGAGCACTACTGTGGTACCTGCAATTACAAAAATAGCTTCCAATGAACTGGCCAGAACCAGGGCACTGAAAAAGTGACAAAAAGCCACCTTTGTCACCTCTCTCTGATTCTGTGTCATAAGCAGGTGAGAAACTTGAGGAGACAGAAAAAATCATAGCAGTAAACCAGATGTGTTTAAGAGGGGAGAAAACTGAGTCATTTCTGAAAAGCCAGCAGTTGAGTTCTCTCTTATTTTCAGTAGGACTGTTCAGAAGAAGGGAAAAAAAAAATAAATAACTTTAAATCAACATATCTGGCAGCAGAAATAATGTGGTAAGAAGGAAGAAAGGCCAGACAGTCAAGCTAAAGAAGAAAATGGGGCATTTCCAAACTTAGAAGTTTAACTATGGGCATATTAATTTCAAAAAATGGCAATGGGAGTGTTTAGGCAAGAACAAGATAATGATTTCTAAAATGGCAGAATGATGTGAAAGTGGCAGACTGAAAAAAAGCCACAAGTTAGCGCAAACATAGACACTGCCCTTAAGCTCTAGTGATAAAACAAAACTGGCATGGATGATTTCGCAGTTACTAATAAGAGAGTGATATCTGAGCAGTAAACAGTTTCTCTGTTGGGGTTAGAGCATTCACAGCACTGAAAAATCACCGCTGATTTCCACATTAGGTGGGAGGTACATGCAACATGATTGGGAACTAGTGAACAGAGCCTCTGAGAATTGTCAGGACGATTCAAAAAAATACATAAAAACATAAAGAATAAAGAAAAACTTGTATTCCACCAGAAAGGAGAATGACATGCAAGTGCCAGGCTACGTGCTTTACATAAGGAAATTATTCATATCTATGTTTATGAAAACTGAGTGTAAAATGAAACCAAAGCAAAATGGTAACGTTAAAATCATAACATATAAGATAAACCTGTCTTCTGTATATGTTTATAGTTTATTGTGATACTATCATCTTATTGCATAAGTCAGGTAGCAGCTTTGCATTCAATAAACACTTTTTTCTTCTAGCTGTCATTACTCTTTATGTCTTTCGCTTTTCTACCTTTTCCTTTAATTACTTTATCACCCAACAACCTTAGCCTTATTAAGACCACGGCATCTTATTTTTTTACATATTCTCAGATAAGTAAGGCAAATGAAGAAACTTTCTGTGTTAGACAGCGGAAGTTAGAGAGAAAAGGGTCACAAAGATCCCGAAACTATAGTGAGTCATTTGGACATGACATAGAGGCAATCTTATGGAAAAAGCTACTGATAAAAACGTGGCAAATAGACAAGAAATTAATCCAAACAATAATAGTAAGGAAAAAACACCATTTTGGAATTCAAATACATGTAATTAGAAGAGCTTCTTAAAGCTACGGCAAATTTTACTTTTAAATTAGCTGTTTAGCATCGAGTCCTGCCATAACCTTTTCTCCTACCAAGAGGACAGTTCTTTTCAGGTAAACGTATAGCCCTCCTTCTTTCTTAGGCCATGAAGAGAAAGCTCCTGATCATTGTGGGTAAGTATAGAAGACAAAAAGAGGATTTGTGATCCTTTCCACCCAAAGCTACTTTCAAAGTCGTAGGGAGCTAGGCATCCTGCATTGTATACACATACGTAGATGTGTATATGTATTCTGTGCATGTACACCTATATATTGCCGATATGTGCCTACACAGTTCCAGGTAGTCAATCTACATCACAAGATGGGTGACACTGGACTCAGCACTTTCACAATGTGCACAGGCGCACAACAAGTGCACACAGCACAACCTCAGCGCAGGCTGCCCCTCTGCAGCCATGGCGTGCAAATTTAGGGGTATCATCTCCTCTGTGGGAAGGCCAAGCCCTTGGATGCAAGACAGACATTTCCATTAGGGAGACCAAGTCCTCGTTCTAGACTCCAAGACTCGTTTCCGCAGAAGGAACTGGTGGAGAAGCTTAACTGCATTTAAGATCAATTAAAAAAGGGCATGCATGGTGTCCTGTTTAAAAATCACATGTTGTGCAATATGTTGAAAGAATATAGATCCCCCTTTCTTTATATCTAAAAATACGCAGTGACATTTGAAAGAAGGAAGTATGGTCCAAATATAGATGTGGGACATTTCAGCATTGTCATCCTGTGCTGCTAAAAACTGTGATAGAATAACTAAACAGCCATTGTTCCATATACACAGAGCCATTACCAGAAACAGAGCAATTATAGGACACTGCGTATTTTCCATACATTCAGGGCATGATTTTGATGTTTTTGCTTATGCTTAATAGCACCTTACTTCTTGAGTAGCTCCACTTATGTCAGTGGTAGCACCCATGCTCACTAATACTGCGGGGTTTTTTATTCCTTTATTGTTCTTTTAAAATGTAAGTAAATATAAATACACCCTTCCATTTTTCTGGGTTTATTTTGGAAGAAGTTTTCCTTCAAGGATAAGTGGAACAAAGCAAGCATTAATATATTTTTAGCAGAGTAAAATAATAAAATGATTACTTTAAATCTTAGGTGTGTCATGAAAAGATAATGGTCTGTAGCTGAATCGAGAAGCCAAGATTTTTCTATTAATTATGACTATTAACTGCAAAAATGTGCTAAGTGCTTTGCAAAATATGAGGGAAGTGACCACTATTAGGATAGAAAAAAACATCTTGGATTTATGACAGCAGTTCTAGTTTTTTTGTGGTAAATTGCTGCACACACCTATTTTTATATGGCATCCAGTTCTACAGACACTTTGAGGGCAGTAGCACATGAATAGGCTTCTTGCCTCCATCAAGTTTGCAGAATCTGAATGACAGTAAAACATCCAGTCTTTTTTGTTTCTCTTTTTCTTATAATGGGCTTTAAATATAGATTGAACAAAGAAGGGACAGAAAAATCCAGACCTGGTTACCTCCTCAGTGTCAGAGATTTTAAAGAACACGCTGTCATTTTATTTTTTTCTGTCTTTCATCTATCTTCCTTTTTCTTGGCTTCAGAAACCTCTGACAGTCTGTCAGAGAGGAGATTACTATCCTATTACCTTGCACCCAGGCCAGCTATTCCAGTTAGAAAATAAAGTTCTGGATCTGTCACTATGCCATTCTAAAACTTGTGACCAAAATCCACGACGATGATGCAACTTTATGTCCAATGCCATTCATACCTACTCCTTGCAATTAAGAGGTGAGAGGAAGTCAGTGTGCGAGAGTCTAATTGAGTGTGAAATCATTAAGTTACACCAGATTCTACATCTTTCGAAATCCCACACCAGATTTGCTGCTCTGTCTTTCACCAAAAGCACAACAAAAAGACAAAAGAGGGATCAATGCCAGTAAACTAGTCTTTCACCTCCACGCATTGGGTTGTACATGGCTGGAAATCTTTCCTCCAGAAAAGCTCAAGTGGAGAAGCGCGGCCTCATCGAGGTCACCAGAGCCTGAACAGGACCAATCCACCCGCCTTGACCCTGCTGTGGGATGCACCGGACGGCAAGGCAGGGAGAGACATGGCTCCCTCTTCTGTCGCTCTTCCCTTTGCCCTCCCCCAGCATGGATGGGGATGCACAGTTGGAGCACGGACAAGAAGCTGACTCAGGCCAGGGCACCAGCCAGCGCCAATGACTAACAAGCACTGCACTTGCACACAGTGCTGTAACTGATTTTTAGCAGCATACAACGAAGCACATGATTCAGCCAACACCAGACCTGTGTCTAAACATCTTAGCACTGACCTTGTGAAATGCTAGAATAGCCCAGTAATAACATCAATATACCGAATATATCACATGCAAAATTTTATACGTAATAATGAACTTCACAGCATCTTCATAAAACACATAAACACACTGGTATTAGTGTTAGTCGTTCCCTTAACACATTAATTTTCTCATTTCATTAGCTCTTTAAACTATGACACAAAGCATTTTATGGCAACGAAAGGTCTTTTCCTCTTTATCCAATACAATGACCCCCAACCTGTTCAGAACATCTCAGGGCATCACTGTAATACAAACACATAATTGAAAAACATTTTAGTTCTCATAGCTTGCTGCAGTGAAGTTACGGGTTTTGATTTGTTTTAAATAAGTAATATATTTCAATCAGTAGTATCTGCTTTCTTGTTTCTATTTCCTGAAGAAATATTCTGAAAAATGTTACCTTCAGTAATGCTGCAGGCACATGATTTGCTGTATGTATTTTCTGTATTGGCTTTTCAGACACAGAACATGTTCTCCTTCAGTTCTAAATGAGCGACTGTGTCTTCCCTTAGACAAGGTCATGCTATATAAACCAAAGTCGCTTCCTCTTTTTCGCAGAAAACTCATTTCCCATTTATTAAACAGAAATGTTAAGCTGTGACTAATGTAAAAGCATAACTATTTTGACTACTGTCAGCCTCTCAGAGAAATTTCAGGATATTACTTTAAAATTAGAAACAATAGGTATTTATAAAATGCTGTTCTTCTAATACAATTCTACTAAAGATGCCATGAAAAATAGCACAGTATCTTTTAGCAAGTGTCCAGCATCGCATATGATAAAAAAATCAAATACATTCATTTATTCTAATGAATAACAATACTATTCAATACCAAAAGCTAAATGAAGAAGAATATGACTGATGACTATTTCCTTATAAGGTCATCTGCATTTAGAAAAAATTAATATATGTCAATTCTTTAAAATAATCTTAAATTATGGGTATGATGTCCCTTCTTATTCACTTTAAGTATTCCAGCAAATCAATGCACAATTTGTGTTACATTTTTCAGACCATAATATTTTATAGATTTTTCAGTAAAATTGTGAGTGTACTTAACAAGCATTGTGATGATCAGATTCAGAAAATAGCATGTGGCATTTCGTTATTAACGTTCACAATACAAAGCATATTCCCTGCTCTGAAAATGGCTCTGAATCCAATTTTTCTTCTATTGCATTTGGTGTTGAAATGTATTTTTTTGTCTATATGTGTTTTAGATGTTTTTCTGACTGATTCAGGAGCTTTCAGGAAATAAACTCTTTATGTCAAATCTCATTTCTTCCTTGATGTTGCATTTACTGTACACAAAAATGCATCTCTGAATGGAAAAAGTACTGTCCACTTCATGGAGGTTTACAAACCATTTTTATGAGTTTGAGGCAGTCTTTTCAAAAGTTGTCATGCATATGGTTCTGCCTTAGGCATGTTCTCTTTTTCCATCAAAAATTTTTTTCCAGGCAAAATTTTCAGGATTTTTTCTGCCTTTCTTTAGAATTTCAAGATGTACTTCAACGTATTCAAGATGCAGTCAACTCTGGATATTTCTGAAGTACATGGACTTCTTGGAAACATCAGATGTAGTATGTAGCTAATTCATACACATGAAATATGTCACCGTTTTAGAAAGTTTCTGGATATGTGGATGTAGGAGCCTGCCATCCGCAGGTAATTCAGTGCTCTTCAGAGCCTCTGGCTTTATAACTTCTGAGCTTCTTAGTGAATGCTCACAAGAAGTAGCATGTTTGTCCAGGAAATCCTCTGTTCAAGTGCTCCTACTCTTCCCTTGAATAAGGATCAATATTTAGTTTTTGACATCCTTAACACCTACAAGCAACTTCCGAATCCAAAGACCAAGAGTACGTAACCACAAAGATCAGCATGACTCTCTTCACATTTGGTTTCTAAATTTTTTTACTAGAACCAGTTTGCTTGCTATTTCTGAGTTTTGCCATTAAAACGCAAGCAACAAATGTATACACTGATAGTTTACAAAGTTTTCGCACCGCTGTCAGTCAGGCAGCCCTTCCGCGGGCCACTGAGGAGCCACGCTGGTACCTCATGAGTGTAAGGGAACCCTCCCACCTCCTGCTGAGAGTGCGCTGAAGGCCACATTCCCATCTTAACATTAGACATAAAATCTGATCAAATGTGGCTTAGCGACCCTCAGGATGTCATTTCAGTTGATTTCCACCCACGCTACCCTTCTCTATACTCCCACGGTTTCATTATATTGCTTCACCTGAAATTCCCTGACTAGACACCCTGCTCCCCACCCACACATACAAATGCTGTGCCTCAACATGTCACTTCGTTTACATGCTCTTGTGAAAGAACTTTAAGGGAAATCATCGCTCCCCACCAAAAAAAAGGTCTCCTTTTTCCATAGTTTAACCTCACTGCAAAGTAAATCCTCATACCATAACAGCTATCATGGGAAGCTGAAGAGTAGTAACAGCAAATGGCAGAAACTGATGTCACTGTTAATAGTGCTTAATAAATTTCTTCTTTGTAACGAATATTCCTGTTCTTTGTGTCCAATCCTTTATTCAGCATCAGCAGCAAAATCTCCTAAGCCTTTAGAGATGAACCAGACCTTCTAGCCTCTAATATTAGATAGATTCTGCTGTTATAGTCTGTTCTAGAGCATCCTCAAAGAGCCAAAGATCCTGACCACTTTGTCTCTTTCTCCAGAATTTTAGATTGTTTCAACAGTCATGCTGAAATAGGAAAAAGGAAATATTACTGGCATTTTAGTTATTATCTACTTTGTTATAGGAAGTTTTTCTATGCTTCCCTACTCTACTTACTGGTTACTTCCTCTTTATTTAATATGACTAATTCATAAACTGATAACAACCTAGTTCTTGTTAGAAACTCCCAGGAGGTGCTGTTGTGGCAGATGCTGGAGTTTAACTGCTGAGTCATTGTGTCATCTGATTATACCAAAAATTACTTCTAAAGTTACAAATTTATATCAAAATTAAATCAAAATCACTAGATGGTGGATAAATGCTTTGTTCTGGATCTATATTTGTAGATAACTATGGTAAAGCGCTCGAGATTAAGAAAAGTTACTGCAGAGCTTTACAGTGGAGCAGGACGTTCAGCAGGACAGAGTGTCTGAGCTTCCTACCCACCACTCAGTGGGACTGCATGTCCCCATCACCCTAGAAGAGTCCTTATGCTAGAAAATAGTGTTTCTCAAACTTAAGAAGAAAGAAAACTTTAGACATATAGCCTCAATTGACAGTCCTCAATGTAGAGAACTAACATAGCTACTGTAACATTTTTTGACACTGGAGATCTATGGAGTAGATAAAATAAACATAAATTATTTATTTTTAAAAGCTAAATCAAATGCATGATAATGACAGCAAATAGGGAAGATCAACTGATGTCATCTACCTGGACTTGTGCAAAGCGTTTGACAATATCCCACACAATATCCTGGTCTCTAAATTGGAGAGACATGGATTCAACAAATGGACCACTTGGTAGATAAAGAACTGGCTGGACGGTCGCACTCAAACAGTTGCAGTCAACGGCTCAATGTCCAAGTGGAGACCAGTGACGAGTGGCATTCCTCAGGGGTCGCTACTGGGACCTGTACTGTTCAACATCTTTGTCGGCGACATGGACAGTGGGGTCGAGTGTACCCTCAGCAAGTTTGCTCATGATACCAAGCTGTTTGGCAAGGTAGACATGCTGGAGGGGAGGGATGCTATCCAGAGGGACCTGGACAGGCTGGAGAGGTGGGCCCAAGCCAACATCATACAGTTCAACAAGGCCAAGTGCAAGGTCCTACATCTGGGTCGGGGCAATCCCAAGCACAATTACAGGCTGGGCGGGGAATGGCTGGAGAGCAGCCCTGAGGAGAAGGACTTGGGTGTGCTGATTGACGAGAAGCTCAACATGAGCCAGCAATGTGCGATCGCAGCCCAGAAGGCCAACCGCATCCTGGGCTGCATCAGAAGAAGTGTGGCCAGCAGGGCGAGGGAGGTGATTCTGCCCCTCTACTCCACTCTCATGAGACCCCACCTGGAGTACTGTGTCCAGCTCTGGAGTCCCCAACATAAGAAGGACACGGACCTGCTGGAGCATGTCCAGAGGAGAGCCACAAGGATGATCGGAGGGCTGGAGCACCTCTCCTGTGAGGAGAGGCTGAGAGAGTTGGGGCTGTTCAGCCTGGAGAAGAAAAGGCTCTGAGGAGATCTTATTGCGGCCTTCCAGTACCTAAAGGGGGCCTACAGGAGAGCTGGGGAAGGACTTTTTACTAGGGCATGTAGTGATAGGATGAGGGGGAATGGCTTTAAACTGGAAGAGGGCAGGTTTAGATTAAACATTAGGAAGAAGGTTTTCACTTTAAGGGTGGTAAGACACTGGCACAGGTTGCCCAGAGACGTTGTTGAGGCCCCATCCCTGGAGGTGTTCAAGGCCAGGCTGGACGTGGCCTTGGGCAACCTGGTCTAGTGGGAGGTGTCCCTGCCTATGGCAAGGGGGTTGGAACTCGATGATCTTCAAGGTCCTTTCCAACCTAAACCATTCTATGATTCTACGATTCTATGATAAAAGAAAAAGAATAGAATTACCAAGTCAAGGAGACAACCAATGGCCTCTGTCCCTCCCAAAATAACTGTAAGAACACAGAAACTCCATACAGACGTTGCAGGCTGGGTACCACCACAGGCTGTGTCCTCAGGAGGGAGACAGGCAGAGGGGAACTTGGTGGGGGGGAGCACTCTCCCAGCACTTCCTAATGATTCCCTAGCTGGGGCACAAAGAGAGGCAGGAATACAACCTGTGATAGCTGAGCATTGCCAGTAGCACCTATCAGTCCACGCTGATTATATGCTTGCCTTAGGCAAACTAGTTGTCCCACTTTCTCCCTCGAAGATGAAAACCTAATTACCTAATTTCGTCAATGAAATTCTAAGTTTGATGTCCAGTATAGGTTCCCTTGACTAATATATTCCCCATATATACCTCTTAAAAAGGATGGCTATGTACCCCTCCCCCCTGTACTCTCATTGATTGCCTGCTATCTGAATGCACGAATTGTCCAAGTCTAGGAGAAGAAGGAACCAAGCTGTAAGGGAAGAATTAGTCATTTTGTACTCAGGCAATTCTATCTTTGGTCATGGATTAACAAGGAAATGTTTCATGACAAATGATATATTGTGTCACAAATAAAAAGTTTTTTTCTTTGGAATAAATAACTGCATGTCATGCTAGAACAGGAACAATAATTATGCCTGTAAAGTCAAAAGGAGAGATTTTTGAAGCAAGAGCTATACAGTGACACACATGTTGTCCTATTCTGGTTTGTAATTTTATTCATGAGGCTTATCATATGGCATACATACTTTTACATTCCCTGAGAAAAAAAAAAAAACAAAAACAAACAAACAGACAACAAACAAAAACAATTCCTGGAATTCATACAACTGAAGTAGAGCTGCATACAAACCACCCACCCCACTGCACCTTCCTTTAAATAAGTAGCCAGGTAAAGACATGGAAGAGCATTAGATAGACGAATACAAAGAATATATTTCTATAACTAGCATGACGTCCATGATCCTTTCACCTCTCTGGATGTATTTAACACGGGCCTTTCTGAGTGAGAGTTTGGCAGCTTTGCCCTGGAGACAGCAGCCTCCACTGCTCCCTAACACCACTGTCCTCAACCAGCACAACCTGCTGCGATGAAGGAGACGGTAAAAGTGCTGAGCTCCCTCTTGACTACATATAGTAGGACCGATCAGGCCTGTGGTTCTGGCTTCAGAGGGGAACTCATCCAGGGAGTAGGGTGTTAGGTACAGAAAGATATTTCAGAAGAAATCGCCGCTGCAGCATGCATTGGTCCAAGCAGCATCAGTAGCCATCCCTAACCCGCAGTCAGCCACTAGAGGGAACACGTACATCCTAGAATTATTGAGAGGAAAACCACACGGGTTTATTTTCCTAATTGTTTGAATTCCTTTTAGAATTCTTTTCTCAAAATTCTCACCTACGTAATATTTCTGAAAGGTGCTCTACTGAGCCATTTCAAGTCAGAGAAAGTACAGCATTAAGGTTTAAGTGAAAGTGAAACCAAATTTTTTTTTAAGTGAGAAGCTGTTACCTGCAATTCATTTTTTTGCAACCCAGTCTGCCCCACTTTCTTTCAGATTTGCAGAAAAGCCCAAAAATATCACTGAGCTGTTTATGAGTAAATCTGAGTGAGAACTTTTCAAGGAAAATATCCTAACACAAAATGCTGACCCACTAAAGAATCCTTTTTTGCAGAAATGAAAATCATATTTAAATTCAGTAAGTTCCCAATTTCAAACTCCATGGAATTTCTGGGCAGAGCGAAAGTGTGAATCGCAACACCGGAGAAACAGTTCTGTCCTCCTTTTTGGCTTTCTTGCATCCCAGGTGAGAGACACAACCAAGAAGCTCTTGGATACCACTGAGTTAGTCTAATTTTCAGAAGTTGTTTTGGTTTGCGTAAATAAATGAGAAAAATTATTGAAGCAGGACTTCATTCCTTTCCTTATGAGGTGAATGCACTAACTAGAGGCATATTTACTCTTCTGGAACCTCTTTCTCCAAGAAATTTGTAAAGTTTCTGGTTTATTCTAAGACAACACAGGACTTTTTAAGGTCAGAAACTTCTGTGTAACAGAAAATCTTTGCCCATTCAGAGCTATACTTTCTCATAGCTATCCCAAACAATACCATGGTTTGGGTTTTTTTTCTTTGATGGGAAGCATGCTTATAGAAATACAAGAATTCAAATTCTGCTTGTAGTTCATCCTTCTTCCCTTGTACTTAAGAAGTCTACAATTTTAAGTCTGATCTTGTCTGACTTATGATTTATCTGGAACAGTTACTTACATGTTAATAGGTACGGGAAACTATTAATTAAAATGAGTATTTGCTTTTAAGATGAAAAAAGTTTTACATAGTCTTGAGCCCTGGCCAGAGAGAAGGGCATTCCCTATGTATGGCACTCCAAAGTACATGGCAAGACCAGTATATCTTCAGTAGATATAGAAGAAAACTCCTTGAGGCAAGCAATCAACAGGCAAGCCAACCGATGTAAAGCAGTACAGTACGTAGAGAGTTAAATGTGTGTCATCGAGACTGTTAATAGGGTTTTTTAAGTGGCAATTTAAGATCTTGAAAGAATTTCCACGAAATAATTAATAGACCCCATAATAGCCAAAAAATAGATATAAGCTGCAATGAATAAAATATAAAAATGTGTATTTGGGATGGGCTGTTAATATCTACTGAGAAGATTGACCTTTAGAGCACCAAATGAGGCCGTTAAATAAGGCAAAAATATGTCATTTATTTATTAAAATGCAACTGAAAATTAAAATAAAAAACTAAGACTAGGGACAGGCTAGACTCTCACAAGACCATCTATATATTAAGGAAAAAATGTTAAGAACTATTCAGATAGTGTTGCATTATTTTTAGGAGAAAAATACTTCACAAACCCATAAGGTGGCAGCAAACTCCTTTTTAGTTGAGAGTGGTAACTGTCCTGTTTTGCACAAAGTTGATGTTGTTGATGTGCTTCAACACCACGCACCCATCGGCCAATTAACACCAAAAAAATTAGTACACCAGTAGCATGTGTATTCCTCTAATTTAAAAAGTATTGTTTCTCACCAGGAATGTCAGACTCTTTAATAACGTAAAACCAAATGCTATTTAGATCCTCAGGATAAAAAACCAACCCTCCCACAATGAAAGGACAGAATGTGCCCTACTGTGAACTGACTGGCAACTTCTTTTCATGACAAATCAGCTGATCTCAGTGCTTTGGCTACTGAGCGACCCAAACTAACAGCGGGGCTTATGCAACGGTTCACTGTGATAAAACCCCCTTCTCTAAGTTTTAATGTTACTGAGCCTCATGCAGTTTTCATAGTATCTCCATATATTTGCAAGCAGCATGGAAAATATGTTACTTTTCACAGTCATGTTTACAGCTAAGAAATCTCTCCATCTGTGCAGTAGAGAGGTTCATTGTCAGAAATGAACAAGCTGTATTGTGTATGCTATATTCTCACTGCTTCTACAACTCTGCAGCTGCAACATACTGTCTGTGTCACTGACAAGTCTGCAAGAGTCTCATCTACAAACCTTTTCCTGTTTTTCAAATCCACTCGATGCTGGAAACAAGTTACCATATGCGTGGGTTTCCCCAGATATATTTAATCTTTTTGCTCTGAAAATGCATCCGGGCAGGGCGAGCGGTACCGTACATCTGTCAGGGATGGCAAGGCACAGAGGTAGGGCTAGACTCCTGACCAGGCAGAAACCCCAGACACGGGTAATCTGCATATGCATTTCTAATCTCAGTACACATATAGTTAGCCTGGTACTTCTGCAAAGCGTTTGATTCACCCAATCTATATTGCACAAACAGTCCCATAATTTCATCGTACTTCCCAATTCTGTACAAATGTTAGCCTATAGCACTGTCCTGGTTTGAGCGACACAGGACTAATTTCTCTTCTAATACTTGGGAAGACTGCACTTTTAGAAGACTCTAGTGTCTGAATTTGTGAAAATATTTACTTTATAGCCAGCTATGGGGTGTGGGTTTCAAGTTCTCAGTGTTTCTGAGCTTGCCAGGTACAGGGATGAGGAGGAGCAAGACCTGAGCACTTGGCCCAAGCTGGCCCACAGGATTATTTCATACCATGAATGTCAAATTCAATATTAATTAGAAAGTTTGCTATGAACTGCTCTCCCTCCCTTGATGGCTGCCATCCTGAGAACTTCTTGCTCCGGTGCCGGACCCCTGAGGCCTTCCCTTCCTCCTGAAGCCGTAGCGCTCGCAGTGTCTGACATTTGCTGTCCGCTGCTGGGACTGCACAGCTTCCTATGGATAGAATCAGCTGAGTATAATCTTTGCATATTCTGTATTGGTATCAGGATCAATATCAGTTCTTTAGTGCTATTAATGTTAATTATCTAATCTTATTCTATTAAATCTGTTTATATTTCAGCTCCCAGTTTTACCTGTTTTTTCCCCAATTCCCCTTCCCGGCTGGGGAGGGGTCATCAGGTGACAGAATGATGGTCTAAATGACAAATTGTTATGGGTTTCTCAAACCATAACAAGCATCCACTGTACATAGGCCAAACTAATAAACACACACACACAAAATCACAGTTAAGTGTAAGTAGCAACCATTTTAATTTTGCTCATAACAAACAGAAGCCTAACCCCATTACTGGAGTCTATATTTAACAGTGAGAGCTTGTTTCTTCAGTTTTCAAATAAAGATTATTTTTATGCCTGCTGTCCTGGCAATATCAGCCTAGAGATTTGTAAATCAAGCTATGTTAAAAGCTATTCAGCTTGTAAAACGTGGCAAGAATGAAGGTTTGCATTTCTGAGTTGTCAGAGCCTCCCTTGGCCTCATCATCAAACTAATTAATGAGCGACTTGCAGAGATCCGTAACAGTAAGACAGCAGCCTGTGGAACTAGACCTAAACTAGATCACGCTGCCTCATAGGCTGCAGGATTGACACCTACAGCTTTAACAACTGTCCCCTTTTCCTTGCCTGTGAAGGAGCAAGGAGGATTGAATTTGCTGTTTCCTGACTTTCTCACAGGTGTTTCCTCTTCCCAGGCCTCTCCTAACTTAGTTCCTGTACAGTTCAGTAGACACTGGTTTCCCTGCTTCTGCTTCCACAAACAATCACTGAACGTCACATTTTGTCAGCTGAGACAAAAGAAGTCAGCGCGCACTACGCTGATATAGAAATACCCAGTGTCAGGATATTCCTCTGACCTTCAAAAATCACATCCTTTTCTGTCTGCGTTTCATGCATTACTGTGAGCCATCTGTTTTTATGCTTTCCTGATTCCATAAGATCATATATTACTTTGTCATAATTAATGCAGCAGTATTAATGACTACACATTACTTTAAATCAAAAGAAGGAAAAAGAAAAAGAATGAAAGAAGTCCCACATCTGTTCATTAAATGAATATGATATCAGCTGTGAGCTAACCTTGTCAGAAAATTGAGCTGGTTTAGTTGAGAAGATTTATCAACAGAGCTTTTACATGGAAGAACTGTAACCTTTAGTTAGCAGTATATTTTCTTCTTTGGACTTTGTTCAAAAGCTAAACTAACTTTGACTCTTGGGGCAAAGGAAAATAAGTAATAAAATGTCTTCTCTATGTAACAGAGAATAATTCTTCAGGCGGCTGGAAGACGTTCCTGCTTTAACACATACATATTTTGGGAATGGTTTAATGAAACCATAAAAAATACAGTGGTCTAATTCTGAAATGTTTTATATATTGAATACACAAATATTTATACATGGAATAAAATCATGGCATGGGAAAGACATCTTCATTCAGCACTTACTTAAAGATATATGAATCAATGACAGGTAGAAATTCTCTGATGTCATACAGTTATTCGGTTCCTTCAGAGCTAGAAACAGCTCCTAGAATTGCCTTCTTGGGCAATGGAAAACATGGGCCATTCATATCGCTACTTCTTGTACCAGTGGTTCCCTCACACCTCTCCCTTTTCTCCATGTGAGCTGTAGCAATCTCAAGTTTATCTACATGAGATGAACACTTAGGAAAATTAAGCTTTTTAAGCAAGACACATCTTGGAGTTTTTATTTGTATGTAATTTCAAGTGAAATGGTTGGTATGCTTTTAGAAAAGAGAACAGCACTTCAGAGCTGGATTTCTTACCATTGCAAGAAGTTATCAGCCTCACCCTTTCATTCCGTTTTGCTTTCTGAGATGCCTGCTGAGCTGTGCCAATTAAATTGTTTTCAGAGCCACATAATAAATGAGGCTGCTGTGACCCACCTATGCCAATGTGGACACAGTTCAGAAGGAAGGGGACTGCTTTGGGGGAGTCAAACCACAACCTGTTTTGACGGCTTCGACCTACCTAAATCAAAGGTGTCACATTTCCCTCCAGTCACTTCTTTCCTCCCATCTCTTGATGCCAACATTGGCAGAGTGAAGTAATTCAAACAGGTAAACTGGCAGAATATTACCCTTGTCTGTGTTTCCTAGAGAGGTGGTAAAACCCTGAAACTAGGAGCCAGAAGGTGTGGGGCAGCCTCCTGCTAACACCAACTTAGATCAGTTCAAACTAATGTGGAAAGGGAAGTGCAAAGGGGCAGCATTTCACTGGAAACAAGTCTGTGGCTTTCAAAAGGAAGAAGGCAGCTGGGAACCATGAGTTATTACCTCATAACACTTAGACTGATGAGCTGGGAAGCTTTGGAGACCGGCAATTGATTGTAAATGACTAACTAATGCCTATGATGTTATTTGGTTGGTTTTCTGCTCCACATAATAGTAATTAAATCTTAATTTTACTCCATTACTTTATCAAAGCCAAATGCAACTTCAATCCCTTAGTCTTATAAAAGGGCAAAAGACAGTACTATTGTCATCACTAACTGATTCAAACATTGATTAAAATTTGGTGGGGACAAGGGGTTAAGAAGGAGTGGAGGCAGAGAAACCAAAGCCATCCATGTAAGATGAAACCCGCTGGCTAAACTCCTTTGCATTTTGCCCACATTCAGATAACTCAAAATACTACTGACTCAGTACCCAGATTACCTTTGGTTCCTATGAGTAATTTGGTTGAACTATTTGTTTGGGTTTCTAGAACCCAAAGAAGCTTTCAAAGTTACTTTCTTCTGAGTTTCTACAAATAGTCTTGCTTTTGATGAAAAACTCTAAGATAAAGTTGTATGCCTAATAATACCTGAGATAGCCAAACTAAGCAACATTTCTTGGAACCTTATTTAATGGTTACTCCCAATTAAGATGTTCATTCATACAGTCCTCCTGCCACCTTTATTTGGTTCTAGTGGATGTCCAGAGGCCCTTCCAAGCTCAGCTGTTCTGTGATTCCATGATTTTGTGAAAATGAGTTAAACTCCTCTGGCCTCAAGGCTGCAAATACTCACCACAGCTAGGGGTGATCTGACAAGAAAGACTGTGATTAACTAAACATGAAAGATAAAAAGAAATTGCTGTCTCTGAAGGATGAGTCACATCACCCTAAGACTGGTGCCTAAGCAAGCCAGATGAATCATGCACTAGTAGTACTTATTTTTTTCCCCAGACTACAAAGAGAGCTCGGAGTGACTAGCTGTGACTCATACATTTAACTCCTACACATCTAAAATTGAATGATGAAAGGCTCTTGCTTAATAATGAGAGACAATTGTATCTGTCTTCAGCAGGAATACAAGAAGTTGTAGACTACCCTACGATCTGCGTTTATACCTGAATAATAATGATGATTGGACGGGTTTCTACTGAGCAAATGATCTGTGCTAAAAGTAGGTACCGTTATCAGCAGCACTGCTCTTACACCACTTACACTTCCCGTTGGTAGCTCTTTTCTCCCCAGTAGCTGTGGATTGTTCTTATATTTACTTATTCTGGTTTGGGGTTTGTTCTGTTTAATTTTCTTCAGACTGCTGCTTCTTGTAGCTTCTAGGAACATCCACAGATAACAGTGTCTGGGTGACTGAGGCTTTTTTAGGCTGGTTCATGATTAAAAATCGCATGCATCTTTAGTCATTAGCTTCCTACTGATTAGGGAGCAATCTGCTGTTCATCCACGGTGGGGACACCTATTTAGCTGCTAAACAGGAATGTACCAAACAGAATTTGGTAGTTAGTAGGGCAGCTTGTCGAGAGAAGGCTTAAAAATAACTGCTCCAGGAGGTGGGGGACTGTCCAGCAATGGTGGCAATGTGCTGTGTGGCACGGTCTCTGTCACTAGCTGGAGAAAGCACCCTGGGACATAAAAGACCTTGACCCTGATGACAGTCTGGAGGGCAGGTGGCCATGTTGTGGCTGGGTGACAGGTTGCAGGGAGTCTCTGAGCTGGGGCTAATGGTCACCTCATCTGTGGGAAGTGTGTTCTGTTGAACTTGCCAGGTAAAGGGGTTGTGGGGTGAGGTGGCTGACTGCACACTTCTTCTGTGAAGCTTTCTCCCTCATTACAAGAGCTCTTCAGTATCTTGAACATCCTTAGGTAATCAAAATACTCCTATTGGTACTCGTTAGGAATATTGTTTTGGCTTTTTCTAAGGTTAAACAACTATTTAGAACTATCACCCAGGCCCCGAGATAGTGTGATTACTGGTGGCAAGGAATGTGGGAGAATATGGGCAGGTATATAGAAAGGTTTTCACCTCCAGTTGTCTGGGACTTCACTCTCAAACAAGTGCAGTACCCTGATGAAGTGATCAAATGTTTGCAAAAAAAATATGCTCTGGCTATTCTAAAGAGGCACAACTAATCGCAATGTGCTGGGGCCTGGCCTCCATCTACCGAACACAGCTCAATACTATCCAGCACCCTCACGGAGAAGAGATGGTCTCTGGATCTGAAAACAAACCAACAGACACTGTGGTTAAACCAGAGACCCAGCCTTCAACTACATCAGTCATCCCTGTAATTAAGAAGAAACAATGGAAGCAGTAGTCAACTTGTTTATTAAGAGATGAAGAAGCTTCTCCTAAGAGGGAGAAGGAGAGAGAATCAGAAGAGGCAGCCTGTTCTGCGGCACAGCAGTCACAAGAACAGGAGGGGAGAGGGACCAAAATCATAAACAAGTCAGAAACCACCTGATACCTATTCCTAAATGAGCTGTGAGGTATGTGAAAAGATTTCAGCCATCAGCCAGGTCAGCAAATTCTCAGCTGCTTACTCCAATCCTGGGACATTGGGGCCAGTAGTCAGGAATTAGAGGATAAGCAAGCCCGGCAGCTGGGATCCTTTGATAGGGATAAGGCCATTGACATAGGGATAGGAAAAAGGGCAGAAGTCCTCAGCCTTTGGAGGCAACTCCTGTCAAGTGTGAAGGACTGGTATGTCTTCAAGGAAGATCTTGCAAATTCCCAAAGCAAGTGGACCACCATAGAATTATAGAATTGTTTTGGTTGGAAAAGACCTCTAAGATCATCAAGTCCAACCATCAGCCTAACACTGCCAAGTCTACCACTAAACCCCGTCCATAAGTACCATATTTACACATCTTTTAAATACCTCCAGGGATGGTGACACTACCACTTCCCTGGGCAGCCTGTTCCAATTCTTAACAACCCTTTCAGTCCTTCAGGTCAGACCCCCATTCCTTTTCAGACCCCCCAGGTCTTTTTCCTCCAGGCAGCTTTCCAGCCACTCTTCCCCAAGCCTGTAGCGCTGCACAGGGTTGTTGTGACCCAAGTGCAGGACTCGGCACTTGGCCTTGTTGAACCTCATACCACTGGCCTCAGCCCATCAATCCAGCCTGTCCAGATCCTTCTGTAGAGCCTTCCTACCCTCAAGCAGATCAACACTCCCACCCAAACTGGTGTCATCTGCAAACTTACCAATGGCACACTCAATCCCTTTGTCCAACTGGAGAGAGTTCAGCAAAGAGCCACCAAGATAGTCAGTGACTGGAGCACTTGCCCTGTGAGGAGAGGCTGAGGGAGCTGAATTTGTTCAGCTTGTTCAGAAGAGGCAGGTTCAGGGGCACTTTGGGACCACCAAGAGAACAGAGCCAGGCTCTTTACTAAGATGCAGTGGGAAAATGAGAAACAGTGCCCATAAAGGGAAAGATGGGCTGTCCTGACATCATACAAGGAAAACATTTTTTGCTATAAGTATAAATAAGCATTGCAGCAGGTTGCCCAGAGATTACATAAACTCTATCCTTGGAGGTTTTCAAGACCCAAGAGGACAAAGCACTGAGCAATACAGTTTGAGTGTTGATCCTACTCTGACCAGGAGGTTGGAGTAGATGAGCATCCTTCCAATCTGAATGTTTCTGTGAAATATTCTTTTCCCCCTCCATCATTTGCATGTAGTGACAAATCAAGGGTAACCCTGTGAATGAGAGTGGACATAACAGAATGGCAAGGATCCCACTCCCAGCCATGCAGCAGCTACTCTGGAAATCCCGTCTGGCTTTCTAAATTCAATTCTTACTTCTCTTTGTAAGTGGGAACCTTAAAAATATTTACAAAAATTAGTATTTTGAGAACAGTATCACCTCCCCTTCACTGACCTGCGAAGTAGGCCAAGATTACAATCTGCGGTATTCTAAGATCTCACTGTAGTTTGATGATCTGCTTCTCACCAGGTTCGCCTTCCCTTCAAAAGAAAAAACAAAATCATGAATTATTTTTCCCACAAAAAAAATTGATACTGAAATTGTGATGGCAGCCATGGTAGAATTTCATCCTTAGTTATATTAGAATTTCAAAGCAGAAAGTATACTCGTGCTATACTATACAAAAATGGGGTTTACAATTTAAATCATAATTATCTCTGAAAGCTAATTCAAAATCGCTGGCATTTTATAATGATCATCCAAAGATGTGAAAGTCTGTAAAGCAACTAGAGCATTCTCAGACTTCACAACATGACTACTTTTAATGTAATTATAGCAATTAAGACCCTTCTATTAATAACTTTCTTTTCAGATTAACAAGCCACTTATGTAGTACAATATAAAGAGGCTTCTAATTACAGTGACAACATTGTGATTTTTGAAAACTGTTTAATAATGCGTGATAAGTGACTGCCAACTTGCATTAAGATGTTTTAGGAATCCTGCATAGACCTGATGTTTGATAATCCTGTTTTGAAGACATGATTTGAATTGCAAATTGAATTCAACTGAAAATGCAGTATTCTTCTGCCAGGATTAGAATCTTTACTTGCAGCATTGAGTGGACCTTTAAAAGCACAGCAGCACTTGATAAAACAAGTCTGGAGTTTGTCATTATTTGATGTAGCTGGCCATCTGATGCAAAGCCTACTGATGACAGAAAAAGTTCTCTTAATAATCTGAGTGGATCAAAATCTTAAGTGAATTATCTGGTTTAAGCAAGGCATCCTCTCAATAGGAAAGACAAGCTAGTCCAGAATAAATAGATATATGTTATTTGACTTAACTAACATCAGAAAATTGTAAAATGTTGGAACTGAGTCTCTTTTTGATTGCTTCAGAGCGATACATCTATTTTAGGTATTTATGAAATTACTCCCTTGCTGCATATGTAACTCTTGGATTCTTGAATTATTTTCTTTTTCAAATGTCACATGGGTTTAAGGAAGAATTATTATTCATACTTTATACATGAATACTGAGATACAGAAACTAAGTTTTTTCAAAAGAGAAATCAATAATATTTAAAGAATGTCAGCTGACTTTTTTTCTGAAATTTTTATCTCCAACACATTATTCCGAGTCATTTAACCATTTCAGGTTACTGAGCCTGGGGTGAATGATTGCTGAGCTACATGGTATTGACAGGTTTCACATTGAGCTACCAAATTGTGACAAGTTTTTTGTGAAAACAATTTTTCAGAAGTTTATCATATGGCAGACTTAGAATCAAATTCACCTATTATTTACATGAAAAGAGAAAACCCATACTTACTTTCAGCAAAACTTCATTGCACAATAGAAATATTAGACTTAGAGTTGGACACACTTTTGAAGGGAATAATTGACTTAACAAAAAGGCACTTTTACTTCATCTGATGGCATTTGTGAAGCTGGGTTGAATTTGGCATATAGGTTTTATTTAAAAAAAAAACAAACAACCATTTACAGGGGACATTTACAAAACCAGGAAAGAAGGGTATTTTTCTTCCCCAAACTTATCTGCTTGTCCATAATAAAGTTGCCAGAAATTACAGAAATTGCCCAGTTTATATATTCTAAGTGTGATTATACTCACAACTATCCCACATTAAATGGAATGGATAATTATTCAGAAGCAGGAGTTGCTCTTTCATAGCAGGGATTCTGCACAAATAGGGATATATCAGAAAAAGAACGCTTCTTGTCAAAGCTGTTTTGCTCAGTACAAAATATTTTAAGTATGTACTTGGTGTTTCCTTACCTTATAGGTCACAGGATTTGTGGGGGAGACTCAGTATAAAAAGACAAAGTATTAAGAAGAGGATCTCCCATACTTGTACAGTGGAAGGCCCTAGCCACAAGACTATCCAAAAGTAGATCAGTCCACCCACTTAGCTTGTTTGCTGGGTGTAACCATTAGCTTCTATTCAAAATGCCTCCAAAACGAGCCTCTAGCTGCCAGTAAAATTTCCAGTGAAATAGGCACAAGAATTTTAGCTCTGACAAAAGAAGACAAAATATTCTCCACAGTCCAAGTTCTAGGAAACACCTTCATTATCTGTCATTAACAATAAATCAAATTCTTTCTCTCCTCTATTGTTCTACCTCCACAAATAAATAAAACAAAAAAGAAACAACAATAAACATTTATTTTTTTTTAAAGAAATATGCTGGGTAGGATGTGAGGCAGGGAAGCTTTCATCTCAAATGGTTAATGTTTGACAAAGTTATAACAAACTGAAAATAGATTCTGTATCGGGAAGCGTTGGATAGCCTTGGCTATTGGTACTACATTTTGTCATTCATGGAAAAATGAGCGAAGAAAGGAACAAGAGAAAAAAGCATTGAGAAGTAGACATGTACGTGGGCACGCTGACTGCTGACTTTCTTTTCTTGTGTACCTTTTTGTATATATTCCCTTAGTAACAGATAAATACAAGATGCTATCAAGCTATATTAAAATATTTTTTTGAGAAAGGAAGGCAAAACATGGACGAGAAAAGTAAACTAAGACTTCAGTAACTCCGTATAAGGGAGTGGGAAGAAGATGGAAACCAAATAACAGAGCAGCAAAGGGTAAGAGAATACATACATAGAAAAAAACCCAAGGAAAATATATGAAAAGCTCTAATCTGATGAACCATATTGTTCATACTGTTTCTTTTTATTAATATCTTGTGAATTCTTCAGTACTTACCAGTAAAGGAGTATAGCTGATGCATATATAAAACAGATGTCAGAAATTCTGCTGTAATTTTTCATGCCTAATACATACAGAAAAGAAGAAATACACCATATTGGCAATGAAGAAGGGAAAACACAAAATGAGATATAATTTCAACAGCTTCTGTTTTCTTCAGCATCCATGCACCATATTCAGCACATCTCAGCTTTGAGACAGCAATACACCCATTGTTCATTAGAACTAGATGCTTGACCAGTGAATGACTTGGTTTTCCGTCCTGAGCTTATATACTGTAATTATTCTACTACTGCCCATTGAACAAGCCTGAATGAAGACAGTACTGTGCAAACATACTGATAAACTTTGGGACTCACAGATTTGTTTCTTGCTTTGTGGTATGCACAACCGCCAGTTTCCCGGTGATACAATGAATTGACATAAATTCTAGAGTGTCTCCTGAACAACCAGCCACCCATGCTTGCCTCTGCCTGTCCCACTTTTGAGGCCCAGTCCCTAATCCCCTCTGGACATAATTTTGTAGTAAAGCTGTCTCACAGTTGTATTTAATAGTCCTACTGCTTCTGCTTCTGCAATGACTTCTCTCTTATCTGCCCCCCTCATTGTGGAGTTCCATGAGAAATTCTCTGCTCCCAACTACGCCATCATGCCCCTCTGCTTGTGCCCTCTCTGGGGTTTGATTTCCTCCACAACCAATTCAGCTCACTAAGCTGAGGATAAACTAATTAGTCAAAACATTAATACATTTCTCCTGGTCTACTGAGTTACTACTGGTCTACTGGCTACTCAGGGAATCAGAGAAGCACCAGAGGTGGCACAAGGAAGGTCATGAGACTGCCCAAAAGGCAGCAGGGAGGGAAGGAGGAAGAAACAGGACTGCTGCTTTAGTCAGAAATCCCTGTTAGATATGATCAGTTGTCTTCTCTAATTGATCCTCAACTACATAGGTACCTTTACTGAATTATCTTTGTAAGCAGGTGAGAATATTTTTATTTGTCCCCAAACCACAATTGTTAACTGTATGCAAGCGAATAGACCATTTAAAGTCACTGGCACTGTGTGGCTGTGTAAAGGTAAATGCACTGGCAAACTACTTCTAGGACAAGGACTAACGAAGACCAAAAGGATCAACCTGTGGCTGAACTCATGCCTCTATAGGCTCTTTGTCACGGGAAAATAAATCAATTTTCTTAAAAGCTTTTGAAAATGCTTTTCATTTGCTGAAAACGCAGTTTGCTCTGATTCTTGATCTGTTCTTGAGACAATTTCACCTTTTTTTTGTAGTGAATACTGCTCCTGCAGACCAGTCCTCTTGAGCCATGCTTTTCATTTGTTTCAGAGCTAGAAAACCTCTGCACCAAAGGCCTCCAAATCAAATATCAGAATACAATGGCCAAAGTGAATTGCATGTGACAGACTGCCCAGCTGCCATAGATATAAATGACACCTTTTCAATTTAAATGAAGGCACAAATGTAGGGAAATGGATGACTTACGAATCTCAACTAGCATTCCCATCTGCTGGATTAGGGCCTAGACTTGGATTTAAATAAAGGCAGCAAGTGCTAGACTCGTAGCAAAGTCATATTATATTATATGACACCCCTTAAGTCTGAAGAAGGATTAGAGTGCAGTAGAAAATCTTCCAGGACTGAAAAAAAAAAAAAAGAGAAGTAGCAAGCCCAAGCAGGGAGCCTACTTACTGTAGTTTAGATAATTGTCCTAATTTTAATTTTTCTTACTGTATACCATACATAACACCAGAAATTATAAATCATTCCCACTGAGACTAGTCCTTTGATAAGCTGTAAGTTACTTAGTAAGATCGCTAATGGGCACCTCTTTGGATGGGCTAAGAGCAGGTTTGATCAGTGCCAGAAAAAGCAAGAGCATCTGATCTATCGGAGTGGCAGCTTGGAGATGTATGACCCTAATGACAACCTCAATCTACTTGAGAGAAAAATTTCTGCTTGCAGAGCCAAGCCAGAAGATTTTTCAATGGCTCTAAAAGAAGTCTGGTATGCAGGAAAGCTGATGATCAGTGCCTATTTCCTAAGACTTAACAGGCTTGCTTTTCTCAGATGTGGGTGGCAAGTATAGTAAGAGTCTAATTATCAACGGACACATGAAGAATTTAATTACCTATTAATGTTCCTTGGCATTTGTAGCCGTAAAAGCATGATGTCATATACTGTAACGCCTTTCTTTCAATACTGTTAGACATCATCTCTGCAAGCCTAGGCTGAAGTTATTAAATATACATTATAGGGGAAGAGTTGCTATGTTTCTATCCAGCTGGTACTTATGTTATCCCTTTTTAGACATTATATACAATCTTTATGTAAATTATTACTAATGGAAAATCTGAGAACCGCAGAACATTTGCTGAGGCTCTCTTGCATGGGAAAGAAGCCAAACAAGCGCTCATAATGTTATATAGTTAGCAGAGCTGTATAGGAAATTATTTCCCATCCCATATTTTTTTGAGAGATCAAAAATTGCTTTGCATTGCACTGGAATGAAACCAAGAATGTTCTAAGTGGGAAACCTGACAGAAACACCCTTTTGCCCTTTACTGAACAAACTACTCCCATAGTGAAAGCATTCACCACGGTTACATTTTTCTAGTCTGAGCCAGGCAGAGTAGGATCAGATATTGGTCTTCTGTAACTCATGGAAATACCTTAATCCTAGGTGAGATGGAAATCTTATCCTGTGTTTTCTCACTGGGAAGAGAAATTCCACTTCTAGTGTTTGGATTCCTGCAGAAAGTTTTGATTTCAAAGAACTATCCTGTTCTCAAGATAAAATAAGAACTGCTGGGCATAAAATTTCCAAATAATTCTAGTTTCAAAATTTTGCTACTGGACATTCAGAGACCTCTGACATAATTTTTAACAACAAAAAAGAGTTAAACTCATTGACTTAGATAATGTCAATGTAGATAATAGATAAACATCAGTTTTTTTGGATGTCTCTTCAGACAGAAAATACAAGTGTCTAGATAGCTGTTCCAAATCAAAGTAAAATATGAGAATCTGAGAGAAATTATAATAAGGAAAAACTGCCACAAAAGAATTCCTAAAAAAAATATTTGCCTTTTGCTATTTTTTCATATCTTTAGGTCAGACACCACCTCTCAGTACTGTCAAAAATCAAATCACAGAATCACAGAATGGCTGAGGTTGGCAGAGACCTCTGGAGGTCATCTGGTTCAACCCCCCTGCTCAAACAGACCCATCTACAGCACAGGACTATGTGCAGATGGCTTTTGAATATCTCCAAGGAGGGAGACTCCATAAACTCCCTGGACAACCTAAGCCAGTGCTCGGTCACCCTCACAGTAAAAGAGTGTTTCCTGATATTCAGATGGAGCCTCCTGTGTTTCAGTTTGTGCCCACTGCCTCTGGTCCTGTCTTTGGGCACCACTGAAAAGAATCTGGCTCCATTCTTTTTGCACTCTCCTTTCAGATATTTACAAACAATGATGATATCCCCCCTGAACCATCTCCAGGCTAACCAGTCCCAGCTCTTTCAGCCTTTCCTCATACAAGAAATGCTCCAGTTTCTTAATCATGCATGATGGCCTTCACTGGACTCTCTCCAGTATACCTTTGTCTCTCTTGCACGAGGGAGCCCAGAATTGGACACAACACTCCAGGTATGACCTCACCAGTGCTGAGTAGAGGGGAAGGATCACCTCCCTCGACCTGCTGGCAACACTCCTCCTAATGCAGCTCAGGATACCATTGCCTTCTTTGCCGCAAGAGCAAATTGCTGGCTTATGGTCAACTTGGTGTCCACCAAGACACCCAGGTCCGTTTCTGCAAAGCTGCTTTCCAGCTGGTCATCTCCCAGCATGTACTGGGGCCTGGGGTTTTTCCTCCCCAGGTGCAGGACTTTGCAATTCCCTTTGTTGAACTTCATGAGGTTCCTGTCAGCCCATTTCTCTAGCCTGTCAAGATACCTCTGGATGGCAGCATGACCCTCTGGTCTATCAGTCACATCTACCAGTTTTGTGTCATCAGCAAGCTTGCTGTGGATACACTCTGCTCCATCATCCATTAACAAAGATGCTGCTCTCATCTACCAAGCCAGTCATCTCATCATAAAAGGTTATCAGGTTGGTGAAGCATGACTTCCCCTTCGTGAATCCATTGATGACTATCTTTTTGTCCTTTATGTGCCTGAAAATGGTTTCCAGGATTAACTGCTCCATCAACTTCACAGGGATCAAGGTGAGGCTGACTGGCCTGTAGCTCCCTTGGTCCTCCTCCTTGCTTTTTCTGAAGATAGGAGAGACATTTGCTTCCCTCCAGCCTTCAGGCACTTCTCCCAGTCACCATGATGGACCAAAAATTAATAATTGGCCTCACAATGGCATCATACACCTTCCTTGGCAGTCATGGGTACCACCCATCAGGGCCCATAGACTTACGTGTGTCCGGTTTGCTTGTGCATGACCTGACCTGATCCTCTTCCACCAAAACTACATCTTCCTTGTTTCAGTCTTTCCTCCTGGTCTCTGGGATTTCTGGAGGCCAGTCTTGTTAGTAAAGCCTGAGGTGAAGATGGCTTTCAGTACCTCAGCCTTTTGCATGTCCTGGGTCACCAGGACCCCTGCCCCATTCAGCACCAGATTCACATTTCCCCTACTCTTCCTTTTGCTGCTCCTGTACTTCAGAACCCCTTCCTGTTCCTTTTGACATCATTTGTCAGGTTCAACTCCAGGTGAGCCTTGGCTTTCATAAACATGTCTCTGCATGCTCGGACAGTGCCTCCATATTCTTCCCAGGTTACCTGTCCCTGCTTCCACCTTCTGTACACATCCTTTTTGAGTTTTGCCAGGAGCTCCTTAGTCATCCATGAATGAATATTTATGGAAATATACTGTACAACAAACTTTTCAAAGAACAAGAAGTGTATCTCTGGCCTTAGTATTTTTCTGTTATCATGTTTATAATTTATTTATAACATAATTTATGGTACATTTTCATTAAGTGTTGGGGTTTTTTTGGTCTAAGTAAATTTACTTCAGTTAGAGATTTAATAATGCAGGAACCCTCTTCAGGTTGGCATGTTTGTAGCTACTGATTATGTGACTGAGACTGAAGAGCAGAGATGGATTAAAGAATCAGCTCCACTCTCCATGACATAATTTCTGCGTTATATGCAGTGAAGGACTTAAAAGACTGGGGGTAAGTTGACTGTCTACTTGGTTTCTATGCCAGGGCACTTGAAGCACACAGAGTTCATGGAGCAGTTCCATAATCCAGAACAGATTCCAAGCCATAAAGTGCACTGGGCAAGAAAGGAACCATAGTCAGCAAGCAGCTGCCTCCCAACTTATATGAATCACCCATACTTGATAGAAAACATCTCTGCCTGTTGGGAATCAGAGCCTCCTCCTTTCAGTTCCTTCAAAGGACAAAGCACAGCTCATTCTTTCCTTTCAGAAGAGGTTTTTCTTTTATTGTCTTCTCCCTTCCCCTTCTCTTTCTGCCTCTAATACTGTCCACAAGGTGGAAAATACAGGCTCAGGTTCCTCTTCTGATCGAAGGAAGCTTTGATTTCCCCAGCACGTGCCATAGCAATGAAGCTACAGCACGTTTTTCCACCATTTTGCTTTGCTGCTGTTTCAAGAAATGAAGACTCACAGGGACAGACAGGGAGAACAAAAAAGAGGATGACCGTAACCTGTGTTAAGGGTTCTTTGGATAACAAGTCTTCCTCACCTGTAGAACTGTAGGTTTACCCAATATCTGGTTAATGAAGGTCTTGGGACTGCATAACCACTGACTTAGGTAGACATACTACTCTCTCACTATTTCAATGGACTTCTTTTTCTCTTCTGTACAGTGGCATGACTTCAAAAGCATAGTTAAAACATCTCATCTAACTATGTAGCCAAAGTCTGGTAGCGAGGCCACAGCCCTAACAGATAGAAGCTGTAGCTTGAATCCCCATCAGGCTGAGGAAAGCTTACAACTTCATACTCCAGACTGGGGTAAGTTGACTGTCTACCAGGGCATTACAGAAAAAGTGGGGCAGAACCCCTTCTTAGTATATCCTTTTAAAAAAGCAATAGCCTTTTCTGAATTTTGTAAGGATCTTACATCTGTCGCTATTTCACGCATGGTCTGAAACTTCCTAACACATTAAGCCTCTCTGAAGAGCTCAGTACAATGAAGTTTAGTCTCTAGATCTTGAACGGACCAAGCATGAGACAGGTATCAAATCATTTCATCAACATGAACATTCAAACAATCTCAAATCTAAGTAAGCAAAAAAAGTACAACTATTAACGTACAATGAAGAACTAAGTAAGTGCTTAGCAGATAATCAGTAATGCAGTAAGATTTGCAATTTTTGATTTAGGCACCCAAGTTCCCTTCTGGGTTTTTTATTTGACCTACCCCAAGACATTCCATGCAACATTCCCTTGTTTTATTCAAATGGATACAGCAAGGTAAATGTTATTCCTTTCTCAAACTGAAATGTTTTTTGAAAACCAAATTAGTATATTAAGCCACTTTGAGGCAAGACAGACTGCTGTATTTGTATTACACTTAAGATTATACTTACCAAAAAAAATCTTAAAAGCACACAGTGTCATTACTTATAATGTATGAAGCACTGAGTAAACAGCACGACTAGAAGAATTTAGCTGGAAGCGAGTTTGAAGTATTTGCTTCAAAGTTTAAACAAAAGATCTGTTTACTGAATAACAGCTTTACTAGAAGCAAATTTTCAGCATTGCTAAGTCATTATGATGCTATCCTTTCTCTCCGTCGAGGACTGACTTATAAATCATCTACATAATCTACATATCTAATGTTTGGAGATAGAGTTACTCCAAATGCAATCATCGTTATGGCATCTGAGCGCAAAGAAAATTGTAAAACCAGGAAGACAATCTGACAGATCATCCACTCTCTGCTGTCTACATTCCCAGAAGTGTGTATGGTAGAAGCATTAGCTTTTCCCCATCTTCTGCCTGTTGTCGCCACGAAGGCGAAAGTTAATTGTGGGAAAGTTAATGCTGGGATGCGCCTCGCTCTTTCTTCAAAAAATAGTAATATTTAAAACAGGCATTTGGTCTTTCCTAAATAGTTATGAGAAAGCTCAGCTCTGTACCCTGGCACATTTCAATGCTGTGTGCCTGGCAATTTAGTTTTGTATTGAATCCTTAAGGGAAAGAGCTATACAGGATCACATTCACAGAATAGGAAATTATTTCTGCCAGACTAATTAAAGTCATAGAAAACATAGAAAGGAGTTAGAATCTTAAAATGCATTCTTTATTGATCCAGGTCTCAGATGAAGTGTGTTCCAACAGCAATCTTCTGGTTTGCAAAACCCAAGTCTTATATTACTGTCTGCATTTTCCATTACATATAGGAATTTGTAGGCTCCACATACAAATTCATAGGTAGGAAGGTTGTTAGTTTACTGTATTTTGGCACTAAATTACACAATTGAAAGCTGCACAGATCACAGCCACAGCATCTCCAACTCAAGAGGTTCAAGAAAAATATAAGCAAAAGAAATTATTATTAACCCAGCAGTCACATCTTAAGGGGGGGGAGAAGAAATATGTCATGATCAAAACTATGATTACACTATTATTCTCAGGGATATAAGAATAAGCAAAATACACTTAAATCGTAGAAGATTTTGGTTTACTTTTTTTAGCTTCCTAAAATGAAAATATGCTTCTACATCCATTCCCATATGAAAAGCTTATAATGAGGACTATGATACTTTCATTTTTCTGCTTAGCACAGTCACGTCTTTGTAACTGCTGGCAGTTTTTGCTATTACATTATATCACTCCGCAGCGCATTCACCGAACTGGAAAAAATCTCCTGCTTAGTCCTTTGATCTTAGTCTGAGGAAGTTATGAGCATGGATGGTATTGAAACTACCTTGTTCCCAGGCGTACCAACATTTCAGGCCCTCTAACTTCCCCTTGTCTTTCACCTCCAAAACCAGCAGGAAGAAACAACTAAACCACAGCAAACAGAATATGAAAAAGACATGAAAACCAAAATTTCAAAACCAAACAAAATCCATGCACCAGCCCTTATTATTCACCTCTCTACAGAACAGACACACGCTGAGCACAGACCCAATGGTCTATGTTCTCTCGTTTTTTCTAACGTTACAGCCTGAGACCGTCCTCTCTTAGTTTTGTATTGAACTTCTTGGTCATGGTCTGCTGCAGAGAGGTAAATAATAAGGGCTGTTGCATGAATTTTGTTCGGTTTTGAAATTTTGTTTTTCATTTCTTTTGCTGTCCCACACCATACACCATGATGCCGGTCCCAGCCGAAAAGTCAAACGGAGTTTCGCTTTTATCTGTTAACAGGCAACAAACAGACCGAGTCTCTTTTCCGCTGTGTTGCAAACATCTTTCAACAAGTGACGGCAGACAAAAAAATTAAACACTTGAAAGAGAAGTATATTTGGCCTCTGGGGAAGAAACAAAATGACCTAAGACTTGAGAAAAGTTGGTATGTGTGGAGAGAAAAGATTAGATTCTGCAGATGAATGACAAAATAATCTACCAAATTATTCACCACCACTGCCTAGGGTAGCTATAAATTCTGTATGAGTGTCTGTTACTTTTTCCAAAGTTCAAAAGATACATGAAAGAAGAAAATATTTATGGAATTATTCAATCCTGCCAATGCTTAATTATTCTGTCATTTTGTATTACATATAAATTGTATATAAAGGATATTTTATATTATCAGTGGATCCCGGGACTGATCACATCCATATGAGTTTGAAGACCGGGATCAAAGTGTAGATTTTTTCCCCAACATTCGTCCAGTTCTAATAGGAGAAAAAAAAAAAAAAATGTCCGGTTCAATGAACAGACAAAAATCTCTGCTGTAGAACGTGTGGTGACACACGACGAGACGCAGGTTCTGCAGTGCCAAAACCTCTGGAGTGGATTCAGGTGGAAGCAAAGCCACCTGGGCAAAACTGGTAATTTCCTCCCAAAGGAGCGGGGGGGAAGGAAGGGAGCAGAATTAGGCCACGGAACGGGCGTGGAAGAGCAGTTCCACACCACCTCGGGGGAGGGGGCTGAGGCAGAGGGGCGGCAGCGGGGCCTGTCCCACCGCCCGCCGCTCCCCACCACCCCCGGTGCCAACGGGCACAACCAACACCCCCCTCCGTTGCCCCAACGGGCGCTCAGCCCCCGCGGGGTGAAATTTCCACTGGGTTTACCCAGACGCGCCCGGCCTCCCCCCAGCACCAGGCAGCCCCCGCGGCCGCCAGCGGGAAGGCGGCGGCTGGGACCCGGCCCTGGCTGGGACCCGGCCCTTGCGGGCACGGCGCCGTCTAGAAGCCGCTGCGGGAACAGTCTCAGCGAGGCCAAGGGCTCGCCCGCTCTCGCCCGCCTTCCCCGCGACGGTACCATCCCGGGTACGACCCCACGGCCGGGCCCGGCTCCGCCACCGCCACCGGGATGGGACGGGACGGGCGGGGCAGGGCGGTGCAGCGGCGGTCGGTGATTGGCTGGCGGGCCGGCGGGAGGGCGGCCGGGGATTGGCTGCCGCCCTGCCTTTGTTCGGCTGCAGCCACTGCCGCAGGGCAGCGGAAGTTTGAGCGCGGCGGCGGCGGGTGTGAGGGGCGGCGGCAGCAGCAGCGGGTGCCACCTCACCTCGCCTCACCTCACCTCACCTCGCTTCGGCGACACCGCAGCCCGGCCTCGCCGGACAGCAGCCGCCTGCACGCCTAAGCCCCGCTCCGGAGCCCGGCCCGGCCAGGCGGCACCATGGACCTGGAGAGTAAAGTGAAAAAGGTAAGGTGGGGGCCGCCCGCCGAGTTACCTGCCGCGCCCGCCGGCGTCCCCCTCCCGCCCGCGGGACGGACGGACGGACGGAAGCGGACCTGGACCCGGACCCGCCTGGGCCGTCGCCCCCGCTCGAGCGCTGGGGTTGGCCGCGGAGCGGTGCGCCCCTCCCGCCACCCTGCTGCCGCCGGTCGGGCGCCGTTCCCCCGTCCCAAACGGGATTGGGGTGGGGGGGAAGGTGAGGGGCAGGGGGAGCTGCCCCCGAGATGTCCTCCTGCTGCCTCGCCCTCAGGCGGAACTAAACACTTCTCCCCTAATTAAGACGCTGCAGTTTGTTCCCCAGGTAGCCAAGTGGTACCTCTGTCCTAGCATGCAAGCGTTGTTGTCGTTCAGGTAAAAATCTATCCCCCTCCCCCCAAAAAACCCGAAATCTAATAGTTGCATGCAACCAGAATGCCCTTCCCGGCTATGCTATAGATTAATTTCTCATCTTTGATGTCACTAGCCCATTACAACTGTGTTGTCAGCGTTTGTATGGGTTACCCTCCGGAGATGGAAACTTGGGTTTGTTTCTCTTTAAAGGCACATTGACTGGTTCGTTTAGAGTCAAAACGGCAAGGAGTGAAGGGGGAGTAACAGAAAGTACTGAGTAATCCAATTGTATTAATCTGTTTCCAAAACTTGCTATTTAAAACTTGATCTGTGAAACTCATTTCATGTGGGATGTGCCTCTGAATCTGTGCTTCTAGTGTTTTTGCAAATTAAATGCAGCACTTAAGTGATCACTTATTAAGAACTTATTTATAGTATCTGTTACAAGACTATATGATAAAGGCAGAATGAATGTTGTATGTGAACACGGATTAACTCTGTACATAACTATCATTGGTATATCAAAACTAGTCTTTTGAAAATGATGTTGTATGGACATGCATGGTTTGTATTCCTGAATTGTTATATTTAAGGCTAGTAACTTGTTTTAAAGTATGCATATGCACTTTTGTATACCTGTATGCTTTTCCAACATGCAGGCTGGAAACTGGCTCAATTATGGAAGCAGTTGTGCAGTGTGGAAGGCTGCTTGTTAATTCAAGGCTGAATCATATTGAAGCAGGTTAGCCTTGAGTCATAGCTTTCTCAGAGTGATGTCACCACATGTGATGATGTCACCTGGACGCAGGTCCTGGTTTGGAGAAACTATATACCTCATCCCCCAGTCAACATGAGGAAGTGTATAAATGAGTGTTTCTAAGTACTGTCACTGTCCTCAGAAGCTAGTTGTATGCGCAGGGTTGTCCCTTTTGCATGACTGCTGGTATGTAATGAAAACAAGCTTCTTCAGTAGACTTGCTTATATTTTTCTAAGCACAATTTAAAATTTGAACTGACAGCATCACAAAGCTTGTTCACTGAAAGCTTTCTGAATTCCAGGAGAGTTCAAAACTCCAGAGGGGGGAAGACAGAGCATTCCTATTCAGCATTTCTCCATCTAAAGAGAAAATAAATATGTGCTGTGAAATACTGATAAAATTCTGGGCTGTCAGTTTGGGTGAACTTGTAGATGCTGAACAGCTGCTTTAAATTGCACTGTAATTATTGGGTAGTTGTGTGTGTTGTGAGTTTATTTGACTATTTTTGTCATATTTTTCTTTGGTCATTTTTTACTCTTGTCCTTCATCAACTTCAAAGATTCCTAAAGACTTTTCTGAACTTGCCGAGACAGACATGGGAAGCTAGTGCCACAAAAGAAACCAGCAAAGCTCTGTTTGTAGAAAGTAATTTGTATTTTCTATTCTGTTCAGCTTTAGTATCAATATTGCTAGGAGATGTGTATGATGTGAGGAACGTCATGTTTTCTCTGTTTCCACTATACATGTGTTCAGAAAACTGCTTCTGTTCTTCCTCTGTCTCCCCACCCTTGTTCACATCTCCTCATCGCTTTCTTACTCTATAACTTGGGTGGAGCTCATTTCCCCAGAGAATAGACAAGGTTCTGTGAAAAGCCAATGCAGGTAGAACTGATAAGCTTTGCTATATATCAGTGTATTTGGTGCTAAATCCTTTCCTTCTCTTTTTGACTACCAGTATTTACTTTAGTCAAAACTTTCTCTGATCTTATATGCTGGAATGAATGAATAACAGTTCATGTCAACTCTGTAATAGCTGCATGTCTTCAATCTCCATCCTTTAGTTCCTATTCTCAACCTGTTCATTTCCTTCTCTTTTACTTCTCTCTTTTTTTGCCAACTTCCCTCTCTCTTGGAAGAACATTCTGGGAAGATTCCAATAAAGTTTATCAAAACCAGTAAACTACTTGGCCAAGAGAAACTCGTCTTGAGGTGGATACGTCCCTGTCACATTTTTAGTCCATCGGCAGTAATGGGTTACATAACGACATGTCATGGTTGTCACCCCTGTCTTTATGTCCTGCACCCTGGGCTGAAATAACTTGAGTCCTTTGACAAAATCTGCTTGCTACTTTATGTTAACTTTTTATTTTTGTAGTGACTTGTGCCTATTTACCACCTAGCAAATGAAGGTAAACGCTAGGAATTAATGAGTGGCTGACCTGCCTGTTGGGTAGGAAGTTCCAAGAACACTGAGCAAAAGTAAGGAGGATCTGGGGTTCTGAACAACCACAGTCTGCAAGAAAGACAAATTTCAGAATGAATTTTCAGCACGGAGAATATATGCAGAACACTTACGTATATGTGGAGTAATGCGTAACTTTTTTGTAGTCAGGTCATCGTGCTTCTTAGAGATGTAAAATAACTGAAGGATGTATCTATCCGTGAATAGTGTGGGAAAATAGAGTTGCAAGGCAGTCTTTTTAGCTACTATGTAAATACTAAGTCTAATTCCTTACTGTCTGTTATAATCTCCCTTAAAAGGGAATGGGGAGTTTAAGGCTGACTGCAATTTTGTCCTTTTTCTTAGGAGGAATTTGACTTACTGTTGCATTTGAGGACCATGAAGATAGCTCTGTATATAAAGAGATTGCACAACAGAGCTGAAGCCTAAAAACAGTAGCTTCAGCTTGAAAAGTACTTGTGTAACAAACAGACTACTAATTCTCTGAAATACAATACACACTGTGTTCTCAAACCTTGCTTTGAGGGCATAGGGAAAATGAAGATTTAAAGCTTTTTGTTGAAGACTCTGTTAGAATAAAGTTCTGCTAGTCTGGATTCCTGCCCTGTCTGTCACCTCTGAACTCAGTAAAATGAATCAGTAGGTCACAGTCCTGCTCTGGCAGCATGGTCCAGTGCTTCACTAGAGAAAATAAGAATCTGGCAGTGAGTCTGTTCTGTATAAGCTTTCACAGTATAATACTTGCTTTATAAAAGGAACTTCGATTGCGATGGAGAAGGGGCAGCAGAGTTTGAGGGGGGAAGAGGTGCAACTTCTCCTGTGTGGAACGTCTGTGTGGTTTTCTGTGGGCGTGAGACTTAGTTTGTTCTGTTATGGTGGAAAACCAGAGTGCTTTAGACATCACTAAGTCAACAACTGTAATACTCGTTGATAAATGAACAGTGAGTAAGGTATGTATAGGAGCTAAGTCAACTTTTTCGTGTTTTGCAAAGCATGATTTAGTAATATCTGCTGGGCTCTGCTTCCTGTTGAGGTCACTGTTTGTTTTGGTGTTACTGCCATGGAAACCCACGATAGTAGAGCTTTTTTGCTGTTCCTTAGGTATAGTAAGATCAAGGAAGTGCAAATTTATTCATGGGCGAGTTTTGCCCGCAAGGAGAAGTATGAAAACAAGTGTGGAGATGTGAGAGGAGCTAACTTCAGTTTTATTAACAAGGAAACTGAGTAACTGCCTCCCATATATGTTGTGGTGAGATTTTTTTTTCATCTCAAAATATTGGTGTGAATTGTTTTCTGGAACACCTGTCTGAAGGCACACCCCTAGTTACTTTTTATCTGTTATTACTGGATATCAGCTTGGCGAAGATGGCAAGGCTAAATTACACTTTGACTTTTTTTTTGGGGGGGTGAAAGTACTCCCCAGGTGTTTTGACTATAAAATATAATGAAATGCCTGAATAGCAAGCCAAGACACTCCTTGGATGCAGGGCTGCATGACTTCTAAGATCAGATAAAACTTTGTTGGATATGGCATAATTATAAGCCAAATATCAAACAGTGAGATGGAAAAAAGCTTATCTTAAAAGTACTCTGTCATTAAAGGCACAAAGATCTGTTTCTGCAAGTGTTCCTGGAAAAAAAAAAAGTTTTTACTTTCCTCTAAGTAAAATAATAATGGTCAGCAGCAACTGTGAATGAAATTTTATTGGTAAAAGTTGCTTAAAAACACATTTCTTCTACCTCTAGGAAGTATATGGAACGCTTCTTGCAAATTAATGGCTTCTTTCTAGCAAATGCAGAATTTACAGATGTAATGGGGTGGGTGTAAATATATATATTGTGCTGTAGTTAAAAATAATATTTTTATAATCTATTTTAAATAGATATGCCTGTTTGGGGTTCGTATATATAATATGTGTATGGGGTGAATGCATATGTGTTTCATATAGGGTGTATATGTAAAAAAAACCCTAATATAAATGTTTCACTAACATGAAGAGTTGGTGAGGTTCTTCTAGATGGTGGAGACCTGCTGGAAAAGTAGGGCTGTGAGGATGAGAGATTGTCACACCTGTTACCTAGGGTCTTAGACTTGGTCAAATGAATAGGGTCAAGTGTCAAGGCAGTAAGGAGGCTTCTGTCATGACAGTTCCAGACTACATCAGACATAACTGTACTCTGGTACTGCTGTATGTGTGTTTCTGGTCTTTTTGGTTTTTAAAGTCTGCCTAACCCTCCCTTTGTACCTTGTTTTCAGTCTGAGGTTGTCTAGCTACGGCTTCGAAAAGCACTGGCTGAAAAAAAGCATGCACCTTCCTGCATGATTAAAGATCCTAATAAGCGAATACATAGATTTCCACGTCTGCTTCTGAAAACCTAATATTAGAAGATGCAACTGGACAAGAGCGCTGATGTCAAAACAAAACACATGAGTATTTTGAAAATGCCTCTGCAGCACTGGGTGATGGATAGTGCTGTATTGGAGGTTTATAGACTGTTACAGTGTGTGTCAACTGCATTCAAACTTAGTGTAATATTGGACTTTGTGAATAAACACCACTTGCTTTTTATCCAGCTGAGATATCTTTAATAGCTGTTAGTCTTTTCACAGTAGACTGTGTAACGGTGTCTTAAATATTTATGTTCTGAGCTGTTTGATATTTAGTTAGCAACATCGCAATAAAATAAATTTTTAGTACTTGTGTACTGTCATAGGCTGCTGCAGCTCCTTGATTTATTCTTCTGCCCGTCCTGCCCAGATCATCTTTCAAATATTTTTCTTGGATGCAACAACTTTCTGGCATCCTTCTTGCTGTGCAAATGGACTTCCTTACCCAAGCTTCTGCATCTTAATCCCAGTCAACTTTTCCCTAAATCTAAATGCATATTTGAGAAGGGAAAAAAAAAAAAACCAACCAAAAAACAAACTAGGACAGACTTGCCATCAATTTTAATAGACATGTCAAAATAATAACAAATATAGTGGTCTGTGGGATACTGCTCTTCACTACAGATGAAACTTTTTTCCTGTCTTCTCATACAGTGTCTGTAGAAGTCTTATATGAGCATTGTCCAGATGTAATCATGTCTTCTGTACTTAGGTTTTTTTATTCTGGAATCATAAGAAATAACACTGTTCTTCTGTTTTTAAAGTTTAAATGTTGTAACCTGTTTTAATATCCAGTTTGTTGTGTTTCTAGAAGATCAGGTCTCAGCAATAAACCATGCACTGCACATGAGATTTCTAATGTGTCTTGTTCTCATGTTTTTTGGGTTTGGTGGTTTGGTTTTTTGTTTGTGTGGTGTTTTTTTTTTTTTTATACTTGGCTTTACCTTGACTTCTCTGGAAGTTCCTAAGGTACATTAGGATGTGCTAGAAATCTGTTCTGTTGTGCTATACAGGTGTTTTTCCTCAAGCCTACATTGGAAATAGGAAGCAATATCACTTGATGTGGCCCCTGAATGGGGGCCATCCAAATGGATTAATAGTTAGGTAACCTTCAAACCAGAAGATCCCTGGCATTTTATATTAAATCCAAGAATAGCTTTAGCGAGGTTCTCTTCACTGCTGCCCTTGGAGCACTCAAAGGCACAGGAGACAGATCTACAGAAAGGACAGTTAAGAGGATTTAAGTCTGCTCTGGGGCTCACTGTTAATTATTGCATTCCACTAATGACAACTTCCTTGCTGTATAGTCACAACCTTTCAAATTCCAGAGAGGTCTCAAACAGTGGGAGGACTTCTGATTTTCTGCAGAGTTTAAGTACTGGTATTGTGTCTTACTGTCTGTGGCAAGGTGACAGATTAATACAACTCACCTGTCTGGTGGTACAGGAGTCACCTTGGTGGGAGGAAGGAAAAAGACCTGTGTTAGCTCTGGTCTTCTGGTGGGACTGAGAAGGTAAAAGAAATCTTGTGGGATGGAGACCTAGAAATGCCAAGTAGAGCTTCTGCATTTTGTTATGGGTTCCTCTTTTACCTTCTCCTTACCACTGGGGTGAGGCGGGGGGCAGGAAGGTCAGAGCAGCTGTCTTTATTTGAGGGCTATATTTGTGCTGGGTGTGATGACTATTAAATGGCAACTATAAAAATAATTGACGATGTCCAGTGGAACTCTGTCAGGCTATTCTTTGTATTGTTTGTGCTCAGCTGCTTAGTAGGAAGGAATAGAAAAGACAGAATTGAACTCCAGTCACTGTACAGTGATAATATAAGAGACAGTGGACAGAAGCTGCTATGTGAGAAATTTTGATTAAATGTAGGTTTTCTTTCTTCTGTGTGGTTCAACATTGTAACAGGTTGTTGTATCTGCATCTGGACAAGGCCCTGGGCAAATCTGACTTCATTCCTCTTTGTGGGCAGTTGGGTGAACTCCAGAGAGCCCTTTCAACTTAAAATAATCTACGCTCATTAAAAGCAAGTATAGGCAACTTCAGAAATCACTGCTCTGTCTTAGGTTTTAATTCATCTAAGATTTCTTAGGGCTTATCTTTGTTTTTTTCCTGTAATTGTCAACAATAACCTTAAGTTCTCCTGATTCTTAACTATTAAAAAGCTATTCCTCCATTCATCACAACACTTTTTTTTTTTTACCAGCACTGTGAGCTGTGTCACAGTCCATTCCATGTAGGAACAAACTTAACCATATTTTACCACATAAGACTGACAATATAATTGCATTTCTATCAGCCTGCAGACTAAACTGGCCATCTGCTTCTACACGCATAATCTATTTGCATCCATGATTTATTTTTTATAGCATCCAATGTGGAAGATGTTTTGTTGTCTGATACTCTGTGAAGTCTGCTGTATTTACAGAAATACGAATTCAGAAATTAATATTCTAAAATTGCAGTGAAGCGGGACTTCATCATTTGTCAGAGGATTAAATTAATGGGAGGGAGAAAGGACTTTCATTCTTGGTCGTGTTCAATAAACTTAACAATAAACACTTATGATAATACAGGCTTAAACTGTTTTTATATTAGTTATATTAAACTGCTGTTTCTCTTACACATCTGAACAAACTATTAGACACTTGAATTGGACCAATGTGGTTTTTAAGATGACAGTAAGCTTCTACCTGTGGCTCCTTAACGTAAAGATAGCCAACTCTTGACACTGGTTTCCAGTCTGAACTGAAATGGAGAAGTCTTTCGCTAATTGTCACTTAGCTGTAACCATTTAAAGTTCTCTGCCCTTGAGGACTACTTAGTCTTGAAAGCAGCATGCAAGGGATGATCTCAATCATATTTATATCATCTTCCATAATCAGACTAAATCTGTATTGGGTATGTTAGTAATACCAGATGGTTTTGCATAGCTTTTGCTGTAAAATGAAAAGTAATGGCAGTAGACAGGCAGGAACCTTCTTCTGGCAATATTTCAGCTGACCTATCTGTGCCATTTCTCCCAGAACTCCATTTATGGGGAAAATAGATTCCCTCCTGTTCTCGGGTGTGCATTCCTGCTCCAGCGTGTGCTCAACCCACTCTGTATCTCCAGCATGGAGCCAGCCATGTCCTTTTGGGGAGTAAACGTAGGTGGTAGCAATGGAGAAGCACACTGCAGCTTTAGGCTCTCTGAAACAGGTCCTGTTACAGCAGTGTGGAGCAGCATTTGACATGCACTGACTTTTAGATAGTCAAAGTCAAAAGCATGGTGTGCTGTTGTTATTTTATATCTTTATTTTTGGCAGGCAGCCACATAGTTTCTCTGTCAGAACAAAGGCAGAGGCTGTGCCTGCATCTGGAATTGCATCTAATTCAGTTCTCAATGTGCTGCTTAGTTTCAAGCTAAACCTTTCCCATAAGGTGACCAGACATTGCATGTAGAAAAGTCATCCCCTCCTTTCTCTTCACAGCAAACAAATGCATTTCAGAACAAGTCTATCTCATTTGCTAATTAATTTTATTTCTCTCAAGCTGCATAAGCATTTACTTAATGATGTGCTCTTTATTACTGGGAAGGGAATAAAGAAACAAATAAAATAAAAAAAAAAAAATTTGTTCAGCCTTGAGAAGTGAAGGCTCTGAGGAGACCTTCTAGCGAGCAGCCTTCTGGTACCTAAAGGGGGCCTACAGGAGAGCTGGGGAAGGACTTTTTACTAGGGCATGTAGTGATAGGACAAGGGGGAATGACTTCAAACTGGAAGAGAGTGGATTTAGATTAGATATTAGGAAGAAATTTTTCACTCTGAGGGTGGTGAGGCACTGGAACAGGTTTCCCAGAGAAGTTGTTGAGGCCCCATCCCTGGAGGTGTCCCTGCCCATGGCAGGGGGGTTTGGAACTCGATGATCTTCAAGGTCCCTTCCAACCTAAACCGTTCTGTGATATGATTCTATGAATGTGGAATCCTGTGTTTCTGAAGAAATCTGCACTGAGACTGCTGGCTGTGAAGATGCTAGTAGGCTGGTTGTTGTCTGTTTAGTCTGGAGAAGGGAGCGAGTTTTGGGTGGAGCATTTAGAGAACATTCATTTCCTCTCCTTAATTTGCTTCTAGAGAGGTATTTTTAGCTTAAAAAAACCCCTTAAATATTAGGAGGCTTTAAAACAATATATTAAAAAAAAATGCAAAACCCATTTTAATTTTCTTACTTGCACTTCAGATTCTGTTTTGGGAGTTCTTGAAATGTTAAGCCTATTCCTCTGTGTACTGTACAATACTGCTCTATACACAAGTGACCTTAGGTTTTGAAGCCTTCTAATTACAACACTAATGATATTATCATTATTTCTTTTTCTCCCCCTTCCCTATTTTTTAAAGGAGGGCAGAGCCCAAGCATAAAGAAGTACTGCCAGTTTGTAGCTGAAGCAGCAGATAGAGAGAATAGGTTAATGTTGGCTTTTTTTTTTTTTTAGTGGAAAGCAANTAGTAGCTTTTTAGGGAGGATGATTTTAAAAACCAACCAAGAAACCCAAACAAACAACCCCAAGCAAAAACAAACCTGTCCTGAAAAAAAAAAAAAAGCGATTGTTTTGTGTTGCTTTAGCTTCCTCTTTCTCTTTAGAGAACATCCTGGCCAACATTTTGTTATGCTCAGGTGTGACTTGACAGGAGCACCTTGTTGTTTTCTGATGTACATGGTATGTGTATGAGGTTCAGGATGCATATGGTGGGGCTCTGGATTCCAGGTGAGAAGACCCTTGTAAACACCCATCTACAGTGGAGACAAACTTTTATTAACCTGTTAGCTTTATATATCCAACATAGTAAAAAAATGTAGTTGATGAAAGAGAATTTAATCTTTAAAGTTATGTTTATTTTAGATGGTCTACTGCTCTGGCTTCAGGTTAGTGCCCCTAGAATATGAACTTCTTGAGCCCTTAGGCTGATAAAGATGTCACCATGATTACAGTAGGCTTATATTTATTCTTCCAGATAAGAAAGGAAGAAATGATTTCATGTCCCTCTATCCATCCCTGCAGCTGCAAGCAGTAGCTGAATAGCTGCCGAAGTATCTCTTCTCCCTAAATAGCCCATAATCTGCAGGAAAGTTTTGTAATATCCTCAGGGGCAGTGATCCTTCAAATTATAAAATAACTGAAAACATTGTCTTGCCTGCATCTTGTTATGTTGAGCAAGTGGTTTGTGAACAACCTGTTCCTTTGTTTTGGACAGAAACAAATTGGAAGTTGAGCTGTTTATATCCTTGTATGTACAACAATAGAGGTATGACTTCTTGGAGTAAATTGCAAACTTGTTAATAATAAAACCATGTCACAACATCTCATTAACCCTGGCATTGTATTATTGTTGCCAGAACTACAATTAGTACCAGAATTTTTTGGCTCTAGCTCACTTTCCATTCATGGTAAAAGCAAAACTGGAGGTGAGCCGTCTCCTTTGCAGTGACCATCCCTCCAACTGCATCTACCCACAGCTAACTGGGAGTGCTCCTCACGCTGCTGGAGCGGTGGGTGGGAGTATGGGGATGGGTTCCCCTCTGCCTGCTGGGCATGAGCCTGCACACCCAACTGTGACCACAGTTCCACCATCCTTCATCTGTCTGATTTAAAAGCAACATTCCCCAAAGGTTTATAAAGTTGGAGTGAGGCATTTAAAATTTACTGTGTTATATGGATGCATAAGTTATGGTGCTTGGTATCTATTTTTTACCTCAAACTTTAACTCAGTTAAACTTGCTGATGTGTTGATATATTGTGTGAATACCTGGCCTTTACTCTGCACTGTTTTTTATATTCTCTCATATTTCCTCTGCATTAGGAATTGGACATCTGCCCTTTTAATCTTTTCCCAGCGAAATCCTTTGCATATCATTTATGGTCATTGCTTTTGCTAACTGTGCTGTCTCTCTTTCTCCTCTGAGAGAAAGCTGGTATTAGTCTAGCTGAAATGTAATTGCAAAGGGTATGTTCTGCTCTCAGTCACTATCAGGCATCTCAAATATACTCGGAATATGAGACAAATAACTTGGATGTTTTGTTTATTCCTATCAGATGTCCAGGTTAGTGCATATAAATGTGGGATTTGTTTATTTCTTGACCTCCTGTATTTTGCCAAGTCATATACTGCAAATCACATTGTCCTGACAGCCGGATTAAATGTCCTTTAACTTGAGGTCTTATGGCCTCTCTTGCTGTGGTTTCACAGCCACAGACCTAAGGAAGGGCTGCAAAGAATCTGCTGCTTCACTTGTGTGAAGCTTGTAGAGTGAGCTGGGCTGGGGAGACAAGTCACCAGAAAAATACTTGGTTTTGGCTAAGACTAACTTTCTGCCTACTAGCTCAACCCCACCAACAGGCTTGTGCAAACACTGTCGCTTGTGTAGGTACAATAGAAAGGTGAGTGGACCCCATAATACTGTCCTGATGTCAACTTAGTCAAATCCTTAATCTTTTGCTTGAGTTGTGGATTGTAGATTATAAAGGCAGCAGTGAGATCATTCATGCAGCATATTTCTTGAAGCTGACTGTAGTCATATTGCTCTGTACACAGATGGGCTTGGGCCACGAGCAAGGATTTGGTGCCCCCTGCTTAAAGTGCAAGGATAAGTGTGAAGGATTTGAGCTTCATTTCTGGAGGTAAGTGGCACCAGATGTCTCTTAAGCTGTGACTCAGCACTGCAGATCTTAACGCATGTATGCAAATGTGTAAGTAACAACTTTTGTTCCCTCTTTCAATTAAACTATTCGGATGCTTTAAAGAAGCTGTGTCTAGGTTCAGGGCCAGGGCTTCTCCGCTGCATTACACAAGAGTGTTTAAGTATGTAATCACTTACGAACATGCATTCCATCTGCACTGAAGTCAATGGAAGTACTTCTACTGAAGCATTTGCTTTAGCTTAATAAACAGTTGAAGTAGGTTTGTAAAAACATCTCCATCCCTACAGCAAGAGAGATGACAGTGAAGAAGTGTGCTTTATCTCAGTAATAAAATGCTTTCTCGGCTCCTGACCAAATACGTAAGCTTTGATCTGAGATTTTAAGTAACATTATCTGTTGAAAAAATGTTGAAACTTTGTATACATCTACAGATGACTGGGGGTGGGGGTGGGAAGAGGTGTCATAATTCAAATAAGTTAGATAGTACTTGGCCTTGGATGATGTACTGTTCCTAAACCTGTAAGTGTTGATAGTAGCAGTAAATAGTCTATGCTGTCATCTATGCCATTACTTCTGCAGAAACTTTGTATTCCATTAAGACCTTTCTTGTTTTACTGAAACAAGATGTATATGTGTATATTAATTTATGTGTCTAGCTAGCCCAGTTCACTGATTATACTGGGTGGACTTTAAGATGTAGCTTAGTGATTCTGATTTTTAAAAAAATTCTTTCTCAGAGGATGTAATTTCATGTCCTTGAAAGGACATAAAAATAAATAATTGTTAGTAGTACTAGCACATGCTAGCAATGAAAACAATTACGTTTCACCAATGCTATTTAGCTACAGTCATAACTGTATCTGCAGTAGGGTTTTATTTTGTGGGGTTTTTTTAATGTAGTCTTTGCATACGAGCCATGGTGGCATCAGGTGCAGATAAGGCCTAGGAGATTTTACTTCTTTGCCCAAGCATTTGACTGCAGCTGAGACTCAGTTTAGAAAATAACCAGACCACAGCAAAACCTTGCTATAAGTTGATGAGGTTATAGCTTCTCTGTGATAATCTGGAATATGTAGCTGTAGAAACAACTTACAAATAATGACATGGAGCGAGAAGTGGTAATACATTAATGAATAAACATGATCATCTAAACATAAAACAGATTATTAATTTATGAAAAGATGCTTTTTCAATATGCAGTTGGTCACTGAGGGAACTCGTGTAGAGATACTAAACTAAAACAGAACACAAGTTAATGTGTATAGGTAATTCATTAAAACAATAAAAACTTTGCAGGAGTAAATAGTGTTGTTTATTCATGGTTAGATGAGAAATTATGTGACTTCCTACTTGAGAAAGCTCTTTGTTCATAGTGTGATAGGCAGGGAAATCACAAGTGGGGAAGAAAAAAAGAGATTAGTCCAGTTAACTTTTTTCTCAACTCTTCCTTTTTGTCCTCTTTTTCCTAGTCCCCATTGCTAGACCTTGTAATTCCTAGCTTATTTTTTAACAGGGAAGAATTTGGGATAAAAAGAAATAATTGCCTAAAGTGATATAGTCATATGATAGCATGATTATGAAGTTAGAATGTGTCTCCTTCTGTGTTTGTATTTGGAGGTTTTTGTGTGTCGTTTTCTTTATACACATTTCACTAAGCTCCTGTGGTTAGGACTCATTGTGCCAGGTCCTGAATACGTAGCTTGTCAGAGCACTGTCTCTTCGAAAGCAAGAGCTTGTAGACAGCAGTGGATTAAAGAGCAAGTACAAAAAAGACAGAAATCCAGTGGCTGTTTAGTTAAGATTAAGATATAATTTGGAAATTGAATCTATATAGGATAGACCAGGTAAATAAGATGGCTGGAAGTAGTCTGAGAAACATCATCTAGATGTCAGACAAATGTGGCACATACCTCTAAAACAGTTGAAAAGTTAGCCATTGAGGCAATTCAGGAATGGGTTAGAAAAATAGCTGTTTCTCCAGCAGACCTGCTACTGGGGACATTCAGATTCACACTCTTAAGTCTGAAATCAGTTTTCAAAGGAAAAATATATTAATATGCTTTGCAGGAGATTTTGGGAGTTCACCATTTGAACAGAAAGGGATGGATCCCAAATACTTGTTCATTTAGTCACGTTAGCTTTAAAATCTGAAACTCTTTTTAAGTAGAAGCAAACTGTAGCACAAGTGGACAGAATATTGTATTTATAACATGAATGATCAAAATCAGTCCAAGTTTAATCACTAATTTCACTGTTGCTCACCTGTGAAAGACAGGTGTTGAAGTAGGGAATGTAGTTGGAGAAACTGTTACAACTTGGAGGGGAAGAATAACTGGTGGGTTGACCCCAGCCAACAGCCAAGCACCCACACAGCTGCTCACTGCCTGTCCCCTCACAGCAGGGTGGGGGAGCAAAAGGAAGAACAAAAGTGAGAAAACTCACGGGACGAAATAAAGTCAGTTTAGTAGGTGAAGGAAGGTGGGGTGGGGTGAGATGTGGAGCAAGTGATGCAAAGCCCATCACTCACCACCTCCTACCAGCAGACCGATGCCCAGGCAGTCTCCAAGCAGTGTCTGCTTTGGAAGTCAGAAACCCTGCCTTTGTCATCCTCTACCCCTGTCTTATTGCTGAGCATGATGTTATATAGTATGGCGTATCCCTCTGGCCAATTTGAGCTGGCTGTGCCCCCCCCTAGCTTCTTGCCCACCCCCAGCTTACTCACTGAGGTGGGGGCAGAGTCCAACAAAAGAGGAAGCCTTGACACTGTGCCAGAAATGCTCAGCCATAGCAAGTGCTATCAACGCTGGTTTAGCCACCAATCCAAAGCGCAGCACCATACGGGTATTATGCAGAAAGTTACCTCCATAGGAGCCAGATCCAGTACAGTAAGTGAGGCAGCGGTTTGCAGGTGGCAGTCCTTGCTGTGGTCTGCGTAAGGGGAACACTGCCCTCTCCTGGGTGGAGCTGAGGAGCTTCTGCAGATCATGTAATTCTTAGCCTGATACGTGGAAGCTCCGATGCATCTCAAAGAGCTAAGATGTAATTTCTTTCTGTGTTTCTGTACAAAAGAGCCTCAGTTCTGCCTGCGGGGAGTCAGATTGGAAAGTGCATGAAAAAAATCCAAGTACATCTATGTAGCAGCAGGGTTTTACACGGAGTTGCTACACTGTTCTTCTCTATACTGGTAGAGTTTGGAAAATACCTCTTCTGAGGTGGCAACTGCTCTTTCAGCACTTTGTGCTATAATTCTTGGCACAGTGTGTGGGATGGTTATATAGGTGCAGAACTGTTAATTTAGGCTGGTGTAGAAATAGTAGTACACAAAGCCCTTAGTAAAATTTGTTCCTAAATTTTGAAGTTCTGAAAGCCTCAGTGTTGTGAGCTGAACAGAAAATGAGTACAAGAGCCACAGTCTGTAACAGTAGCTGAACAGTGAACAATCACCTGCTTTATCTTAGTGCGTTAATAACTTGCTTTTAAAATGGTCCTCAGAATAATGCTTCCATCCAAGTGTTGCAGCAGCAGCGGGCAGGGTCTTCTCAGTGCAGGTGTTAAACTTCTTTCAGACTCCAAAACTGCCCCTGCAAAATTAGTAGGGCAGGCTGACTGTGAGAGACTGCCAGTTGGATAAATGTTTGCTCTCTGGGGATGCATTTCCCACTAGAGGGAGGTGTGGTATGGGAGTCAGAATGTGCTGAAAGCAGGAGGGAAGGTTCTGATTTATCTTGGTCGTGTATATACCGGAAAGTGGTAATTGTCTCCGGTGTGGCTTGCCAAGATATTAAAAAGCTTCTGGAGACAAGAATCTTAAGCTTGGGAACAACCGTTTTCAGCATCTGGCTTCTCTGTACAGATACAGTCCCTGGAAGGCAAGGAAGAGCTTTAAGTTGGCTTTAATGTCTTCTGATACTACTGTTGACAGGCAAGTACCAAGGCACAGTTCAAAGCATTTGCAATTACTATAGCTGCATTAATAGCAAGAAAATCTAACAGAAGGAACCATAGGAAGAGGTTATTCTTTCTGCATGGAGGACACAAGCCTCAGGACTTTCCAGGTATATGTTGAGGGCTTCTCTGTACTTGCAACTGCCACCTCCTGTCAGTAGGAGCCACTGCAAAGCTGGTGTAGGAAGGGTCATGATCCAAATTATTTTTCTTCTTCATACACCAAAACATAGAAAAGCAGGAGGATGGTTGACATTTGGTTTTGGAGAAGAAGCTGGAAGTCTTTGATCCTTGCTGTCAGTAGACATCCAGGACATAGGAATTCACCAGCTTGGGAGAGAGGGTAGAATCTGCTTACCTTCCTCCTTCCTCTTTCTACCCACTCAAGACCTGGAAGCAAGACACAATCTACTAGATCTGTCTTTTACAGTGATGTGCAACTTCCAATTCCACAAATTTTGAAGCTTCCTCCCTATCTTCCTTGTTTTGAATGGTAAAAGCTTGCCAAACTGCTGAGATTTGGCTGGAGAAACGTTTCTCTTCTTTGCTGAGGTCCTGAGAGCTGTGAACACGTAAGCAGGAGTCCCTAATACCTCCTTCAGCAGGGATCTTGCCGAATGTCCTCAAGTGAAGGGAAAATCTTTTTGACAGTGCAGATGGAAAGAACAAGAAATTCTCACTGCCTATCTTCTCAATAGAGCCAAAGGAGAGAAATTTAAGTCTATACGTGTGTTTTTATATATATATGTGTCTATGTGTGTATATAATAGCAACTGGTTTTCCTGGCACATGTGAGGTGTTTGCTTTAACACAAAAAATAAAAATTAGGCATCAGTTATCAGACAGACTTTTGAAGTGTAAGTTTGAAGTAACAAGATGGGGTTGCTTCAGTAAGATAGCAGTATCATAGTCAAAGAAGTGACCAGTTGACCTACTTTAAGTCGAAGTAATTGACCATATCTCTTGGGCAGAAGGGACAGTGACTAATGAACAGGACTCTGATTTGGCAACTTAGTGGAAGAAGGTATGACTAAATTGTAAACAGTGCTCTGCAGGAAGAGTTATGTGTAAATGTCAACTGGATATCTTTTAGGACTGGAAATTATTCAAGAAAAAGGTTTATAAATCAGGACAGGAAACCCTTTTTTGGCTGTTAGCAGTGTACAGACATCTTCATATGGCTGAGATCCAGGGGAACATGTGGGAGCCAGGGAAATGGCAACAGCCTCCGGGGTTTTCCTTTGATTCACAGAGATATGCTGACATCAGTTGTGATTCATCTTCTTTCTGGATGGTTTTCTGCTGCATTGGGAGACTTAATTAGCCACAAGGTCCAATGCCAGGGCCACTACACTTGTAATTTTGTAACATAGCCCCTGTAACAACTTCTTGCAAACTCCATGAAGGCAAAGAGTCATTCACTTAATCTTGAAAGAGCAGGGAGATAACATTAGACTGAAACATACACAGTCAAATTCTTAAGTAAACCTGGGGTGGGGAGAGATTAGTGAGTATCTCATTCTTTTCAATCCAATAAAGCACAGTAGTTCTATGTAGGTTTTCACAGTGGGACCCGGGAAGGACCTGAGGTTGTATGCTTTCACTTCTTTGCAAGTATCTGTTCATTTATTTACCAGGACAACAGAAATTCTCTCAAGGATACTGAAATGAAACATGTTAAGCCTTCAAGGTGGGACTGGGGATGATAAAAGCAATTGAGTCAGAGTGCTCTCCTGGTTGGAAACAGAAACAGGATCTCAAAGCTGTTCTGCATTCTGAGAGAATACTACTAGAAAATAAATACACAATTTCATGATATAGCATGAGCAAAAATAAAGGTGCCCTTGTGGCTTATTCAGCACATGTGAAAGTCTCAGAGGAAGAATTCCACCACAGCTTGTTGGGGATGGCTCTGGTCTCTGCAGGCTGTCAATGCTGCTTCACTCTAGTGAAGGTCCCTTTCCACAGAGCTGCTCTCCAGGAGGTCAGCCCCCAACCTGTACTGATGCATGGGGTTATTCCTCCCCAGATGCAGTACCCTACACTTACCCTTGTTGAATTTCATAAGGTTTCTAAGTCTCTAAGTATTAGCTAGGTAAAGGACTCATGTAGACTGATGCTGAAGATCTTGCAAAATTTTATGTTGCTCCAATAGTAATGCACAGGTACAGCATTTAGGCTTAATGGGCAATGCTAGTTCATGCTTGAATGTTTGGGTAAGATGGGAGACTTACAAAGTGCTTAGGGTTTACCAGGTATCCAGATAAGTATCAGCTTTGAAATTCTGTGCATATTTCCTGTTGTGGGCATGAGTTGGAAGTCGTGCAAGCCGTCAGACAGCCTGTACTTCAATTATTGATCTCTTTAGGTTTTTGTGTGTTGCAAAGCGGAGTCTGTTCTGCTTAACGTTCTTATTTTGCTTGTTATTTTTAGAGTGGAGTGCCGCATTTCTATTGCAGAGTTAGCTATTTTTATTTGGAGTGAGTTTCATAACTTAGGTTACCGTAACTTATGGTTGCTGTATAATCACATGACCAGGACAGTGTCCATCACACTGAAATGCTAGTACCCTACGTTAGAAACTGGTGTCCATACATAGTGTGTATCTTTGAGGATGGCTGTGCATCACTTCACATGACCAGTTACATGCAGGTCCTCCTTCTTCCTTTGTTTCCCATCCCCTAATGGGCCTGCTGTAATCATGGCATGTTCTTGTCATGTGCATGTCAGATGCCTTAAGATAAGGTATGTATCTTGCCTTCAAGACCTTAGAAAGCAAGATGCAGAACAACGTTAGAGTTCGATGGGTTTTTGCAAGCAGGGTTGAGAAGCCTTTTATAGGTAGTAGTTTTATGCTATTTGCTATGTTGAGGAATCAATAATGGGCTAAAATATTACTCATTTCTCTTCAAACTTTAGAGATCCAGAAGCTTGATCTGTTTTCTTAGTCTGTATAAGAGCTTTTAGTTAACATCCAGCTTCACTAACTTCCATAGACTGTGGCTGACTGCTTTAAACTGAAGCTCTGGGGAAGCCATTAATACGTAGTCAACTAGCTTTTCTAATCCAAGATTCTGTGTACTATATGTGAATTGTTTAATTATGCTTAACGTAATAAATTGCTATCTAATAGCCCTTAACCAAGGGAGATTAATGTGTTGTATATGAAAGAATACCATTTCTATCTAAGTAAAGCCTTCTACCTTTTAAGGTTGTTATCTGTGAAAATTCTCTGTGGCACAACACGTGCCAGAGTTCCTCTGACTTGATTCAGAGCTGTTTGAAAGGCTTTGTCCATATAAGCCTTTCACTTTTCTTTCGTCTTCTCTTTTAAATGCTGAACTTTGAACAGAACTTGGTGCAATTACACTATATATATGGCTGTATGCATTTTTTTTCCTTTCTAGGAAATACTTGTTTCCACTTGATAGCAACCCTGTGATAACCAAATGTCATGCATACAGTGAAATGCATATGAAGAAAATAGTATAGTGTGTGTGTAGAGTGTGTGAGTGTATAAAGAGAACCTGAAAAACTAAAAGCCCCAATACATGACTTCTGGGAGGGGATCATGTTGATGCATGTAAGTTAACTCATGGGTCGCTACCCATAATAAATCTGGTTGGTGGTTGATAACGGACATGTATGTGCATGATCAGTACTGAGATGTAACTGAAAGAATGATACTGCATCACATTCAAAATGCATTAGTGTAGTTGACTGATATCTATCTGATCGTAATCGCTGTGGACAAAGAATGTAAATAATACAACAGGAGAAATAAAGAATATCCTCAAGAGGTTTTTGACATATTGCAGGAAAACTTGTATATTCCCTAGTCAAAGCACTGAAAGCAAGGTTTTGGGTTCCCATTGATGTTGTTACTAGGCACGCAGCTGGTGTGAGGTGTAGTTTTTCAGCCGAGTCTGTAACTTTGTTGCTGTTTCCATTAAATTTCAGAAAAATATGCCGCAACTGCAAATGTGGCCAGGAAGAGCATGATGTCCTTACAAGCAATGAGGAGGATCGGAAAGTGGGGAAACTCTTTGAAGACACAAAATACACAACCCTTATTGCAAAGCTGAAGAATGATGGCATTCCCATGTATAAACGCAATGTAATGATACTGACTAATCCAGTGCCAGCCAAGAAGAATATATCCATCAATACTGTGACTTACGAGTGGGCTCCTCCTGTTCAGAATCAGACACTTGTAAGTCCAACTCACTTTTTCTTCATGTTCAAGGCAGGAGTTGATGGGAGATAGAGAAGTAGAGCTTACCGGAAGGATGAATTTGCCTCTTGTAGTCATTCTGTGTGTATCTCTTTTCTTCCTCAAAACTGGCAATATGGTATCTGTTAAATGAGTCTTGCCTGTGACATCTTGCAGATATGGATGCTTGTCTATGGAACTTCTTGAGAACTGGGGAGATGGGGTGGTTTTTAACAGAGAGGATTAAAAGGATTAAGCATTATCTGCCAAGTCCCTGGAGTCCAGTTTCTCTAACCTGCCTTTTTTAGTACACTTGAAAAATTTGCATGGAGTGTGGGCTTAAAAGCAAAAAAAAAAAGTACACCACCCAAAAACAAACACCAACCCCACAACAATTTGTCATTGTTTAAAGTTAAGGGGAACACTCAGTCTTGCATATAGCTTTTACTGTATATGGTAAGAACAAGGTCAGTGTTGACATCTAAAAGAGCAACTCTTTTCCAATATGTTTTCAGCTGAAGTAGATGAGATGATAGATAGCCTTCTGAGGGTTTTGCTTCACTTTTCAAACTTTGATTGCTAATTTACTGTACTGCAGTGTTGTGTGATCTGTGCTGGAATCACATTCTCTGACCTACTTCTCAAAATATCTTTTTTCAGTGAATTAATCGAACCTTGTGCATCTAAACTGACTTGTTACTTAACGTTCAGTTACCACTTTGATTTTTAGGCTTGTTCTTGCTTTATTAAAACTAGAGATTTTTTCTTTATTTAACTAGAATTATTTTTGCAATGGGCTGTGTGCCTCAGGCAAACAATTTCAGCTTCTACTTTTTAAAACTATACTGATGATCAGTAGTTCTATATAGCTTTGAAGAGACAAGGTGCTGTGTAAATGTTAATTATTGTTTACTCTGAGAAGTAATAACTCTGTTCCATAAAAGGCTTAAAAGGAAGCCTGTCTCTTACTCTGGGAAGAAGCCAATTAATGCATCTGCTGTATTTTATCTCTATCTACTGTGTTTTGGGAACTTAACGTTTATGGAAAGAACCTTGGTTTTGACAAATCTGACTGTCGCTAACAACAGTAGAGATGATTACAGTCGCGTGTTTGCTTAAAAGGATGGGTCTGTAGTTGAAGTGGCATCTGATATCTAATTTCTCCTGGTTCAGGCTAGACAGTATATGCAGATGCTACCAAAGGAGAAGCAGCCTGTTGCTGGCTCGGAAGGCGCGCAGTACAGGAAGAAGCAGTTGGCTAAACAGCTGCCCGCTCACGATCAGGATCCTTCAAAATGCCACGAGCTCTCCCCCAATGAAGTTAAGCAGATGGAACAATTTGTGAAGAAGTACAAAAACGAGGCACTTGGTGTAGGGGATGTCAAGCTCCCTGGTGAGGTGGAAACGAGAGCTACTGAGAAGAATAACGTGAACAATGGTGACAGAGGCACCTCAGCTGCTGTAGGAGCAATGGATGACAAGTCCCCAGATCAGAAGGCATCTCAGTATGTAAGTATAAGAAAGGAAAGATAAAACAAGAAGGTATATTGTTATCCGAGTGCTCTCATTGGTTGTTTTAATGCAATTAATTTGTTTGTTAACCTGGAATAGTGAAAATCTGGAGGGGGGGGGGAAGAGAGAAGGGGAACTGGAAAACATTGTGAATGTCTGCACAGAACCCTGGTTTCTGACTGTATTTAGTGCACTGCAGCAAACAACTACCTAGGTGACCTTTTCATCCGCGTTGCAAAAACATGTTAGCTTGGACATATAGTATAGCAGGGTGGCTTTTACAGAATAATAATCAAGAGACTTGTATAGTCTTACGGACTGATTGCTGCACTTTTCTCCTCTTGAAGAGTTTAATTTTGGAAGCCAGTTTTTGCCTTTTTCTTGGAAGAGCACCAAATTTACCCACTTGACCAATTGTGTTTAAAATTAAATGAAACTGAGAAATAATACAGTAACACCTCTCCCTCCCACTTCCAACAAGCCAAGCCGTGTAATGGCTGTTTTGAGTAGCCTTCTTTTCATATTCAGATCTATTGTTTTCTTTGGTCTATTTTTTTTTCTTTGGCATCTGATTTCTGTTTTGTAATAGCTCAACAAAAAATAAGGTGTGTAAAATTACCCAATTTTCATTGATATTTCCAAAACTATAGCCTTAATGAAGTATTTCTGACATAACTATCTTCTGCTGTGCATGTCTCTGCTACCGACTATGAATACAAAATAGGGGTGGGATTGCTGAAGTAACATTAAATTAGTTTAGTGAAGGTAGACCTTCACTTCAGAGTGTCAAAAGATCCTGTAACTTGATTTCCAGAAATGTTGCTATTGCATGTACGAATAGCAAAAATTGTCTCCAGGTTACCTACAGAAAATGAATATATGATGGAGATAAATGTTTAACATGGTTGTAGAATATGGCTTTCAGTGTTATTGGGGAGTGGTGTTGTGTGCTGCTTTTGGTGTGGTTTTGTTGTTTGTTTAAACTGGCACAGTATATTACTACTTGTGTAATTGATATGGAATATAAAATTAACACTGAATTTTTAGCTTTGACCATGCTCACTTACCTTCATCAGTCATATGCTGTGCCATTTCGTTACCTGTAGCTACTTTCTAAAATTAATTATTCAGGTTTTTTGCCATTATGTTGTCGTGGAGATTCTCAGATACTAAAAAGTTATTTTATTGTGGCTTGATGAGGTTGCTGTCATTTTGTGTAACCCAGCTTTTCTTGCTGGGTTACTTTAGCTTCACCACAGCAATTCTTCACTTGCCTCCTGGAGAAAAACCTACAGAAATACACACCTTGCATTGGACCCTGCTGGCCAACTGGCTTGGGCTATGTTAAGTCAAGGGCAGGAGGCACTCTGTCCTCTTGAGTAATTGTATCCAAAGGTGCTTCATTTCTACGTTACACCTGTTTATCACTTCTAAAGTTCTCTTTACTCAAGCACCTGAGTATACCTCCTACTGTTTAGGCCAGGCATATCTCAACACTGTGTGCAGTGATTTAGAAAGAGGCTTAGAAGTGTTTTATAATGTAAGTTAACATTTGAGTTGCTTATCTGTTTGGTACTGAGTTTACCCTGGGCTAAATAATCAGGATTTAGTTATATTATTTTTACCTATTTTTTTTAACTGATTTCTGCAATGTGACTTAGTCTCAGCTATATTCTGTAGCATTATCTCAAATTCTTTTTTTCAACAGTTCAAAATAAACCAATACAGAGAAGAGCTTTTAAACACCTTGCAGAAGAATTGCCATCCTTATCTACGCTTTTTTCTATCCATTAGTGCTGCATCTTTGTTCTCCAAATTTTCTTGTACGTTGTCTTTCAGACTGAATCTGAAAGCATGTATTTCTGTAGCTGTGGTAAATAGCTCTGAAATAGATCTCTTGAAAAATTAATTTTTGTTGTAGGAATGGATTGCAATTCTTTTAAACATTATTTTTTTTAAAAGACAACAACAAAACACAAACAATCAGGTCTTCACTATTAATGTAAATATACCGATAATAATTGCCTCTGTGTTTAAAAAAAAAATAATACTTCACCATGATTAAAGGCTGAATAACAGAAAAGGGGATATTCAGCATATTTTCATCTTGTAAAGAAGCAAATCTCTTTATGCACCTTTTAACCACCTAGGCTGGGGATATTGCAATTGGTAGGTAAACTGTCTTGCCCTGACCTGGGTCCATACAGCTATTAAACCTTCCAATTGACTCGTCTTGCAGTATGAAGTCTAAAGGAGAAAGGAGATTGAAAACACTTTATATACATATATATTTACACTTCCCCTTTCATTAGATCCCCTTTCATTCTGTTTCAAGCTGTTCTTCCTCCCCTTTTGATGTCTTTCTATGTTATTTTGAAATTGCTTGTCTAAAACAAGTGTGGGGATCTGATCAATATGCCTTACAGCCAAGACACTTAATAAAAAAAAAACAAAACAAACAAACAGATATATACACACACAATTGAAAACTGAGGCCGTTTGTGGCTGGGCTTGTAGTGATGTGAATCATAAAGAAGACTTTCCCAGGATGTTCAGCCCAGTCCACAGACCAACTGGAGTGCAGGAAATGCCAAACTGGTGATTAAACTGTACATTGAAATTTTTGTTTCAGTAACATAAACCATCTGCATTTTTTGACTTGATGACAAAACCCTCTCTGCAAGCAGGTATAGGACAGAAGACAGACTATAAACATTTTGGAACTATTTGTAGAGTAGTTGTGTTCATAAACTTAGTAGTCCCTTTTCCATAATCACTATCCCCATCCTAAAGTCATTAATCACAGACTATTGGGCAACAGTCATGAGTGATTAGCATCCCCAGAACACAGCTTTAAACAGAACGAGTTGGAAATATTCACTTTTTTTTTTCCTCACCAGTGATGCAGCTATTGCTTGATCTTCTCAGGACCTATATAATACAGCCATTTTCTTGTCGTGTTTTCTAGTCATAGTCTAGTCAGCTTCGGAGGCTTCTTATTATTCTCTCCCTATTCTTGAGTATGCATTGAACATAATGTGAATTTTAGTTGCGTGGGTTTTCTTAAGAATTGGACTGTAGTTGCAGGAATTTGAATAAGGCAAAATACAGTAATCCATTTAAGTAGCACTAGTGCTATCTCAGTAGAATGTACATCATCTTGAATTGCTTAGTTAAACCTCTGCTGTGGCATTATATCGCACTACTATCTGATCATGGGAGTAAACTAATTCTTTAATTTCAGTCTGGGAGGGTGGGATTTATCAAATACGTCAGTAATATGTAATTGCTATAGATGTACCTCTTCAAAGACTTATTTAACTTGGTAATAACTTCTTTCCAGTCCTGCTATCGCTGCAAACTGAACATGAAAGAAGGTGACCCAGCTGTCTACGCAGAACGTGCTGGATATGACAAATTGTGGCACCCAGCTTGTTTTGTCTGTTGCACCTGCAGTGAACTTCTAGTAGACATGATCTATTTCTGGAAGAATGGTAACCTGTACTGCGGAAGACATTATTGTGATAGCGAAAAACCCCGCTGTGCTGGATGTGATGAGGTAGGAAATATCCTAGTCCTTTGTTTTAGCGCACAAGTTTGCTCCTCTGAGAAGTGAATATAATTTTTAGTAAAACATTTCAGTGCAGGGCCATGATGTGCTTTCATCAGTTTTAACTGATCATAGTTGCAAGGAACAGAAATTGATACAGACACTCCACATTCTGGAAGATCCATAGTTTGCTTTGGATTTGGTGGGGATTTTGTGTGGTCTACATGGACATGGGATGTAATACGTGAGTTGAAATTCTATGAAGTCCCAATTATGCAGTTGTTTCCTCATAAGGGCACTAGGGGGAGCGCCTGGCTAAATTACACCTCGGGCAGCATAGCGAGAACAGCCTGCCTGGTGGCTTTGGCATCTATTGGCTCTTAATAAACAAAATGGAGGCTTTTGGGAAACTGTCTAACAAGTGAATGCATTCAGTTTTATTCTTGAAATCATTTGAAACAGTGGAATCACCAGGAGTTTCTTGGAAATTGCAAAACATCCTGAGGATAGCTTTATCATAGTAAATGCCATTCAAATGCATATATTAATATTTTTTTGTATCTTCTTCATAGCTAATATTCAGCAATGAATATACTCAAGCGGAAGGTCAAAACTGGCATCTGAAACACTTCTGCTGTTTTGACTGTGATTGCGTTTTGGCTGGAGAAATCTATGTCATGGTGAATGACAAGCCGGTCTGCAAACCCTGCTACGTGAAGAACCATGCTGCGGTAAGATCCATACAGACGTGTTGGTGTGGTGAAGGAAGGGAACATACATCTATGGAGCCTGAAACTCTTACTTTCTCCCAGTGTGGGAGTGTCTGAAGAGCAGAAATTGAATGCAAGTTCAGGATCAAGCCAATCATCTCTTTCCCCATTGAAAACAAACTTAAAAGCAGACAAGTATTTTGTCAATTCACAAACTGGAACAAAAGCCACTGGTGGAGGGGGGAGGCGGTTCTGAAAATAACTTTAACTTTGCCAGTGGTGAAGCAAGATTTTGTAACAGGAGGAGTAAAGTAGGTGAAGATGAATAACACTGCTAAATGTTTAGTTCATGTCAGTCATAGTTCGTTGTGACCAGTGGGATTCAACTTCAGGTGGTCTGCTGAAAGCCTGTAGTGGCAACTGCAGTCTAGGTACTTTGTTTCTTTCTATGTCTGACCATGTGAGTTATAAAGGGGAGTGACTGACAGGATAAAGCTAGGAGTCTGGGAAAGAATGGTAGTTCTCGATTCCTAGTTATGCTAGGAACTCTAATCTGTGATGATGGTCTGTTCATATCTACCTGTTAACTAGCTGTTAATTGGGAGTTCAGTCTAATGTGCGTCTGGACTGTTTATAGAGTAAATGGAGGGGAAAAACTGCTATCTCTAGCTGGCAGTTAATAATCTTGAGGTAGGTGTGAGGAATTATCTTTTGGAGAGGCTTTTTTTCTTCTTAAAACATAAACTTATTTGAGATCTAAATGATATTTTTTGACAACCAGATTTTAAGTTGGATCGCATCCAAGACTTCCCAGTAACCTTTAATTCTTTAGCATTGCTTTACAGCTGCCAATGCACAGGAAGTTTTGTAACTAATCTCTTCAAATATATGGGTTAATATATGAAGATCTGTGCTGTTTGGCATGGCAAGTTTTTGTCATTATATGGGCATTGGGAAATCCTAACGTCATAATTGTCTAAGTGTAATCCCAGCAGCAACTAACTTCTTGTGTGCATTTTATTATTTTATTTTGTGTCCTCGGCTGCATTTTGATCAGAAACTCTGTTTTAAAATTAAAGGAAAATAAAAAGCTGGAGACTTATTTCAAATACTACTTTTAACATCTGTCTTTTCTCCAGAAACATTGAGGCTTTTCAGCTTTTATTGTCCTTATAGAGAGGGTGGGTGTGTATGCTTCATTTAAGTGTCTCTTTGTTTCTGAACAGATCTGCCAAGGCTGTCATAATGCTATAGATCCAGAAGTTCAACGTGTGACATACAACAGCTTCAACTGGCATGCTACACAGGAATGCTTCTTGTGTTCCTGTTGCAGCAAGTGTCTAATTGGCCAGAAGTTCATGCCGGTGGAAGGGATGGTCTTTTGCTCAGTGGAATGTAAGAAAAAGATGATGTCTTAAGAGAAGACGTGCACAGAACCAAGCATTGCTGCGTTCCAAAGGCTCTTGCATTTCTACTGTAAAATCTATAGTATCGGGGCATTTAAAGTTATTGAAAGTATTAAATAGCATTTTCCCAAAGATTTTTTTGAATGACTAAAAATTGATATGTAATCTTAATTTCTTAGCCGTAATAATACATTCTTTTTTTGGAGTATTGTTCCTGAGTCTTACGTCAAATGACTTCGTATCCCAGAAATGTAAGAAAATGTGTTATGAACTATACACACTTTAAGGGAGCTCTTCACTGTGAAGGATCTTCTTGCTGTATCTTGTCTAATGGAAGATGAAAATGTGAAAATGCTCCAATTTTTCCTGGTTTTTTTTTATGGTAAATGTAACTCTTCCACTTTTGGTTTCACTAATTTATCATTTTTATAGTTTCTCTGCTTTCATCCAGCACTTTAGACAAAATGATCAGCTTTACCACCACGTACAGTTTTGTTCACATGACCTCAAGTATGCAGGGAGAATGAAGCTTAAAAAAAAAAAGTGTCATTTGCTTGCTGTTGACACATGGGTTCTTGGGGGATAGTGACTACTCTCACATCTAGTTTGGAAAGTAACTCTGCACCAGTAGAAAACTGTATTGGCTCATGTTTCTCTTAGAACTGTTCATGCTTGGAAAAGTTTTCATTTTATGAATATTGAAGTTACTTTACAGATATTTTTCTTTTTTGGGGTGGGGGGCGCAGAGAAAATACGAGTAGGTCTTGAGTAGATTAAAGATGTAAAAATATCCACCAACGTTAGTGGGCGTCACTCATATCCTTTCAGAAGTGGCTTCTGTTTTTTCATGAATGTTCTTTTTATAAATTGTGCCTTCTATCAGAGGGACGTGGCACACAGTACTGTATGCATTTCCAAGAATGTAATTCTGCTGAAGGGTCATACTTAGGCTTTTGATTTGTAAGTTCTTAACCAAAGCACAAAGAAGTCTTTCCCAGAAGATTTCCAGTATTTGAATGAAAAAAATCACAGCTGTATGTTAGCTTTGCTTACTAGGTAAACCAAATGTGTGGTTCTCTTTCTTTTTCTTAAGAATTACAGATCTACAGTGAAACTTGTTAGCTATCTTTGTGTCAGTAAATGGAGAGTCTTTGGCCTAAAAAAAAAAAAATTAAAAAAAAAAATCTATGCAAGTCTTATGTTCAGCTCTTTTTAAGTTTTACGGTGGTTGTATTGTAACACTTAGAAATAAAATTTAGTGTTGTTCACTTGAGTTGTCTACTAATTCTGTTCTTGTTGAATCCCCTTTAGGGGAGTGAGAGGAGGGAAAATGTTTCCATACTTCTCTTTAGCTTTGACACTATTAAAAAAACCAAAAAACCTTAAGGCCTGTATTACTGTAAAGTGCTNTGTTCTTGTTGAATCCCCTTTAGGGGAGTGAGAGGAGGGAAAATGTTTCCATACTTCTCTTTAGCTTTGACACTATTAAAAAAAAAAAAAACAAAAAACCTTAAGGCCTGTATTACTGTAAAGTGCTTACTGTCTTGTGCAATATTGGTGATATGCTTATAGGTGCAAGGCAATGGGTCTTGTTCTGGCGTTGTGTATTTGTTGGAACTTAGTGTGAATTTACTTTTTGTTCGTGTAAACTATGGTTTTAATTAGACTAAGACAGCATGGAAAGTTTTGAATTCACACAGGTGAGCTAATGTGCTGAGAAAACAGTGCATTGTGATCTTTTGCGTACTGCAAAAATAAGACCCTGCTGTGAGATACATACTTTGTATGTTGTCTAAATTGAGGTATAAACTTTAGGTCCATGTTCTGGAAACCTGTACAGCTTTTCTCAGGCTGTACAAAAAAAGTGTATGTCTTCCAGCTTATGCCAATGGGGCTGTGTTCTTGCCAGATTCGCAGTTTTAAAAGAAGGAAAACCAGGATGCCTCAGTAAGAGAAGGTATTTCCATTTTTCCATCTAAGTGCTCCTTAATCTGTAGCAGCACATGCTGTGAGAACGGCGGGGGGGATAAGGGTTGTTTGGGGTTATTTAATTACTATCTATATGGGCTTATTTAATTACTATCTATAAGGCTGGCTTAATATTGCCTGGATTTTACTTGTCTTGAGTGCATCTGTCCTCACCCACTTATAACATCTATTCTAGAAGATGCAGCTGATCTTTATAAAGGACTCTCTCTGAAAAGCTGCTGTGCAACTTTCCTGCCCCTCCCTTGCCACCCCACGTAACAGCTCTGTTTCTCCTTATTGCGATTGCTTGCACTGATGGCAGTCTTACTTTTCACTTTAAATCTCATTCTGTGCAGTTTTGTTTATCAAACTTTATTATTGTGTAACCTTCATTTAAAAGGATGAGCAGACACTACCTTGGGACTTACTCATTCCATCAAGACAAAGTTGCTAAGGAAATTCATGTCAAACCAGACATCTCAATAGTCCATCATCTTCTGGGCCTGGCTTTTTCCATGCCTCTTCTGAACCTGCTGGCTTGCAGTCTTTCGCTAGCCCTCTTCCTGAGGAGCTTAATCTTCCCTTGCCTGCTTGATCCCTTCTGGCTCTCTTCCCTGGAACCTGATGCATCTAGGTGTTTCTGCTGGGGTAGCCAAAGTTTAATCTATGTCCGTGCAGTAATTGGGAAGGATCATGTCATAGGAAGGTCAAGTGTAATGTGCAGATGATACAGAGGTGAGACAAAGATACTGCTGTGTGACTGCACAATAGATCAGAAGATGATTAGGAGCACTAAACAGTTCTTGTAATGAGCTAGGAAGGAATTCATGTTCCTGAAGATAATGCTTTTAGTGTTAGCTGAAAGATACATCAACATATTGGAGCTTGAAAACAAGCATTAAGGAGATCTCATTCTCTCGCTGCCATAATAAAAATATTGGCAGTTAAGTGATGTTTGGGTTTTTTCCTCTTGTATTTTTTGGCTGTTTTATCATAGAGGTCCCTTTGGATCTATTTATCTTAGTAAGCTAAGAATAGAAGCTGGAAGGCTTTGCATACTTCAGTAATAAAAGTATGTACTTTGCAGATGAAATTCTGAACTCAAAGTATGAAAGTTGAAGTTCTACCCTTAGGAAAAAAACTTTGGTAAGAAAGGCCTTATAAGCACTTGTTATAACAACATACTCTTCAGAAATAGTTAATTGGCTTCAAGAAACAACCCGAAGAGGCACTTAGCCAGTTCTACTTATCGTGTTACTGCAGAGTGACATATTTGATTTTAACTTTTCACATATTGAGCACCAAATGAAGACAAAGATTCACAGCAGAAGACAAGTTTGGCCTTGTCACTATCAGCATTTGTGAGAAGGAAAAGCCCAAATGCACCTCCAGGATGTAACTTTCTGCCTGTAAGCTTTATGTTCTGTTGCATTTTATGTGGCCGCTGTGACAGTATAGGCTGTTATGACCCAAAGCTTGAGTTTTTGGAGTAGAATTGTGTTTTTAGCAGCTGGCTGTGAAGAACATATAGGGTTATACAGTAGAACAATTTAACAATAAGGATTAAATTAAAGTGGGGTGTAGCTTAAACCATGGCAGGAAAGGGCACCAAAGAGACCATCCTGTCATTGTCCTAATGGACACCTGGGAAAGTGATTGTTCTTCTCCATGTGGCAGTGGCAGAAGCCTTTTCAAAGAACCCCTAAAATTGCCAGGTTTATGTCCACTTCTGCTTCTAACCCTCCCTGAAATTTTGAAATTTACCTAGTGCCCAAAAATTACAGGCAAGGTGCAGTGCCATGGAGATGATTGCAAAGTCTTGCTTCACTCAACCTGTTTGTAACTGTGGCTGGAGCATCGAGGTAGTTGTATACCTGTTGGTTGGCCACAGAGCCCAGCAGCCTTCACCAGCACCAGAAGGCCCATCGGACAATCACTGCAACCCAGTCTCCTCCGTGCCCTGAGAGCAAAGGAGGTCTGTGGCACTCTGAGCACGTGTAACTCCCCCTGCTTTTCCAGAGATATGGATGTTTATGGACATGATGCAGGCTTTTAGCACACTTAAATTTTAATCTTTTTTAACCACTTCATACACTAAAATTTACTTATGTATGTCATTCTAAATATTAGTGCATTAATTGGAGTCTTTACAGTCTGGATGAAAAAAAAGTAATGCCATTGTAGCTCTTATGGTAAGAAGAACAAGGGTTTGGTTTTAGGGTTGGGTTTTTTTTTTTATGACTTACTGCTACAAAAATACATTTTATGTGAACTCCAGGCAAAACATTTCCTTTCTCCGGGAAGATGTAAAGTCAAAGCAGAGTCGGTACTATACACGGTGGGGGACACTTTAGCATAACGACATGGTTAGCTTTGGATTTCATGTGGCCGCTACTACAATTATATAGTCAGAAGCCAATATTGCCTTTTATTTAAGGCCTTTAAAGTCCGGGCTGGCAAAGGCTTTGTGAAAACTTTAGAAGACTGAAGTTAAATAAATGCTGCTTTGAATTAGTAACAGATACATGGCAGCACTAACCTGTAACTTTTATTGAGATTACGATTGCATCTCAAACTTATTATGGTTATGCATATGCTAAAAAGAAAAGAAAAACATACTTTAAGCACCTTTTTATATGTATGTTTTATGACTGGAAATCTAATGTCTGTGTCTCCTAAAATACATGCTAATGAACAACCAACACAGTAACTTCCCTTTTTCCTGCAGAATCCTAGGTTTTGGGTGTTATGGAACATGGGTGATGGTGTGAAGCAAAATTATCTGGCTTTGTTGAAGTAATGGCCATTAGCACAAAATTATTTACATTCAAGACTAACCTGAGGCGCTTGGAAGCTCCAGGCCACCTGTTCCCAGAACAGTGCATGAGGTAGGGGTGACAGGATGGTAATACTTGGTTCAGTAACCTCTGCCAAGTTCAGCGTGGGTTTGGGATGCTAGAGCTAGCAATGGGTGGCAAACAGGAGGTTGGCAGTCCACGAAAGGGTCAACAATTCAACTAGCAGCAGGCTCTCCAGGGGAGTGGGGGCACAATGGCTGTCCTGTGAGAACAGGACGAAGGGAGCTAGTATAAAGATGCAGCAGTTCAAGGGCAGGGACTTGCTCCAAAAATCTGAGATTTCCTGTATGATGTCCTCATGTCCTGGGTGTGCTTTCCCATCACAGCAGAGCCCCATACCTTGTGGCATCTCAGTAGAAAGCTGGGGCCAGTGTGGTCTCCTTTCCCAGCCCAAGCGAAACACTGTGAGAGTCCAGTCTGATTCGCATCAATGTGCATGAATGCTTTTGTGTGTGGTGGAAGAGGATGTGATAGGCCAACAGAAAATCTTTTGTTAGGCCTCCACCCCTCTTCATGTGTTTTACCCTAGAACTGACAGGAGCCCAGTCCAGCTGCTGGTGTAAGGCCTGCTGCCCACATACCCCCATACTCCACTGAGCACAATCGTTATTTTCAGCATAGTTTTTCTGTGTGAAACACAGGAAGGGTGTGTTCACCTTCTTTTGTATGTCTGGATGAGTGAAGCATTTGCTTCCAGAAGTGGGAAGTCTGGATGTGAGGTTGTCCTCCAGCATTTCAGCTCCAAATTCTGCCTCGCATCATCTGGGAGAACGTCCCAGTCATTGAGCTGTGATGTCACCTCTGGGCATGTGGTCTTCACGCCACCCGTTGCAGGTAGGCCATGGCAATTAAGAATGTCATAGTCAACCTAAACTACACATGAGGCAGCCAATACCTGGGTTTGACTGTTTGTTAGCCAAAATACGCTATTAAAATTGTGTCGCTGTGTCATTCTCAGTCAGCAGTGAGTAGGATCACACAGAGCTGGATTTCTGATTTTTGCCTTGCAAATAGCTGCTTGGTAATGGTATAAAGCTGGAGACTCTCCACACTTACAAAGGTTGTAAACGATCATCCACTTTCACGTGTTGCATCTATTACTCTATTGCTTCTAAGTACTGAGGCCAAAAAAGCCCACAGACCACCACCTTCTGAGGTCTGTTTTACTCACTCCTTCTGTAAATAAGTAAATTGAGTTTATAAATTAAGTGTAAGGCTTGAGAATGGTGCTTAATAAAATTAAGTGTACTGCCAAAGAGGTCCCAGAAGTAGGTGTTAAATGGAAAACAAATCGTTTACAGATCGTCAACAATCCAGGAGAAGTGGAGAGAAAAAAATTCAACGTACCAAGAATGACATGCTCATTTTTTCAATGTCTTTATTAACAAAGCGATGGATAAAAGAGCTTTAGGGGACAAAAGTCCAAAACCATCTGAGCCAGGACTAGGCTCAGATTGTAGTTTGCCACCCTGTGTTTGCAGCTTACATCACCAAAAATGATCCAGATGTTTTTTACCTTGCACTCTGGCGAGCACCTGGGCAGTACCTGCTTCACTGTGCCACCACCAGAGCAGCAGTGCTGAGTTTTGTCGTTGCTATGAGCAACCATAACAAAACATAACAGATCAGAGTTTCCCCCATTGCCTCCCTGCTAAACAAGTGAAAAATGACCCAAATAAGAGGATGTTTCTGCTACAGATTAAGCCCAGCATTGTTCAGATTTGGCTTCAAGCCTAGCATTGTTGTAGAAAACTTTTGCACCCACTTTATGAGAAACTAGTCAGGCTTCATATATTTGTTAACTTTTCATTTGTTAAAAAAATGCAGCGTCACAATAAAATATGAGGAGTATTTATTGGTTGCCCTGGATGAGTCGTTTACGTGAATCAAGACTTAATTTTTAAGTTCCCAGCAATTAAATTGTTTGCAGCAGCCACATGATGTTCTTCAGTCACCCAGCAGATGCCGTCTGTGCTACGCTGAGCACACGTGCTGCACCCACAAGACAAGATCCTGGGAAATAGCAGGGAAAAAAAAGAAGGTTTGAACTGAAAGAGAGATGTTCTGAAGGTTTTAAGAAAGGAATAAGCTGAGAAGGGGGCTGCAAGCCCAGGAGGCTGTGCGGGAGTGGAAAACAGCGTGATCATGAGTTCAGATAGGAGAAGGAGGTACAGGGGAGGTATTTTAGGGTGAGCAGGAGTAGAGTGGAAACAGGGGAAAAAAAGTGAAATAAGCAAGGAGGGATAATGATGAATCATGGAGGCACTCTGCAATAATTATGACTTACTATTAAAGGATAGAAAACTAAAGGTGGTGAAGGACAATTGCTCTAAACAAGGAAAGTTGATAATGTGGTGTAATTGCTATGGGTCGAAAACACACCGTGAGGTTAGAGAACAGCCTGCAATAATCAAGGTTGTGAGATAAGAAACAAGGACATCAAGAGGACAGGTGGTGAGGTAAGGCTGTTCTTCAGCCCCTCATGCTGCATGCTTATGATATATCTAAAATCCAGTCAGTTATCCCTGTATGTTGATTAATGGACTTGCCCCATTTAAATAAAAAAAAAAAAAGCAAAACTTTTTTGTGTGATAATGGGCTGATATTCTATGCTGAAATGTGTTGTGTGAGGTTAACTTTATGGCACTTCCTAGATTCTGAGGAATCAGATCAGGAGGGAAACACAGGGATAGCGATAGAAGGAAAAGTCTGAGACAATCCCTACATTCCCAAACAAGCAGGACACTAGTGGCTATTTAAATTTTCAAAAAGCTAAGGGCATCCAGGCCAAACATAACACTTTACTCCAGCAAAATAATGGCAAAACAATTACATTTCTTTTAACTGCGAAGTCACGGTTGAGGACTCATAACATCACAGAAAGATTTTAGTTGAAGAAACTTCTGGATGTCGTCTCATCCAATTCCCTGCTGAAAGCACGGAAACTGCACAGGTGTATCAAGTTGCTCAGGGCTTTGTCCAGCCATGTCATAGTCACCCACCTGCTTATACCAACAACACATGCGAATTAGTTCTTTGCGTCTCACGGCCTGCTCTGGTTTTCACTATCACACATCACAAAAAGGCACCCACCCACGAGGTGCTTTTTCTCCCTCTGACTGAGATCATTACTCCGTTGTGTCCTCCCTAAGTAAGCCTAAAGCCCCCAGCAAAGAGATGCAGCTGGACCCGGCGGCTCCTGGGAACAAGCATTCCCGTGTACTTGAACCAAAGCAGCTTAGCTCCCAGTGGTTTTGTGACTAATTGACAATCTAACTGTAATCTATTAAGCTGCAGCTGGAGTTTATCCCTTTCAGACTTCAGAGAATCTAATTGGGAAACCATACTTACAAATGTATTTATGACTTCTATCCTTGTTTGCATTTTACCAGGCAGCAGAGACTCCATACAGGCAAGAATTCCAGTCTGAGGTTTTTCTGCTGTTTAATACATAAACTCTGACTAAAGCATTTCCCATGGATAGGGAATTCATTAGATCTCATTTGCCCGTGTGAATTTTCTCTCATCTTTTAGAGGCTGAGGCTCAGCAGAGGCTCAACATTAACAGACAAAACTTGTTTCGCAAGTTTCCCAACACTTGTAGGAACTTAATTGTTAGATCTCCATCCCTCTGCCAAGTCTGGCTGAGGTTACAGGAGAAGTATCTCCCTGTCTTGCTTTCTCTGTCACACTGTCTCTGTCTCACACCCCGCCCCCCCCTCCATGGAAAATGCATCCACGTATGACTCAGTCTGAAAAGTCTTTTAAAAAGTGCCTTAACTAGAACGTCAGTGGAGTCTGTGCCCATATCTATCTGACAGTAGTGAGCTTCAGAACAGGCTGAAAAATCCATTTTCAGCATTTCCTACTGGTGTGTTTTGGTGGGGTGACTCTCTGTTCAGTGTGCTCATTATTTTGGCACTGACCTTTTCCACATTTCAAATTCTGGACCTAAAAATGACACATTCTGACAGCTAAGTTTTAGGTACTGCCATTTTTATGTGATCTCTGGGTGTAAAGAAAATAGAATCATAGAATCATACAATCACCTAGGTTGGAAGGGGCCTTTAAGATCATCAAGTCCAACCATCAACATAACACTGCCAAAACCGCCACTAAATCATGGCCCTAAGCATCACATCTACATGTCTTTTAAATACCTCCAGGGATGGTGATTCCACCACTTCCCTGGGCAGTCTCTTCCCATGCTTGACAACCCTTTTTGTGAAGAATTTTTTCTTTATATCCAATCTAAACTTCCCTTGGCATAACTTGAGGCCATTTCCTCTTGTCCTATTGCTTGTTACTAGGGAGAAGAGATCAACCCCCACCTCGCTACACCCTCCTTTCAGGTAGTTGTAGAGAGAGATAAGGTCTCCCCTCAGCCTCCTTTTCTCCAGGCTAAACAACCCCAGTTCCCTCAGCCGCTCCTCATAAGACTTGTTCTCCAGACCCCTCACCAGCTTCACTGCCCTTCTCTGGACACGCTCCAGCACCTCTATGTCTTTCTTGTAGCGAGAGGCCCAAAACTGAATACAGTATTTGAGGTGCAGACTCATCAGTGCTGAGTACAGGGGGACGATCACTTCCCTAGTCCTGCTGGCCACACTATTCCTGATACAAGCCAGGATGCTCTTGGCCTTCTTGGCCACCTGGGCACACTGCTGGCTCATATTCAGCTGGCTGTCAACCAGCACCTCCAGGTCCTTTTCCGCTGGGCAGCTTTCCAGCTACTCTTCCCCAAGCCTGTAGCGCTGCATGGGGTTGTTGTGACCCAAGTGCAGGACCTGGCACTGGGCCTTGTTCAATCTCATACCATTGGCCTCGGCCCATCAATCCAGCCTGTCCAGATCCCTGTGTAGAGCCTTCCTACCCTCAAGCAGATCAACACTCCCACCTAACTTTGTGTCATCTGCAAACTTACTGAGGGTACACTCGATCCCCTCGTCCAAGTCACTGATAAAGATATTGAAGAGATCCAGCCCCAATATTGAGCCCTCGGGAACACCACTTGTGACCAGCCACCAACTGGATTTAACTCCATTCACCACCACTCTTTGGGCACAGCCCTTCAGCCATTTTTTTACCCAGAGAAGAGTACACCCATCCAAGCCAGGAGCAGCCAGTTTTTCCAGGAGAATGTCGTGGGAAACAGTGTTGAAGGCTTTACTAAAGTCCAGGCAAACAACATCCACAGCCTTTCCCTCATCCACTAAGCAGGTCACCTTGTCATAGAAGGAGAAATAGTTAGATTGTGTAGGAATTTGACTTAATGGAAGCTATTGGGGCTTAACTTGTCTCAGTTGGACACAAATCGTCGTCAAAGAAAACATGGGAAAAAACAACAACATAGCTTAAATTTCCAGTTGAAACAAGCTGGGAGGCATTTTTAACGAATAACTTGGAAAATGTATTCAGGACAGAAATCAGGAATAATCAGTAAGAATAAAATCAGTAAACATTTCATCAGTTCTTAGAAAACATTTTAACGACCTTCCAGAATAGGAAGCCAGAACACTGTGGGCAGAATACAAACAGCATCTCTCTCATTCCAGGAATTCAGCGCACATTTTTCAACTTGAAAACTCTCTATATGATATGCATTCAGAAGCTTTTCAGACTGCTTTTGTGGACCTGCATCTATTCCATCCCTTCTTTCTTTTTTTCATATATTGAGGGAATCTTCTCTAAAAGTGAATATTCCTCTACAAATGTCTTATTTACAACAAACAAACGGACTCTTGGCCCCTTCTAATTTAGTCATAATGCATTGAGAGTATTATGATAAGCTATTTGGAATCCTTTATATGTAATACTTTCTTCCTGTCTAAAGGCATAAAGAGTCGGCATAGTTTAGTGGACTGCAGAGTATGACTGCAAAGCAGAAACATCTGACGTCTAATTCCAGTCCTCTGCCGAATGCAATGGGACATTGTCTAAATTCCTTGGGCATTCTGCACCTCAGCTAATATCATATGTAAGATGGGTATAATAGCAACTTCACAGTGATATTTTGAGGCTTGGTTCGCTCTAACTGCTGAAGTTTGTTGAAACTGTAAACTGTGTAACTGCAGCCATTACCACGCATAAATGGTCTTAATAGTCTTTTCTGAAATACTTTTTGTTTTCTTCGTTTTGGCATTCCCATACAAAACTGCCAAACAGAATCTGAGATTTATATTTATGAAGCTTGTAATCATTCCACGAAGTTCAAGAAATCTGGCAGTGATCTGGAAAACTTAGGAGGTAATAAAAGGTTACCAGCAGGAATGCAGAGCTGCCTTGTATGGTGGTGGAGAGTAGAACCAGTACATATTTTGATAATACAGCGCAGCTCTTGTCTTTGGGGTGGGCCTTGATTGTATGGCTCTGCCTGCATCTGAAATGCATGGCAGTGTAAACATTCTTCTAATAACACAGAGCTTCTCTTAAACATTTGTAAATAGTTCAGCAATTTTGAGCAATGGGGTGGAGCTCGGAGATCGCTAAAGAAAGAAGCATTATTCTCATGCTTGTTGAACTCACTGTCCCAAGTCCAGTTCTGCTCTTAATGTAAACGGCTGCCACTTGCCTCCAGGCGCAGTTGTACAACGTGCGTCTGACCAGACTTGGAAGGCACACGCTGTTCCAGAGTGGGACGGGGCTGTGCTGCATCCAAACCTGACCCAAATTTGATACCCTAAGCTGAGGATTTGTTTCTACTTAGCAAGAAAAGGTGCAGTATCAGCTGCATTGTGAGAGGTTTGAAGGAAATACTGTTTTTTTACTGGAATCTACTTATGGTGAAAGATACAGAGGGAAACAACAAATTTGTAGGATCAAATTCAGTAACATTTTTGCCAGCTTTGATTGTGTCAGAAAAGCAATTTTGTAGTATAAAGTGTAAAGTCCACAGAGGATAGGGAATTCTGAATTTCAAACATGCTTATGCTAGTTAATCAGTTCATTAATTAATTAGTTTCATTAGAACTACAGTAATGCACTGCTGGGGAAAGTTAATAATACCACACTTACTTTCAGTGATAATTACAAAATTAATGGTGGTCATGCAGGACCAGAACTTGTGAGGTGTCATTTTGGGGCTGGCTTTTCTTCCTTTCACTGCTAACCACTTACAGAAAGCCATTAGCTTTTCTAATTCTGTGGTCTGATTTTTTTTAAATGAGGATGGCAGCACTGATGTTTCTGGAATCTTCTGGAGTCAGTTAATTACTTAAAAATAATTTGAAGGTGGAAGGTGGTAAATGTTCTACTCCAGGTGATTGCCTACATTCTCAACATTCCAGTTTCACCTAACTCAGTGTGGAGGTTTTCTTGGCCAGCTTTACCTGGCCATTGCACATGGCCCTCGAGACTCGTGCCGTATCCTGCCTCTCAGCTCCCGTGCTCTCAATCTCAGCTCGAGGTGCAGTTCCTCATATTTCATTATTACCCTAATGCTGTCACTGCAGGCAACTTTCACTACATCGTTCAGCCAATTGAACTTGTACACCAGGCTGACTCCAGCTATTTATTTACTGACATGAGACAACATTTTAAATAATAAATATATAAGTAAAGAGATGGATAGATAAACAAATCCATCCAGTACTGTTTAATATCTTCATCAATGACATAGACGGTGGGATTGATTGCACCCTCAGCAAGTTTGTGGACAACAGCAAGCTGAGTGGTGCGATTCACACACCTGAGGGACAGGATGCCATCCAGAGGGACCTGGAAAGGTTTCAGAATTGGGCCCATGTGACCTTCACGGGGTTCAACAAGGCCAAGTTGCCCTGCACCGGGGTCAGGGCAACCCCTGGTATCAGTACAGGCTCAGGGATGAATGGATTGAGAGCAGCCCTGCCAAGAATGTCTTGGAGGTACTTGTGGATGAAAAGCTGGACATGAACCAACAATGTGTGCTCACAGCCCAGAAGGCCAACCGTACCCTGGGCTGCATCAAAAGAAGCGTGGCCAGCAGGTCGAGGGAAGTGATTCCGCCCCTCTACTCTGCTCTTGTGAGACCCTTCCTGGAGTACTGCATCCAGCTCTGGAGCCCTCAGCACAGGAAAGACATGGACCTGTTGGAGCGAGTCCAGAGGAGGGCCAAAAAGATGATCAGAGGGCTGCAGCACCTCTCCTGTGAGGACAGGCTGAGAGAGTTGGGGTTGTTCAGCCTGGAGAAGAGAAGGCTCTGGAGAGACCTTACTGTGGCCTTTTGGTATTTAACAGGGGCCTATAGGGAAGACGGAGACAAACTTTTTAGCAGGACCTGTTGCAGTAGGACAAGGGGGAATGGCTTGAAACTAAAAGAGGGTAGATTTAGTCTAGATGTAAGGAAGAAATTTTTTTACAATGAGGGTGGTGAAACACTGGCACAGGTTGCCCAGCGAGGTGATAGATGCCCCATCCCTGGAAACATTCAAGGTCAGGTTGGAGGGGGCTGTGAGCAACCTGATCTAGTTGAAGATGTCCCTGCTCATTGCAGGGGGGGTTGGACTAGATGACCTTTAAAGGTCCCTTCCAATCCAAACTGTTCTACGATTTAATCCAAAATAATCCAAAATGGTCTTCTTATGATTGTCTGGTTCTAAGTATTGTTTGCTATGGCAACACTGTTACTGCTAATCTTTCACAGAACATCTATGGGGTAGGAGATCTTGTTAGAACAGGAAAAGGTTGTATCTGCAGGGTCCTCGTCTTTCAAATCAGTCAGAGCAGGTTGCTACTGACAGAAGTGTGTGGGAACGGAATAGGATGTGGAATTTAAGGCTCCCACCTGAAAGGAGCCTGCCAGCATTTGTCATACGTGGTGGTACACAGGTCTCCGTTCCATTAGTGGAGGTAACAGGAAGAGGGAGCTCTGCTGGAAAGGTCCCCTAGAGACTCCTGTAACAGGACAGGAATTAAAAGCCTCTGAGGAATGTCAAAGCCCCACCCCATTAGCTACCACATATCCCTCACTTTACGTTCATAGGGGTAGGGCTGTCATCCATAAATGAAGCAACAGTAGATTTGAGTAATCTAATCCAGCAAATTATTTTCACAGGATTCTCCACTTCACATAGAGTGGACAAAACAATACGAAGGTATAATTTTTGTTTAAGCGCAGCTCTTTTACACCAAGCCTACGCCATCACCTCTGCCATTGCTAGTACTGATGCCCCCAAGAACAACTGTCAGTAGGGGAGACACAGAGCTGAGCCCCAGCCCGCTGCACACACCTATTGTTGTACCAGTCTGCAGCCGACTTAACAGCCTGACAATTCTCAGGTTTAGGAGGGACTTCTTTCTTTTGGGCTGAAATAAAAAACTGTTGTGGGTGAAGAATTTGCTTTACTTAGGACAAAAGGCCAAAAAGCCCATTGTCTTGAACGTCTGCATGCAGCTGGCAGTTTCTCTTGTGTTAAAACAAAGCTAGCTAGATGCTTTTGCTATCAGCACTGTGCAGCAGCTTACTTACAGCACGACGTCATTGAGGCTGTACGCGCTGTATGCCTGGAAAAGTAGCATGAGACCATTTGGAAATAAGTGATGATGCAAAGTCTGGTGAATAATAGTAGAAAACTGTGTTGGGAAGAAGTCAAAAATGGTTTCCTTTGGGAAATGTTGCTTTTGGGTCCCCAAATGAACTCTTAGTCTACCAGACTGCACTAGGTGCTGACTTAGAAGGAGCTGTTAGAACTATCACCAAAACAGAGCAAGGAAAAAAACATCGAACAGTGTGGATGATGAGACAAGTGCTCTACTTCTGTCTCCGGTCTTCTTTATTTAGCAGCCTAGACATGACCTGACATTAGACTGAACTTATAGCCCCTCAGCAGTGTCAGCATGATCACATACAGATATACCAATATACAGCCTGATGAAGAGGAAATCTCTGAACTTTTCTGCAAGTTTCTGAGGTGTTACTTTACACCATCTCTTCTGATATGTAGGCATGGAAGCAAATATCTAAAGATCTGTGTTTCACTCTGATTCAAAGGCTCTGCTGGAGTCTGATGGCTCTGGCGTCAGAAGGGATGTGAAAATCCAAACCACTGCATTTCAGTTTTGAGACTGGACTGTGACCCTCCTACCACAGCAAGAACTTCTTTCTCTCTGCTGGCCACACCATCTTGTGCACCTCTGCAAGGTCAGAGCTGTATGCAGGGCTTGTTAACAGCTGTATATCACAAACAGGTCCTTTTTGACATGTCCTTTATTACATTTTTGCTAATAATGCCATACCTGAGATGGTGGAAGGGTCCTGCAGATAACTAAAATGATCCTCCTTTGCTCCCACTTTTTCCTTGAGTACGGTGAGGTGACTGTTTGTTGGACATCTGTTTGACTTCAGAGCTCAACTCTCAGTATGCCAGAGTGGTCTGTAAAACTGGCGAGTCTGCAGCACATCTGAGGGTTATCACAAATACTGACATCCACATTTTACCTTAACAAACATGTCAGGGTAAGATCTCCTCTTTAAACTAATAAACAACGCTTCACATCAACAAATAGATCAAGGTGATAATTTCCTTTCCCCTTCCTGTAAGAAAGTGATACAAGGATAGAAATTGCTCCATCCCACACAAAATTTCTTTTTGCTGGTGCACGTGTCCAGTACACTGACCAGTCAACTTCTGCCAACTTAAGCAGATATTTCACTTCCCGCCATGGGTGGGAGAGAAAAGATTTAGGCCACTGTCTTAGACAAGACTTTTCTCAGAATGAGGGAAGGTATTTGCAGTGGAGCCTCACAAAAAATGTGAGTCATCTTGGATGAGCAGCACTGCCAAACTCCTATTGTGGCAACTGGAGTCGGAGAAGCAAATGCAAAGTCCTGTTTTATATAAGCTGCAAATAAGTCAGTATGTAATAGTCTTCAAAATCTGAAATGTTTTCTTTCCTTTGTTTTGACTAGATTTGTAATAAGTCAAACAGTATAATGAAAGTCAGAGCAGAGCTGCTTAAGCCAATCAGCTCCTTGGCCTAAAACAACAGTAATGTAGGCAAGAGAAGTATTTTACTCTTTCAGGTCATTTTGGAAACTAAACCGGGTGGCTAAGTGAGTCAAAATCTATTTTTCTGGAAGTTTGTCACAAATTCACCGTGCTTGTTTTGGCAGGATGATAACGTGCTATACTGACCACGTTTAAAGCCAAGGCATAACATTGTTAAGTCACTTCTATTTTATCTTTGTGACGTGTACACAAATAGAGTTTGGCCTCTCATACTCAAACTGCAACACAGTTTATGTAGGCCACTTATCTAGATTGGTGTGAAATAGTACTGTAAAATATCGCAAATACCATGTGAAAAACACTTTTGTGCTGCTCAGACACAAAACTTCGGTGAAAGCAGAGTTTGCTTGCCAATTTACAGGGGAGTTAAATGGGCTCAAAAAGGTGTTCTGTGTTCTTGCAATATCTTGTTTTTCCATGTGTACTTTATACCTTGCCAGGAAACAACCAGCCATTAATGTTGCAATTAAATAGTAAAATGGGTAACACTGGAGATTGTGGGCAGCTAAGGCTGATGTTCCCACTGGCCCTCTGAGTGTCTCTTCCCATGGGCCAGAAAGGAAATTTGGATTCCTAAACTCGTATGTCCTGGATTGCACCTAAGGTAGATGCCTAAAGTAAGCTCAGTAGATCATTACGTAAATTTAATAATTGTATATGAAACCTATTCCCACTTCAGTCTCTGCGCTCTAAACATTTCTGCATTTTTAAGAAGATCCCCAGTGAAAACAACTTTCAGATGCTCAGTGTTCAGCCAGATGTGAGATGTGCAAGCCCTTTTTCTACACCTTCACTTCCCTCTGGAAAAGACAGCACCATGGATGAGCGATAAACAAATCCTCTCAAGTCTGGCCTTCACATTTCAAAGCTGTAACCGCACATTACAGCAATGATATCAACAGGAATTTCAAGTGCCAAACACCATTAAAGATACAGTGTTTGATCCTGCAAACTGATGAGCACTCTGGACCTGCTCCAGCAAAACACTTAGAAAGATTTATGGCACTTGTCTTACGTTTAAGTATAAGCTTGCTATAAAATGCTTTGCTCTATTGGGTGGAAACAGATAATGGCAAGATAAGGTTCATGTCACCTAATTTTAGGCATTTAAAAGTAAAGTGTCAAACTGAAGCTAATCGTCAAAGCTCAGCCTGTTACTAGCGAGAGAAGGTAAGCATCTCCAGAGGGTGATTCTGCTTTAGACATTTATTTCTGAATAGACTGAATCATACCCCACGTTTCTCTCCTTCTCACTCTCTCGATGGTAGCTCTTTAGTTTAGACCCGACTTTCAGAGGGTCAAAGTAATTCTGGTTAACTATCTGTTTTTTTCTACAGAATTTGAACTGATTCCACATTTAATGCACATCTTTTACAGATCACATTTAAAACTTTAAACTTGTCACCTCAAAACATTGATATAATTTAAATACAAAGTTAAGACCTACATCTCTCTGCTGTCACGTGTAAGCAAAAAGAGAAAATTAATGCTATCTGTCTCCTAAACGATTTATTTTTTAATACTACACAAACAGAATGCAGAAATACAAGAGGTGAAATCACTTGCCACCAAATTGTCAGAGAGGAGTAATTTATTTTCTTCTTATCTATTACTGAATCTACAGATTTTTGTCACACCCATGGTGATTAAAAAAAAAAGGTAAATTTATATCTAGTTCTCTGGTGGAAAGAATTCAGGCAGGGAGAGGTAGCTCCGTGTTAGGAGTGGAACTCTTATCTAGATGTGGAGTCTCAACTGATAATGAATTAATAACTTGTTGAGACAGAAGAGAACAGCACTGCAGCTCTTACATATTAAAATGTTTTCGCAACCAGTTGATCACAACTGAAGCTAGAGATTCTCAAAAAGGCAACCACCCAGCATTGTGGAAAACTCTGTATTTGACATTTGCCAAGGGCCTCCTTGTGTGGTCCTGAGATCCTCTGAATGCTAATAAAAATCCTAAAATAAGTAATAATATCTAATGTCTTTTTCTCTGGAAGTACACTTGGTACTGGAAGGAAGACACAGGAAGCTTAATCATAAGAAACTAGGATGAGTAAAGCTTGGATAGAAAATTTAAAATTTCATTTAGTGCATGGCTACATTTTTAATTTACATGTAGTATGAATAAAATAAAACTTTTATGACAACCTGGACACAATATATTTTTTAATGTGGTGAAGTACTAGATAAGGCACTTTAATGATAAGTTCCCACAGGCACAAGTTAGCACATCCTAATTACCTGTCAGTCAAATCACACATTGTGCGCATGGTCCTAGTCCATTGCAAACATGCAGTCAAACAGGCAGCTTAACCAATAGGTGACTTTTTATAAACCCATTTTATTTTGCATTTGCAACAAGCAAGCAGTGCCCTTGGAGCAGTCAGTCTCTCCCAGCTAATTGAAAGCCAGTAACGTCTTGCAGTCAAGAAGGCAAGGGAATTAGAAATGGGAACCTGAAGAACTACTGACCCTTTCACCAATGGATTTGGGGGGAAAAAAAGGTAAGATTTTCCAATTTACTACATTTTTCTGTGAACAATTATATTACAGTGTAAGGTTGAGCCACAGTTTGATTAAATTGTGTGAATCCATGTCAGTCTGTTGAAGGAATAATTCACGCATGGTTAGTTACCAGGAAGAGTAACTCCTACCTGAGTAAAAGTGTGTCAAGCAAGCAATTGATTTGCATCCTCCAGCTTTTTTTTTTAAAAACTTAGACTTTCCTCTGTTGAAACAAGACTGAAAATTTAAGTGCTACCTACCTTTTATTTCTTTTTTTTAATCCCCTAAGCATGGCTATATTTAAAATAAAGTTTTCATTTGTAGTAAAATTGTGGTGATTTTTTTCATAAATTCAGACTGTATTTCTACAAATCATTGAGATTCACACATATTTCTTCTTAATATATGATTACAGTGTGGTTTATTTTGCTTCCAAACTATTTACATCAGCTCCAGGTCTTTCTTTTAGTCACAGAGAAATGTATTTGTTTGAAATAAATCCTTTGCTTTCACGAGCTGCAAGTCTCATCTGATAATTTAGATACCTAATTTGAGCTTACACAGATACTTTTTCATTTAAGACCCTTTGTACATTTTAATTCATTCTTGTACGTCAATTTAAATTGAATTTTCTCATTAGGAAGAAGCGACAAAGTTGAAGTGTACCCGTCAAAAAAACATGCTGTACTAATTATTAAAGGCAATGCAGTGTCCTGCAGTGTGGTTGGCCTGTATGGACCCAGAGAGGTCACTGGGGTTCCTTGTGAATGCAGGAGTCAGTGTGGGATGGAGGGCTGGGGCGTAAGTATCTGCTTTAACTAGGAAATGGATTTGAAATATTCCAGGGGGGGCTTTCAGGCTCTACCCAGTTGAATGTCTTCCATCCCAAAGGTGGATAATACTGATAACACACAGATGTTGTTTATTTGTAGAAACTAATTTCTTAGATTTTAGAACTATCAAGGGTATACTGAAGAAAAAAGTTTTTCCAGCGTGGTGCAGCCTACCCTTGTTAACAAAGCATTTGACCCTTTCCATAAGCTGCAGTCCCAACAAGTGACTCACACTTTGCCTAAAGTGGCCAGAACCATGCAGAATTGCTTTATGTGCAGGGCCAAGAGATTCTGGGAAAAGGTGTCTCTGGAAACTACTTGGTAGCCACAAAAACCATGTAACATCTAAGACAATTTCCAACAGCTGATGGATTAGATCTTCAGCTGCTGGCAATAAGTGTCCCTCATAACATTATAGCCCTGGGACAGTTGTAGTAGGTCACATCAAAAATCCATTTAGACCAACATCCCGTCTCCAACAGCAACCACAAATCAATGTCTAAGGTCGAGTGTGAAAACAAGGAAAACAGAAGATATTTCACTGAAATGCATTCTCACCCTTGAGTCATTTTCAGATAAAATTAAACTAATTTTCCTGAGATCAACACAGGTGGGTTGTTGGGTTGGGTTGGGTTTGGTTTGGTTTTTATTTGGTAATCTTTACTGATTTCTTACCCATGGGCTTTTCCATTTCCCCTGTAATGCGGTGTAAATTTTATCATTCTCAGCATCCTGTGGCAAGCAGTTCCCAAGATGTATTATGGACAGTCATGGCAGTTCATTGAGATTTTTCACACTGATGCTCATTAAGAAAGTAGTAAGCTTTGCAGCCGATTCAGCTTTTCCACTGGTGAGTGCTGCTTCATTTACGCCTGGTGCCGCTTCTCTCCCTTCCCCAGGAGCCACCAGGGCCAGATCCCAGCTCTCCCGCAGGGCTGCCTCTGAGCCCTCCTGGGCACTGACCTTATCTGCATAACCAAGTGTTGAAAGTACTGGCAGTTTAATCTCCTTGTGCCTAATTTCCATGTTCTTAACAATAGTTAACTTCCCCACCCTTTGCTTATCTTGTATGTGTAGACAGAATGGTTTGCCTGGCAGAGGGTCTGCTTTTTCCTTAGTAGTGGTAGTCCCCCAAATCCAGAGCAAGCACAAATAAACTTTGAGGTTGACTTTAAAATTGTGACACGTAAGAAGTGAAAAAGAAAAAAAAAAAACGATCTTCTTTCTGTTCTGTGACTGGTTTTAAACTCTCAAGGTTTTCCTGTACAGTTGTGTGAATTAGATATTATTTTTTTTTTATTAAGCAATTGTTGAGACTCTCACATAGCACAAGAAAATGGGAAAAAAGGCTTGAAGAAGAGCACTAAAACTCTTGACAGCCATAATAAAAACATGAATATTACTAACTTCAATTACTGTATCTTTACACAGTGCCTAGCACAACAGGAAAGTAATACTGTACATTATTTTGACTCCTATATTGTTGACAGCTGCTGATCTCAGGACCATTATGCTTCTGAGGAAAGTGGAAGAACAAAGAGCACTGGTGTGTCTCAAGTAATTTTCTCCTTGCTCTAGTTGTATTCTTGATCATTTTACCTGCAACAGGTCATCTCACAGCCCACACTATGAAGTTCAATAACATTTGCTTTGCGAGTATTTTAGGTGAAGCCGCACTAAACTTGTGATCACAGTGGTGTGTCACTGTATTGTCAGGGTCAGAGTAAAGAATTTGGGAACATGCTGTAGGTATATCCTTCAACATAAACACTTCTTCAAGTCTTCTCTAAAGTCAAAAATCACTATAGCTTTGAGTGTGAGTTGTGGTCTATTCAGAGATCTCCCACTGGCTTCAACAGAATCAATCTTCTTTCGGGTCAAATTATGCATCGCTGAATTCAGATCCACTGACATGGTTTTCCATCATTTTATCTTTCCTTTAACAGACAAAAATATAAGGGTGAAAGACATCTCAAGAGATCACTAACTCACCTTCCACTGAAACCATTCCCCACCGATAATTGTTTATCTTGTCCTTGTAGATCCCAATGAAGAATAACCTGCAGTACCCCTTGATCACTTGGTGTGCATTGACCATACACTGCTAAGCATAGCATACTCCTTGCTGGAAAACACTCTCAATTTGGTAACTGAAACTTAGTTTGATCTGCTTAATAAAGAAATTGTTCATGAGAGCTTTCATTGTAATGCCCCCATCCCCACTAAACTGATTAGGCAGTCATGCTTTATTTGTGCCTAATGCAAATTTTTTTCCCTCATCTAAAAGTTGAGGCCTTTTAATATCCTAGAAAGTGTTGATTTAAAAGAAGCATGGATTACTCTGCAACATACCTTTTCAAGTATGTAACTTGATGAACTAGAGTTTTTCTCATTTTTCTTCCAAATATACTCTTCCTCAAGCGAGGCTCTTAGTAAAACAGCACTTTTATGACCTTCACTGTGTGGCAGCACAGAAATGCAGTGGGGAGGACAAGAAGCCCTCCCCTGATGGGTGCAATGTTCAGAGCCCCACCACCACCACCAGTGGCCCCCCCATGGCAGGTGCACCCCACATGCATCCTGCCCACCCCGCCGGGACACCGGCCCGCACTGCAGCTTTCCACAGGGCACATTAATGAAAATTTCTTGAAATAAACCTGAAAAAAAAAAAAGCCCTCTTTTTTACTGCCCTATCGGATGTTTCATTCCACACAGCTCAATGTAGCTTAGCTTTGCTGAGCACCAAGTTTTTTTCACCCCATTTGAAACTTTTCACTAGCTAAACGTAGAAGGGAAAAACATTTAGAAATAACCAGCCTCGAAAACTATGCAACAAATGCAGCTGTAGTGACGAATAATGTTTGTTGGCGTTCCCTGAACATATTGCAGATCATTTACAGGTCTCAGCAAAATGCCTACGGAGTGCCAGGACCGGGCAGTGAATCAGTGTGCTTCATGCTGGTGAAGCCATTTCCTTGAAACAAAATACAAAGTTTAGGAACTGTATGAACTTTCCAAATGGCATTTTCTCCTTATCTGGATAAGAAGCAGTAACCAATTAATTATTTCTGGTTAGTTACTCTTAGCTTTTTATAATTTCTTTCAGCTCCACTGTCATTGAGCAATCTCTATACATATTTTAGGTCTGTTACCCAGATTGCTGTCCTTGGGCTGTTTACCACAGTCCTTGTCTGCCACCTGATTTTTTTTCTGGAATTTGCATGAGATATGTCTGTAATCTGGCAGGACGTACTCCGTCCAATAGCCAGGCATGTTGCAAAACTCTCTTATTGTTTTTGTCTAGCTTAGCAAAATTATTCGAGGAACTTTCAGTGCCTTACATGTTAAATGGTTATCTAGGTATCTGCTGAAGGGGAGTAAATTTTCCCAACTGATTTTAAAGGTTATGGATTCTACTTTACTTCTAATAAAATGGTTATTTCTGCTCGTGTAAAAGAGTTCTTCAGACCAACTGGAATAATAATGTGACATGCAGCTACAGTCCAAGCAGCCAGCCAACCAGAGTATGATCCTTTATCATAGTTTTGCATTGTTCTGCTAACTGCATGATGCCAAAAAATAATAATAATAAAGAGAAATCCTTTGTTCCCTTTCACTAACCTAGAAGGTCACAAAACAGACAGTTCCTTCTTGATTACACTAAATAAATAAAAGTCTGATTCACAGAGGGGAAACAATCATCTGCCAACTGCCAAACCCTATAAAGGGTAAATCTGCTTTTACTTTGTGAGCCAGATTGATGAGTCACCAAGGCTATGACTAATACCAGCAAGAATTAAAATGTACCCAATAATATAACCTCCCTTTGTACTGCAGAAGGGTTACTCAACAGCAGACCCCACTCCAACAGGTGCTGCCGGGGAGCAGGGACCACCCCAGCATCTGCTCTCCAGAACCACGAGCCCTCTCTATCGCAGCTACTGACACACATTTACTGTATTCACGGGCATAAAATCAGTGTGGGAGATGAATAAATAGGTTCTTCGTTTGGGAAATTAGCCACTATGGAAATAAACACCCTCTTCTTCTCCCTCCCCCCTGCTCTGGGTGAGCTGCCTTCAGAACATGCCGTAACCAGAGGTTCCTCCCGGAGCCCCGGTGACGTGCACTTGGACGACAACAGGAGGCTTTTCAACAGGAAAACCCGAGGAGGCCGGTTCAGAGAACGCCAGGGGTTATGAGTTAAAGGTTAATGTTTGAATATGGGTCTTCTATGGGTACACGCCAAGAGGTTCATGGGAGCCGGATGAAATGAAATGGTTGCTTGGTATTTTGAAAATTATGTAAGAAAAATGTGTTACAAAGATAATATGGGTTTGTTTGTTTGTTCATTCATTTCCTTTCTTTAAATGAATGAATTTGCTGGTCCATTAAAGTTGCTGACAAAATTCTTGGTGACAGTGACAGAATTTCACCAAATGAAATTTCACTCATTCCCTAACCGCATATTTCAGTAACTCACCAAATCTAATGCTCTAAGACTTTTGGTTTTAAGTACAGCTCTAACCACCAAGTCGCATCACAACCCAACAGAAATTGTCTTCAGAGAGATAAGGAAGAATTTTGTCATTCTTTAATTCAGCAATGCTATGTTTAATTCCTAGAATTAACTCTTCTGCATCCTCAGCCATGCATGCTCAGGGTCCCTGGATGATACTCAGCAATTACGTGGAAGAAAAGTCATCTAAAGTGAACTGAAAATGAAATGAGGAAAAAATAGCAGTTGCTTATGGATGAATGTAGTTGTCAGTCCACAGATAAGCATCTATGTCGTCAGCCTGGCAGGTACCTCACTGCATTTGGGACCCTCTGCACCAAAACCTGACATGGAGCTGAGCCCCTAAATTTCTCTTTTATTTATTTAAAAGAAAAACTAGAACATCACCATAGATTAGGTTAATTCTTCAGCCACCTGATTAGAAATAATTTCAGTGAGGATGTCCCAGTCAGAAAAAGAAAGAAAGACAACAACGCTGTACTCAAACACCTAATGATGAACAAGGAAGAACGCGAATACCTGCAGACCGTTTTGGACCCTACATGGATCTAAAAAGCAGAACAGCTTCAACCTGGTTCAGACTGAAACAGTTGCAATTGCTACTTAAAACTAGTTAGCGAAGGTACTTCTGTGTTCTCTACTGTGCTGTAATTGAATGCTGTAACCTTTGGAGAGTAAGGCTATCAGTGCTGAACTGGAAAAAGGTATCCTATTTTTTACTAGATTTAGGTTGGTTTTATTTAAAATGCTATAAACTATTCATTGTTCTGATCAAGCAAAGTGTTGACTTTGGTTCAGATATTTAAAATTAATTTCATTTTTATCACCATTTAAAAAATGACTATATTAAGGATAGGGTTTTTTTATTATATTTTGTAATTCAGCCTTTGAACAAAAAAATATTGTCTGCACAGCTCCATACATTTGATACGTTTGGATTGAGTCGCCTTTCTAGAGAACCCAGAAACTCCATATTAAAACTACTTGGTATTTTTTAAATGTTTTGGTTTGTAGCAGAATGGAAAACAACGGGGTTACAAAGTAGATCCACTTTTTTATTAGAACTGCAGCCTTTCACATTCAATTATTGTCGCAAGAATGACAATTGGATATGTAGTGAAATATAAAGAAATATGCAGAGAAACACAGAAAGATATTTGGCACATACAGTCACAAAAAGATAGACGAAGTTCACATACCAAAACCATGTGTCTTCCTAGCTTTATTTTGGATATAAATACCTGCTTTTTTTTTTTTTTCCTGGTTATTCCATCAGAACAAATTAGTGGATGTCCCTTGGGAGAGCAGGGTTATAAACTGCAGTCATATCGCTGTCTATGAAACCTCTGAATAATACATGCAATTTGTGACTCATATGCCAAGAATCCCAATTCAATATGTCTGTCAGCAGTACTAAATGTTCTAATTTTTTTAATAAATGAATGAAATGCTATTAATCAGTCATTTAAGAGTTATAAAACTCTCAAAAATCACAAAAGTCCATATATACATAAACCTGTACAAATGAGGGAGAGAAGTCAGTAAACTGGTACTGAGTCTCCATTTGAAACTCCTTACCTGACCTTGAGGAAGTAGCTAATTTTTCTGCATCTCAACTTTCCAGTTACAATAAGTTCATAATAATTCGCTACCTTGGAGAAGTGTTGTGCTGACAAACCCATAATTATTTGAGAGGTTTACATATACAATGGTGAAGGGAGCCATAAAAATAACTAGGCAAATAAAAGTGATTCACTGGCTGAAATAAAATGGTGCTAGTTAAATTCATTTCAAATTTCATCTTGGCTATATATGGACACCTATGACATGTGAAATAAACCATGGGTTTACTGCTGAGGAGCTGACCTGAAGACAAATAACTGAAATCTTCTTCTGGTTTCCATTATTTTGTTCTTCTTTCTTCTTAGATCTCAATATCTTGGACTCAATTTTTCCATGTCTCTTGGGAAATTTCAAAATTGCTTCCACCCCACACCCCCACCCCTCCCCAACTAAATGTCTGGAGACAAGTGTGGGCTTGGGCTGCTCAGGAGAGCTCGTCACAGAGCAGGCCTGAGCATGACAAGGCTGTGAGCTTTTGAAGGAGTGGGGTTGTGCCCCAAACGCAGTCAATGGAAATGGCCCCAGGAGAGAGAGAGAGACCCAGGGCCTGGCAGAGGGATGTGTTTGCAGAGACAAGATGACAGACACATAGAGGAATCTGACTTGACCTTAGAAAAGACCTAGGGGTGTGAAGAGATAGAACCCAAAATGCCAGTAACAGAGAAGGCTGTGTCCAGTCTTACAACTTTGTGTGAATGGTGACATACTTTTATGTTAACTGGAGTGAGGAATACAGTATAGGTTTTAGAAACTTTTAGGCTGCTATTTGTTTCAGCTATCATAAGCCTCTAAAGATGCACACTGTAAACCCAGGTAATGCACAAGGCTGGAGGGCTTCAAGCCATATCCATGAATTTGGGAATTTGGCACCTGATTACTACTGGGTTTCTGTGGTTGAGAGGCCCCCAGCTTCCATCACAAAGAAGCAAACAGAAGGCGATGTGCGCATCCAGTGCCTAAATGAAAATAGCAGGAGAGTGCTGTGGATCGAAGGAAGTTGAAGAGTGAGTTCAGTTTATGAGGCCCCAAGACAAGAAGCCTCATGCTTAATACGAGCAGCCTAAAGGTTAATACAAGCAGCCTAATGGTTTCTTTCCAGCAAGCTTAAGAAGGTTACTGCAACAGACATAAAAGAAAAAAAAAAAAAAAAGCTGTAATTCTGCCAAACACAATTTAGCTGGAATACAGTCTTCGTCCTGCAGAACTGTAAATTACATCCCAGTGTATGAGATGTAGCAAGGCCCCAGAAACCTTAATAAAACAGATTGATCAGAGAGGAGAGTTTGGGGTAACGTTCACAATAGAAGTGGTAACGGTATAAAATCTACTGCTAGCAGTGAAATGATTGCTTGATGGTGCATGGTCTTCCCCAAGCTGACAAGTTGTAAAGGTGACATGCTTTTATGTTCTTCAAGCTTTATGCAGCACAGGCGTAGAGACTTTGAGAACTGCCTTCAAGACGTGCCCTTTGAGAGAGGGCAAGGTGCATGGAGGCAGCAACAGTACTGCCATTGTGGCTATAACAACCTCAGTCGATGAGCAAAGTACTGTCTTAGCGTTGTGTGATTGTCTCCCACAAAGTTACCAGCTCTCCCTACAGTCTGGCCTCACTTAGGAAAAGGATAAAGCCAACGTAAAGCCTTGAAGTTTCTTACTCTTGGTGCTTTTGTTTTTTACTTGCCTTTGAGCAGTATGTCGAGGCAAGCTGGTTCTTTCAGGATGCTTGGCAAATGAAAATGGGACAGAAAGGGAAAAATACAGTGCGGCATATCAGATTCCTGGCTTGAGCAAATGAAATGGAAAGAGGGTAACGCTAGCTTTCTGAATATGCTCTAAATCACAAAATTGTGGCATTGCAATGGAATTGAAAAGAAAGGTAACAAAATAGAGTTGTCACATAGCTGCAGGCTCTAGCAGTAGAAGAAGTATGGGAAAAGCCATATGTCCTTAAGGTGTTCTTAAAAAAATTAACTGCAAAGAATGTTTTATCATAAAAGCAGGTTTTTACAAATATAGTGAAGAATCTAGAGATCAGCATAATGCCAAACTAAGTAAACTACTGACTTATGCAAGTATCATATGTGATTCATTTTTTTGTACCATAACAGTAGTGGGATGAGAGTTGAAGTATATTTGGAGATATAAGAATATAATCTTACATATTTTATATATAAGAATAGAGCTGTAGATGTAGGCGAAGCCAGTGGAAAATAATACGAAGAATTCAAAGGAAAGTCTATGTCTGAGAAAACAGGAAAACAGGAAACTTATCTCAGGGGTTCATTTGAAAAGATACTACCAAAGACCTAATGCTGAAAAAGCAAAGGAGAGAACTGACCACACCAAAAAAAAAGCAGCAGAGGTTTATGCGTTGAAATCTCCAAGTCCAATATTGTTGGAGTGTATGGCAGGAAAAAAGAATTATTAATAAGGTTCAGATTAGGGCCTGGCACAAGGAGAAGGCAGTGGCACAGAAAGAAAACGGAAATCATAAAGCAAACAGAAGGAGCAGCAACAGTAGATATGAAGTACTACCAATTTGCCTTGAGCAATGTGCAGGAGAAGAAGAGAAAAGTGTAGCTAATTAAAGCCAACGTTGAATAATATGATGACAATGTCAATTACTACTAGAGTAAGATAATGCTATGTATTACTGTTGTTATTGCTATTTATTATTGGGTTGACTCCTGCCAAGTGATTTTTCTACTTGATATTGTTTTTCTGCAGATTTGATCCCTAATATAGTTTTCAAGCATATGTGTCCACCTACAGATTATAGCAGCACGGAAAAATAAAGCTGCTTTACTTATCCAACAATTTATTTTTTTTTTACTATCTGATGACATCGATCAGATCCTGAGCATATTTCTGCTTTCCACTCTGAGAAGCAATTGTCAGAATGCTCTCAACAGGTGCAAACTACTGCTGGGGGAAGAACCTTGGCTATAGGCTTTTTCAGGGCAAGCATTGGCATCGACTGCTGGAGCCATGCGTGTTCAAGAACCACTTCTATACAGTAGAAGTAGCCAGGATTGGAGAGGCAGACAAGTGATGGGAGTGTGGCATGGAGGAAAAGGCTAGAAAAGGCTTCTTTTAGAGCAGCTGCTCACTGTAAAGAGAGAGAACTGGCCCCTCTTGTTCCTTCCTGACTTCAGGATAACAGGATTCTTCATGCTTTCCTTGCAACCAAACTGGATTGCCATTGGGAAGTAGCTGACTTTCCAAAGGCAATAAGTCAGCAATTTAGATCTCTCAATACTTGTGTCAATTTTGGAACAATATAATTTATTGGCCCAAATGCTCCGTGTGCAAAATATTGTATAAACACATCAGAAGACCATCTACATGTAAATTATGCTCTGCAAGATGAAGGATCATCTTTTGGCTGCATAATGTGTTCAGATTTAACAGCATCATGCCAGTCTTGAAGACTAATGTACAGTTTATAAATTCTGTTATGAGCACTCAGACTCTGTCCACTATAAACCTTGCTCCTATACCAAAAATCAGGGAAATAATCTAGAATTCCTGATGAACGGGAATCATGTTTCAAGAATTTTGTTTTATCTGTGTAAGCCACTGGTATGTGTGTGTGTGTAAGTGCTCCCAAATAACAGAGGATGTGAGCCTAGAAAAATTATGAATTTACCAGTTCTTCAGCGTAGGGGATAAAGACTTCTGTGTTTTAGCTGAAAAAGCCATGAGTTTATTTGCTGATGCCAACCAAGATAAGATTCATCCAGGCCTGTCTGAAAGTAAGTGTTCTTTTTGCAGAGGAGAAAGACAAATCACTGGAGATGGATTGTATATGAAATGCCAGAGCCTTCACCCTGTTATGAAGAGTATTCTGAGGAATGAGCCTTGTCACAAGTGCTTCACAGAAATCCCACCCAGCTGAAAAATGACACTGACAGTCTTTTGCCGCTCTTTGAATAACTTTGTTCTTTATGTTCTTTATTCCAATAGCCTCTAAATGGGAATAAAACCAGGGACAGACAGTTATGTCCCCATCCCTGCAAGTTGTGTGGGGAAGAGCAGAATGAGGTGCTGATCAAAAGAAGACAACATGGGCAGTGGAAGTAAATATTGTGCCAGGAAAGGCAACTGCAGTGTGGGAATCCCAGCAACAGTTTTTCTTCTTTCTGTTCAACCTTAAGTTATTATTTGAGTTTTGGTGGAGGAAGACTTTTTCCCAATCTCACAATCTCAATTGCACTTGCCCAAGTCAGTTCTGTTTCAAAACAACAGAGACTCAAACTTTGATGGATATGCATACAAAAGCAAAGTGCAACAGCTGAGACTACAATGAAGACTTTTATTTGAGGACAAGAAATAAACCAGGGTGGCTGAGCTCAACTGCTTCGCCGTTTGTTGTAAAACTCGAGCCCAAGTGTTTTTCCTGCTAGTCCAGCTGGCAGCCTTCACTAACCATTCCTACACCTTGACTCAGCTGGGGAATGTGAGTCAGCGACCCAAAGAGCAGGAATGTGAGCTGCAGCCAGGAGATAAGCACTTACCGGAGTGCACTTGTAGCTGGGACTGAACTCAAACCAGGCGGAGAAGAAAAGCTGTTCACCTAACATTGTCTTCTCATTTCACCAATTTACACACCCTTGTGGGAAAAGCTCAACTTGTGAGCCAGCAGAACACCTTAACCACAGTTCACTGGAGAAGCCCTATTTATGTAATAACTGAAAATACACGCAGATATTAGAAAAAAAACATCAGCTTCCTTCATGTATATAATAAGAATGACAGTGGGAATGATGTGGTTGGGAACCACCAGAATCACAGAATCATAGAATGGTTTGGGTTGGAAGGGAACTTAAAGATCATCTAGTTCCAGCCCCCCTGCCATGGGCAGGGACACCTCCCAGTAGACCAGGTTGCTCAAAGCCCCATCCAGCCTGGCCTTGAACACTTCCAGGGATGGGGCATCCACAATTTCTCTGGGCAACCTGTGCCAGTGCCTCACCACACTCACAGTGAAAAATTTCTTCCTAATATCTGTTCTAAGTCTCCCCTCTTCCAGTTTGAAGCCATTACCCCTCGTTCTATCCCTAAATGCCCTAGTAAAAAGTCCCTCTCCAGCTTTGTTGTAGGCCCCCTTTAGGTACTGGAAGGCTGCAATAAGGTCTCCCCGGAGCCTTCTCTTCTCCAGGCTGAACAACCCCAACTCTCTCAGCCTGTCTTCATAGGAGAGGTGCTCCAGCCCTCTGGATCATCATTGTGGCCCTCCTCTGGACCTGCTCCAACAGGTCCACGTCCTTCTTATGCTGAGGGCTCCAGAGCTGGACACAGTGCTCCAGAGCTGGACACAGTACTCCAGGTGGGGTCTCACGAGAGCAGAGTAGAGGGGCAGAATCACCTCCCTCTACCTACTGGCCACACTTCTTTTGATGCAGCCCAGAATACGGTTGGCCTTCTGGGCTGCAAGTGCACATTGCTGGCTCATGTTGAGTTTCTCATGCACCACCACCCCTAAGTCCCTCTCCTCAGGGCTGCTCTCAATCCATTCTCCACCCAGCCTGTATTTGTGCAGGACTGGAAAAAGAAGAATGGTTCCCTTCTCCTAACCAATGCATGGGTCACAAGGCAGCAGCTGGCAGAGCCAGCTGTGGGATTTGTGAGGGCCTGAGCTGCCGGTGGTGAGACTGCATCATGAGTTGTTCCCTTCTGCTCTCTGGCTAGTGGTAAGACAATCAGAAAGAAAATTCTTTCCAGCTCTCTCTCAGCTGTCAGAAAGTGAGCTCAGAGCTGGTGACCTGCATTCCATGCGCCCATCTCTGACCATGGTTATTTGGCAAATTGTATATTAGTCAGATCAAATCGTCAGCGAGAACCAGCTGCTGCAGTTTCACTGCCACCACTTACACCAGCTCAGGATAGAGCACTCATTTGCAAGGTACCAGTACATCCAGGACTTTTAATTAACACCCCAGAAGGAGTTTCTATAGAGTTATAGAAGTCACATGAGATGATGGAAATTAATCTCAAGAGCCAGGTGTTAATAGATACTTTTTAGAGCGATATGCATTGTTTCTCTCCAAGCGCCGTAGCATACTATGCCCTCTACTAGAGGGCAATAGATATATTCAAATTATACTGTAGTTCATGACAGAGAAAAACAATTAAAAGGGTCAAGTAGTAATGGCAGCAACCAAATTAATAAGTTCCTAATTGCAGGTCCCAGGAAAATTTTTAAGAGCTGAAACATGCTAGCAGTTAGTGATAGACATCCTGTGTACTTTGGAAACTACTCAGTTTGATTTATTTCCGTTTTTCCTTTCCCCACTGGTCAAGCTTTCCCTGATTAATTCATTTTCATCTCCCTAACCTTTCTCAGCCCTACACAGTAATTCATTCTGTCAGCAACTAACATATGTTGTTAAACACACATAATGCTGTATCGCTTCTGTGAAAACAATCACAAAAAGAGACTATCACATTACCTTTCAATCTTTTTGAGTCACTTTCATTCAGCAGAGAAACAGAATTACTCTTTCATATTATTTCCTTGCACTCTTAAAATACATGAAATTGCAGGTGTTGATTTTCCCTGTGCTCTCTCTTATTTTCCATTCCACCAACCCTCCCCGCCACACAAGAATGAGTGATTTCAGGGTCTTATTTTTGCATCCTGTACATCCTTACTCTCTTCCCCAACTTATCCCAACCACATTGCAGTTGCACTGCAAGCCCTGCATCAGTTTCCCAGGTGGGTTTCCCTGGAGCTCATACACAGCAAAGTATTTACGCTGTCCCTTTGGGTCCACGGGCCATGAACATCTTTCATTTTCTCATGCTTCTGTCCCTGGCAGTTTTGACTTCCAGTACTTTCTAAGCAGGAAAGCTCTGCCCTGTTAGAAAGACAGCTCACACATCTCTTATTTGCCTCAGTGCCACCATCAGCTTCCTCAGTCCACCTTGGATAGGGGAACGTGGCCCTGCTGGCTGAGACTGGGCTTAAATAGAAGGAAGCTTCTTTAGTCCTCCCACATCCAGATTTCTCCCATAGTAAGTCACAGGCATCTCTGGAAAGTCTTTCCGCTTCCTGAGGTAAGGTCTCTTCCTTCCTTGGGGCATGGCTTACAGGGCTCCGAGCATCACCTCGGGTTTCCATCAGCCCCTTCAGCTCACCGTGATCAGGACAAAAGACCTGAACACCTCCTGACCCAGCCTTCCCTGAGCACTGCGTGGTGCCTTCCTGGCTGAGTACTACCAAACACCTGAGCAAAGCGCTCAGGTCCTACTCCCAAACGGAGCTGTTGGTGCACCTCCCACCCAAGCCCCACCTTGAGCATGCTAGATGGAGATGGGGACGCCAAAGGGACTGCCCCAGCCTAAGAGGGGCTATAAATCCTGGTCACACCAGAGGACGTGCTATGTTTCTACTTTCCTTCCAAAAGGGAATTGGCTTTTTGAGTGACAAACATTTTCTAAACCTGTGAAAGGGCAAACCCTGCAACATTTTCATGTTCCCATTTTTCATTAAATCTCCTCCCCTTTCTGACCACACCTCAAGTGGAGAGAAACAAGAAGGATATTAACAAACAATTTTTTTTAACCAAAATGCAATTTTTCCTCTTGTCAAAATGAAAAATAATCCATGTAACTTCAGGGGTTTTAAGGCTTTTCTATCAGAAAAGGTCTTTTTCTTGCATTAGCTAATTCAAGAAATCCTTTAAATAGTCCTCCAGAGACCCCAGTTCCTTTTTATTAGAGTTCATCTGTCTTTTATGGCTTTGCTCTCATGAAAGATTAATAGCTGCAAAGGTCAAGGGCCATTGTGATCATTGAATCTGACCTGCATCGCATAGGCCATCAAATTTTACCCAGTAATTCTTGCACCGAATCCCATAAATTGCAGACGAAAGATCATATATCTTTTAGCAAAAAATGTTTTCTTGATGTAAAGGCAACAAGCAATGAGAAGCCTGCCTCAGAAATTTGTTCCATGGTTTAATTATCCTGATTTTTGTGCATTTTCACTAGGGCTGATTAGGATTTTTTCAATGAAATATTTTTCACTGAAGAAGTGTGGGTATTACCAAAGGAGCATAGTCCTTGAGCTTTATCTTACTTCCAGAAAAGAAAGAAAGTAACAGAAAGTAACACATCCCACAAAGCATTGGACTTCTTATTCTGATTTGTTTGGGGATGTTCCTCTTTCCCTGAATATCAGGACAATTGGGGAACTGGCTTCCTAACATTAAATGTGTACAGCTGGGCAGCGGCAATGCCTCTCCTGATGCCTCAGCCAGACCAGACACACTGAGCTGGGAATCCCATCCTCACCAGGTACATGAGTACAAATACTAGCAAAACCCTACAATTTCTGTCAGGACTGTGGTCCTACTTAAAAGTGCCATAAAACCCATTTGTGCCTCCTGGTTTTGGGAATAATGGCTTTGGCCCCAGGAAACACATCCATTGTTTTCAAGTAAACCATCCAAAATAAATTAATTGGGCAGAAGGTTATAGGCTCGTCGAGGCAATCTATTAGCTTTCTGGAGAAGTGTTTGATATCCGTCTGTTGACAGATAGATGGCAAGCCAGAGAGGCCCTGGTGATGCACAGTCCGAGCTACACAGATTAGTTTGACCTAACAAAACAGCGTAACATACAGACATTGAAGTGATGATAGCAGAGTTGCGGTTTTGGATTCCTTTACATCCTTTCTCAACAGATTATCTTTCCCATGGATTGAAATTTAGGTACAGTAGCACGAATTTATCAGAGTGGCTCTGACATGGTTTTCTAATAACTAATTTCTTCCCTGTCTGTAGCATAAACCATAATCTTCTAGATAGAACAGGCTGAAAAGTATTCAAAGGAACTCTTTCCAACAGATAATTTAGTTTCTATAAGTTGACATGTTTCAAAAAATGATGGGTTTTGCATCAAATAATTTTCAAAAAAAGGAAAAGATTCAGATGAGCCTAATTTCCTCTTTCAAAATATTTGGTTTGCATATTTTGAAGACCTTTCATTTTGTAAATAATTTTTTTATACCTAGTCAAAGATTAAAAAAAGTTTTTCAAAACAATATGCCAAGAAGTTTTGATCCAAACCATTCTTCTGCAGAAAATTTTAAGAATTTTTCGCTTATGCAGCAATGTCAAATTTCCCAATATTAAAATCCTCTGAGAAACATAATTTCTGACCTTCTTATGACTGCATTTATCTACTGGTAACAGAAATTTGGATTACATAAAGCTCACAGACTCTATCACATCCATTTTATGGTAGAGGACAATGGAAGTCACTTCTTCAGATTCTTGCTCAGAGACAGGTATGAGGTCTCAAGCACACTCTTCATTCTCTCCATTGGTCAAGGATCCCAGGGCAAGTGTCCTCCTAACCTTGTCATCCCTGCTCAGTGGCTAGCAGAGGGAGGATGAGCCCAGGTCCAAGTGCCCATGATAACAGAGGATGCAACAGCAGAATGAGATGCAGAACCTGTGAATCCAGGACCACAGGCCCAAAATTAGAAAACTAACTTTTAAAAATACCAACCTAAATAAGTTATAAGCAATGTGAGGTGGGGTTTTTTTGCAGCTTCATGCAATATTTATTTTTCTTCTTTTTGTGGTAGTGAAACATCAAGAAACTGAAGATTTTGCAAAGTGCTGTGAAAACATGATAAGTGAAAGTACCATGCCAAAAACATTCATGGTTTAAACACACAGAGAGCAAACAGATTACAAATGATGACAGCGAGACTATAAGAGTGCTCAGCATTAAGCCAATAAATACATTCCGGTTACAGCCAAAAGCAGACTGGACTTGTTTGTCCTTTTAGTTACATTGGTCTCTCTCAAATGACTTCAAATGGGCATATTCTTACATGACACAGGTGTGAGTAACGAGAAAACTATGTTCATTGTTTTTTAGGCCGGAAGATAGGAGGTGATTTTTGCGGATGTCAAGCAGTGATGATCAAAACTCAACACTGAAATTAATTCTCTGACATGCTCTTAGGATACACTTCTTATTCAGCAGCAGGTTTTCCTTTCTGTAGCTGATACTCCTAATAACTATTATACCAGGCACGTCATTCTCAGAGAGTCTATTGTTAAATTTCAATAGTAGCTACAAATTCAAGCATTTTCAAGAACTTCCTGTTTTTTGGCAGTTCAATTTTTTTCCTTTTGTAAAATGAGTTCTGTGAATTCTTTTACGGTGCTCATTGTCTCAACTTTTAACATCCTTTCTGAAAACAGTAAATGGTTAGAGTTCATGCCCCATTCTAAAAACTTGCAGTTCATATATGTGTGCTGTGGGACCTTGAATCTGTGATGTTCTGCTGACAGACCAAAAGCCTACTTAGTTGTGAATATGTTCTTGAGAAATCAATGTTTGGCTGACCCAGCGAAATACTGCTTCTGGTTCTCAGAGTATCAGTTGGAAGGCTACTTCACTCCAGAAACATCATTTTGAAGTACAGTGCCTTAGCACAGGGTCCTGGAGCCAGTTTAGTGATGGTTCTCACATTGTGACAAGACTCCAGCACCTTCTCTGAACATCGCATCTTATGGACACATGGTGTTTTGTATAAATACTGCCAAGGTAGCCCTGGCGGAGACCTTCTGGGGCCAGCCAGAGCAGGGATGTAGCAGCAAAGCCTGCTACTGCCACCACTCTCATTTATTCAGTTTGGCTTTAGGGCTTCTCACATCGTTCCCTGCAAACCTGCCACCGTGGCTTTCTGACCTAATCCAAGCACTTGAAGCTGGGAGGTGAAAGTGCTTTTGAATCACACGGTTTATCCACAGAAATCACTGCTCTAGACAGTAACACTACAATTACAATCGATTTTCACAAAACAAAACTAACCATTTGACTTACATGTCTTACCAGATTCTCACAATTATTCGGCTAAGTGTTCCTCATTGCGTTTCTAACCTTCAGATCTGTCTTGTGTCAGATACCATTTTCGTGAGTGCAATGGCAACAGGCTATAATCAAATCACCATTTTCTCAGCCTTTCTTCTACCCTACTTAAACTTAACCCATCCACAATGTTCGTACTTGTACTGCTGCATCTTACAGTGCTAAACAACGGGTCTGGCTTAAAGCTCACTGATGCTCCTCTGTGCTGTGACATGGATTGTTTCTGTTTAAGGTTACGTGACATCCTCATTGTGATTACTTATACAAAGAAATACAATTTGAAAATTATTTCACTCATTTTAGTTGACTTCTAACACCTTTTCAGATCTGCAGGACTACTTGACACTGGGTTGTTAAACACCTACACACGGAATAACAAGAGTCCGAGCAACATTCAATTTGAGAACCTTGGCTGAATCACAGCAATAGTATGAAAAATCTGTCTACTTAAACACAGCTAGTGTTGTAAATTTATAATTCACCAGAATAATGACTGAAGCCTTTTCAGATATTGAATGAAGACATCCATAAGGAGAAAGGCTATGCTTCTCCTTAAGCCTCTCTGCATTTTTTCAGTCACCAGTTGCATTTATTTGTGAGGGCCTTGTGTTTTCATAATACCACCGAGCACGGCCTGTGTCAGAGCAGCCTGACCTAGCAGCTTCCTATCTGCCTCACCTGCTTCTTCAACTTCAACCCAAATACTTTCAGGTGGCATGGCCAAACCCACACCGGTGTTCCTCAAACTCCTTCTCTGCCCTGAAAAGGAGGAGGTTGTTGGGATCCTGGGTGGGATCTGCTGGAGTGGGACCTCCTCAGCCTGCCCGGAGAGGGACCGTGGAGAGGGACCCTGGAGATCGCTTCCACTGCCATGCCATGCTTCTGCTCTCAGTATATCTGACAGCCAGGCAGTTTGGTCAACTGACCTCTGTGTCTTCAAGAAGGCATTTAATCTGTTTTGCCCTATTCCTAAATTTTCAATCCATGATGACACATGTTCTGAACGACGCAGCCACTGAATTAAACGATAACCATTCACATCTTCTGTCACATACTGGTTTAGGGCTTAGATTTTCTAGAGCTGAGGGTGGCAGGAAGATGTGGGTCCCATGGATAATTCATACACATGACACAGAAGGTTCCCCATAACAGGTTAGTCCAATCCAGTACACAATTACTTATTTTCTATTTTTTCCCCTGAGAAAAACACTAGCCTTGAAAAATCATCATGTGTTTTTTGCCACACAGGAGCATAAACATCTTAGTGAAAGACTTTCCCAGGTACTAAGAGGCCAAACATAACAAGAACCATCAGATGGACAGACAAATTCAAACAAAAATGTAACTTTTTTAAAAAATCAGGATACATAATTATTTAAACAAATCATCACATAAACTGGTGGATTACCAATCTGCTCACATCTGTAATCAGGTGCCTTTCTGGAATACACACTTCAACCAAAGGCAAGTTGTTGGATCAGTTACAGAATAACAAGATGAAACATTTTGGCTTGTGTTATAGAGGAGAGGCCGGGTAATCTGAGGGTCTCTTCTGTCCCCAAAAAAACATGTGGGTATATTTTTTAAAAATCTGTTGACTCTTATTTTCATATTTTGAATTTTTAAACAAAAAGGTTCTCATCCAAAACTTTGGGTACTGCCATCACTTATAAAAAATATTGCACAAGAAATAAATAAAATGCCCCATTTAAACATAACCAAGTAAAACTACAAACTAATGTCTCATCTCTTTTGACTTTATGAATAGGGTTGTTTATTTGCTTCATACTGATGACTCTTGGGATTTGTAATATGGCAAATATATGTGACAAAATGTATTTTTCTTATCCCCTAACTTTCACACACTTTTTCCTTTACTGACTGACTTTTGCTTGGTTTAGTAAGTGGTAATTATCTATTTCCACTTGATTTCTGCATGTTGCAACTTCCCATAGGACGGATCCTATCCCCTTGCTGCAGGAGTGCCAGTACAGAAGTAGCATTTTGTTCTCCATCATAGCCTGCCACGGGGAAAGTCAATCCTAACTGACTCCTTACAAACTGGAAATGGGTGGATTACTCCCAACATCAGTGCTTCAATGCTGGCATTTTATTTTTTTTTTTTAATGTTTGTTAATATCTGGGGAGTCCTAGCTTCCAGAACTACACAGTTTGTCCAGAAAACTCTGAATTCACTTTAAAGAGAGTTCCCAGCCATCAAGAAGATCTGACAAATTGACCTAAAGCCTGGAAATGCCAGGCAGCAAAAAAAAAAAAGACCACCTTGCTTCATTTTTAAGCCAGTATGATGCTTTTTGCTGCATAACTCACATTTTTCTAACCCCAAGCATGGACAATACCATACATTGTGCTTTCTCATGGGGTCCTGGTTTAGGATGATTGCTGATTTTCCATTGGGCTCTTTTCCTCAGTGTCATTTTGACTGCAGAGAGTATGAGCGCTCTTTGAGTGGGGAAAAACATAACTGTTCTGCTCTCTGTGGGCAAAAGGTAGATTGAAGCAATGATGAGCAAAGGGTAAATTCTTGCCCTTATATGTCCAAGTCATTTATGGAGAAGCAAATAGAAAAGCTGAGGCATGTGGCAGGAACCAAGCCCAGCCTGCCACTGGCTCCTCTGCAAGGAGCGGGGTGGGCATCGCTCCCTCTGCAGAGGTGGCTGCATCCCGGGGGCTGAAACAGCCCTGTGCCACCCCTTCCAGGACAAGCCCCTGCTCCTTCTCCGCAGCTCCTCGCTGGACACCAGCACAGCGGGGCGGCCACAGAAACGGCCTCCAAAATCCTGCTTCCTCGAGGTGACCGCCAGGCAGAGGCAGGGGTATGTTTGCCCAGCTGATAATTGCCTTCGTAGACACAATGTGATTTTATAAACAAGGCACATATCCGTTAGGCTGCTCATGGCGGTGAGACATTTCCTATTCCACCCTTCACTGAGCAGACAATTATTTTTTTTTGGTATCTGTTACTAATTGGATAGCGATACAGTAAATAACTACAAGCTTGTGGCTCAAGCTGTGCTAGCCCTCCTCAATATGCAGCAGGATCCCTGAGCATCTAAACGTCTATCGGTCCTCCAACAGTCAGGGCAGCCTCTTACTCACAGTGACTAATGGTATCTTTGACCATAGGATTATTTTTTTCTAATGCATCTGAGCTGTTTATCCCAGGCTGAAACCACTCTGGATCCGATGAGTGCTACAGTCCGGCTACACGCTGCTAATCCCCCAAAGGGAAGCGTCTCCAGGAGTGTTTAAGATGATTCCTCTCGCTAACATCTAACACCAGCGACTGAGGTGATTTTAGGGAGCTTTACATTTCTCTCCCCCCGGGGATACAGCAGGGACAGCCTGTGCAGGATGAATCAATGCCATACGTCAAGCACTGTTTGTATATGTTTCAGTGTATCCAGGCAAAGTCTTTTAACTTTCCATCCTAGAGCCCGAGCAGTACTTTCCTGAATGTCAGCCAGGAAAATTTTGTAGATTTGGCAGCAGGACTGTGGGAAGCCTGGTTGAAGACCAGCCCAGAGTGCTGGAGCAGAGGCTTTATATAAAGAGAGAGAATCCAAACACCTTCCTTTGTTTCACGCTACAAACGAATACAAATGGAGCCCTGAGATTGCAATCAGGCCCTATTGTATAAGCACAGGCCTTTCCATTACTCCATTACAGCTTTTTGGCATGTAGAACTTCATTATTTTTCAGCTGGAAAACTAATTAAAATGAATTCTTTTTTATTTATTGGAGTGCTAATGCTTCAGTTCTTGAGTCCTCCGCTGGCTTCCAGCCATTTAATTTTGGTCCCTAGGGCAAAGCCTGACAAATTAAGATAAAGCCACTACTTAACATTCCCCTCCTGAGAGAAAACAAGAAGTATTTCCTGTTCTTATTAATTGCATGAAGTCAATTTCCACGGTAAGATTTCGGTGTGATGGGATCCTCTGCACCCAGCGTCGCGCTCTGCCCGTGCTCCCCGCTCAGCGGCAGAGGCGGGGAGAGCTGCCGGGCTGTCAGCGCCGCCGAGAAAATCGCAGGGTGAAGGGATCTTCAGGGATCTGCCCAGGTGCTTGGCCTTTGCCATGCGGGAGTCACCCTCTCCAGTACCTCTAAGGTATTTTTGCTGTGAGAGGCGCAATATGGAGCGCTGTGCTTTACCTCCAAGGAGAAGCCCGGGGATCCCAGCCGTGCCGAGCAGGTGAGTCAGAGCTGTGGTATGGGCACTGCCCAGTTCAAGCACATCCAAAGCAGCCAAAANTTTTTTTTTTTTTTTTTTTCCTCCCCAATGTGTAGATGACAAAAGTTCACGCACTTGTCAAGCAGCGTGTTGATTTAACCGATACCGTTTCTCCATCCTCCCCCAGCTGGGGAGCCTGGTGCAATAGGTAACAAACAGCCCTTTCCCATGGCAACACGATTTCATGCCCTCGCCTTCGGGGGAACGGGAGGACTCCAGCGCCCAAAGCAGCCCATCGAGCCACAGGGCTCGGGAGAGCAGCCAGGATGATGCAAAAAGTTTAAGAGGGGAAGCAGCAAAACAAACAGAGAGGAAACACAGCAACGTGCCTGCAGTTGTGAGGGGACAAACACACAGCGGCATTACTGTGGTTTCCCTCCCCGTTTGGTGTCCCTGATACAAACCTCGTGCCCCACGGCCGCCAGAGCTCTGCCCAGCATTGCTCCGCTCCTCAATGCTCTCTTTATGACATTCCTGCATTTAAACAAAGCTGACTCCATTGAAACCCAGCTCAACAGCAGAAGTTCCCCCAAACATTTTCCTAAAGCCGGCTTGTTTAGGGAAAGACTTGGCAAAACAAGGAGGCAGCGTGCCCAGTGCTGTTGAACCCCCTTATCTAAGATTTGTTGCCACGTTTGGGACTGAGAGCAGATATTGCAAAATGCCCGTGGACTCCCTGGCAGCGGCACAGGGCGGCACACTGGGCCAGGCTATGCCAGTGCCCCAGGGGGACAAATTGGCTCTGAGACCCCCTCCAGGCTTGGGACACCCTGCTTTGCCAGCCACACTGGTGTAACCCCTCTCTCGGAGCCACGAGCAGCTTGCACAAGCCCCAGCACGCCTCCGCTGTGCTGACACTGGCCAGGGCATGTGTCCTTGTCCCCTGCTGCGCTGGGATGTGCTGCACAGCCTCCTCCTCCTCCGCCGTGAGTCTGAGTCACAGCGAGCTCCTGCTTGGTGGCAGTGACTGAGCCTTGTCCTGACACCACTGCCCAGAGGGCAGGAAAACACAGCCCCCAGAGGTGCCCCCAGCCAGGGCTGCCCCATGGCTAAGCCACACTGCCACCAAGGCCAGCGGGACCCTTGATGCTGTGAGCAGGAGGGGAAGCTGGGGAGGAGGTGGACGTTCCTCGGCAGCCTGGACTAAGGCGAGGAGGGTGCTGGAAGGCCCTCTCTGCCGCGTCACTGGGTCAGGTGCAAACAAAATCATCCTCGAGGGCAGATGTTTGGGAAGGAAGCAAAGCACGCAGTTCCACTTCTGCAAGGATGTGCCAGCCGAAGGGGCGGCCAAGCAAGGCGTACGGGGCACAAAACCAATTCACCAAAGACCTTCACACTGCCCAAGTGAACAGCATTATACCCCTTGTTTACCTTACCGCCCTCCAAATCAGTTTTTCTTTGCTGATATTCTTTTGAAGAGCGTTGCTCATTAAAATACAGACATAGAATCATAGAACGGTTAGAGTTGGAAGGGACCTCTAGTTCCAACCCCCCTGCCATGGGCAGGGACACCTCCCACCAGACCAGGTTGCTCAAAGCCCCATCCAGCCTGGCCTCGAACACCTCCAAGGATGGGGCATGACCACCTCTCCAAGCAACCTGTTCCAGTGTCTCACCACCATCAGAGCAGAGAATTTCTTCCTAATATCTAATCTCAATCTACCTTCTTTCAGTTTAAAACCGTTGCCCCTCGTCCTATTGCTACACACCCTGATAAAGAGTCCCTCCCCATCTTTCTTGTAGACCCCCTTTAGGTGCTGGAAGGCTGCTATAAGGTCTCCCCTGAGCTTTCTCTTCTCCAGGCTGAACAACCCCAACCTTCTCAGCCTGTCAATGAGATTTGAAGATGCCCTTTTAACTGTTTTAGAACTCCAGCATTTTAGGGGGAGTTATTATTTTGTATTTCTAGCCTTGTACAGAAATTCATTGCACATCCTCAGTTTTTCTAGTCTCAGCGCAAATCTGTGATGGGTCATCTTGTCCTGCCACCTCTCACGGATGAACTGTACTGGGCACACGCGTTGTTAAAGCAGCAGGCAAAGCTCTGAAAATTGCAAGAATGAATGCTGATACCATTAGGGGTGATTCAATGTATTAAAATGCAGAAGTGAGCAACACGGAGTCTGGAACACATTTTCTGTTAAAGCACTTCAGACAGGTTGTTACCATTATGGAAATAGTCATAATGGCCAAAGCTATGTGACAAACAGTACCTAAATAAATGTGTTTCGAGCACTCTTTTTCACTATCCATCCTGACAATTATATTAAAAAGTGTTATCTTCTTGAAACATTTTTGCGGAAGATGTCAATGGCCAGTTTTGCCAATAATTTAAGCAGACACAGTTTCTGTGCACTTTTAGGCCAACAGGGAAATCGATTCCTTTTTATTTTTTCACATGCAAGCTTTAAAAACCCAGCTGTGGCGGTTGCCTCAGATAAGGTCAAGGGAAAATACATGTTCTCCCTACATTAGAAATTTTGTTAAGGCATTTGCATTGGGAAATTTTTCTGCTTGCTTAGCAGGAAGGAGAGACTTGAATTTAGTAGAAGGGTAAGATGTAGGATGTCCTTTTTGCAGTCCCTAAGAAAATCACTAATTCCCTGTGTTACAAACCCCTGATAAATCTTATTTCCCACGGATAATAGAGTTTTATTGGAACTTGGTCTGAAGTTTCTCCACTGAGTCTTCACCCTCTCAAGGTTCCCTACACAACCATACCGTAACGGGACAAATCTCATGGGTCTGGATGTGACAGCTGTCTGCTTTCTGAGATCCCACTGCTTAAATCCTTGGGATGTGAAGACAAGGTAGAAGCAGTGACCTGACCATGGAGAGCTGATAAGTGAAAGAGCAGTAATAAGGAAGTACATGAGGATGAGAGAGGCACTGGAGCGGGCAGTAACAAGGAAGAGCATAGGAAAAGAAATGAGGAAGGAGGGAAATGAGCTCTCAGTGGGATGACTCAGGAGCCTAGTGACCAGAGAAATCATCTGGAGTGAAGGAAATAGGGAAGACCTGATTTCTGGTCCTTATGGTTTATCACACATTGTGTTACACAGATTCTTGCTTCTTTTTTTTCCCTACTCCGTGCAGTAACACAGTTTCACAACAAAAGGTACCAACGCACTCCTGCCTTCTCTCCCCACGCCGCCATCTCACATAAGAGATAGATTGGCACTAAAGACACTCCCCTGGGAGCACTCAGCACAGATATAACATTAGGTATTTCTCTGTATGTAATTACTAATTACTCAGTCGTGAGACAGATGCCAAGCTGGTTTGCATTCGCACAGAAACCCCCTGGGGAACTTTGGAGTAAAAAAAATTCAGCGTTTAGTGGGGTTTGGGCATCCAGAGTTTAGGCAGCTGAGCAGGAGAATTTAAAATCTCGTTTCCAACTTACACACCAACAGTCCTCCTTAGAGCTTTCCTGTAACCTCTCCAAACTTCAGAGCGCTTCACTTTGCACTGCTAGCTATTATTTCATTAACTTAGGTGTTCATATGATATTTCTAGGAACCCATGTAATTTTAAGCTGAATTGATTAAAGACATGTATTACTAACACTGACATTATTTTGCTTCTGTTTATAGTTTCAGTAAGTGAAGAAGCAAGCCCTGTTGAACTGCTAAAAAGAGGACAGCTTTTCTGCCATCAAAATGGCACCCATAGCCACTGCTAAATATATTGTCATGGGTTTTTTTACTCTATAGGAAGCAAAACAAAGGATTGGCAATTTTGCTGAGTGCATCCAAAGCCACAGGGAACTGGAGAAGAGAGACAACACCTCTGTTTTGCATTTTTGGGAAACCTTATAGCCCCAAGGGACACAATAGGATCCAACATTTTATCTTCGGATCAGATGTTCAGATGAATCATTCCGTCTGAATTGCTGCTGGCCATAAGGATTAGGAGAATAAAACTGAATAAATATATCCATTGCAGAAAGAAAGAATGATGGCAACACGTGCCAGCTTGATCCAGTTTTCATGGGCACCCATAGCAGGAAAGATGTGGCAGCCTGGGATGCTGGGAAGCTGTTTAAATGTGTTAACATCCACACGGCCTTGTATTCTCTGCTGTGGTTAATGCATTTGGGTTTTGTGTGGAAAGCACAGCTGAAAGCTTTTACACCGAGCCTCTATTTCCTCCCCAGTGGGGAAAGATAAGCTCTTAACATGAACACATGTGGTGTTAAAAGTGGACAACCACACTGTAAATTGCACTACAGGTAAAAAAAAAACCCAAAACAAACAAACAGATAAAATTAATAGGCAGGTCCGAAGTGCAGTATTTATCCAAAGAGGTTAACTTACAGGAAAAGACATCTAAGGTCAAGATGTATGATTTATTGCTGAAGAGTTTGTGGCCTACAGAAAAATACGCAGGTGAAAAGATAAAGACATAAAATATGATGCTGTCAATTTCACTCGCTGAATTCATTTTATTCTAGCACTTATTCACCACAGGTCACAAGTGAGTGGTTTTGTGAGTGGCTCAGAAAATTTAGAAATTATCTGACCACACGAACTCCAGTTTCAAAGAATTCTGTCAAATACACAGTGTTTTCCCTTGTGACGCTTCTTTCTTTATACATCAGATGTTTATTTCTTTTCACTTTATTGTGGGGTACTTAGCACTCAGCAGGACCTGCACTGGTGACCCTGCAGTATGGTGGCTTCTCTTCACCCTCAGCGCAATGGTGCTGTGAGAGGAAGGTGGTTAAACACCTTGCTGGACCTGCCAGTTTGCTTCGTGAGCGGCACAGGGTGGTTCCCCCTTCACAGGGCCCTTCTCCTCAGGTGATTGTAATGTTATGTGTGTCCCCTATGTAAAACCATACAGTCCCTGCTTCTTGACTGGTGTGCCCAGTCACCCAGTCCTGATTTGGGGAAATTCCTCCCTGAGGAATTCCTACTGCAGCTACAAGCTTACAGGGGTTTAGAAAGCAACAAGGCTGATCGCTGGAAGAAAAGGCCACGAAGGGCTGTGGCTTACAAAGATGCTGCCTACAGCTATGAAGCCCCTTCTGTCACGATAAGATGGGAAAACACGCTGGGCAAGCACTGTCACACATTCGTCTTGCCCTTACGTGCTTCCCTTGGCATCCATTTTGAGCCAGTGGCAGGATACTGGGCTAGGCAGATCTTTCATCAGGCCCAGCAGAGCGTGTCTTATGTCCTTATATCCACTTTCTTGAATGCACTTAGTGAGTCACATGCCTTCTGTATAGCACCTGAATAGCTGACACCACCGGTATAATGACCTAAGCTACATTTCAAACAGCAGTTTTTGGAAGGAAGCTGTTCCACAGTCCTTCTTGGCACCTTCTGTACCATTCCTGTGTCCTTTGTGCCACTCCTGTAGCTCCTGAGAACAGAGTCTCCTTCCCTGCTCCAGGTCCCTGCTGCAGGCTAGGGGCACTGGTCACTTTGAAGGGCAGAAAGACCCATGTCAGAGATGGTTCCGCCATCTGAACATTTTGAACACCACTGATGTGTGTACCAGATGGATGGCTGGAGCACAAGATCAAGACACTCTGCTTCTTAGCACCCAGAGTAAAGTACAACAGAAAGATTGACTCACGATCGCATACCTAAATTTTTATTTTTTTTTTTAATTGGAATTAAGCGGTCAAATTTCCACTTACTCCAAGCTGAAAAAAGAGAAGGGGGACAAAAATGTTGTTAGTATAATGCCTAGCTTAACAATCATCTCAGAAATATCCCTAATGTCAAAAGAAAGTAAGCAAAGTTGGGCTACTTTAAATAATTTTCAGCAAGAGCCTGCAATGATGTCTCGGTATGCTGGAAAGTTAAGTATACAGAAATAAGTTGCCCCATCGAAAGAGCATTCACTTACTAATCCTATGGATTTTAGATCTTTCTGATAAAGAAATTCCAACAGCAAATACAGACTATTCAAAAAAGATAAAAGTGAGACGAAAAGAGATGTGTGGGTACTTAATATCTTTAGAAACAAACCTTTTCCAAATATTTGAGTAATTAATGTTTCAATCTGGGAGAAAACCTGGGGAAAATATGACTTAAAGCATTGTAGCACCGGAGCTATCAAAACGCGCAGCCAGTACACTCTGACTTTACGTGCAATTCTCTATACTGAGCCCCCAATCAGAAAAGTGAGATTAAAGACCGAATCAAACCAACACATTCCATGGACCCCACACCTCCAAGCTATCAGACAAATTCAGATGTGATGCATCTATGAGCCACTGTAGATATAGACACTTGGTCTGGGTATTCAAATCCAGCAGAAATACTTACCAACCAGGAACTCCTGCCCAACGAAATCATTACTTCTTAACAATCCTTCATTATGAAAAAAAAAATAATCCTAATTTTAGGCCTAAATTCAGTTTAAAGCCATACAGCCACCTCCCAGGAAATGTTTATTTCCTCTACATTTAATAAAATGGAGATCCGTAAAGTTATTTAAGTCACACGCCTGAACAGTTTCTTTGGTTATTTTTCAGCCCAGTGTTGAAGAACTTATTTGTGAACAAGCCTTTCTTCTCTTTGACTTTGACTTATCAGCAGTCAGATGTAGACATGAATAATACTTCTCCAATAAGTTATTTTCAAGCCTTTTTTTTTTCCTTCTGGTCAGTCAGTGACTAACGTAATTAGAAAGAACTCCGCAGTGTTTTCTCACTGTCATTCAGGAGCGGCACCATCTTTCATTAGAGTGAATTTGGGTGCTTTTAGTAATTAACCCAGGACTAGATTAAGATTGTGCATGGCACTGATGAGACAGGATGCTCTGGACTACTGGGATGGGCAGGGAGCTGGGGCAGGATCCATAAAACTATTACAAGTAATACTTCAGCAAGCTTGGAAGATACATTGTGTGCAAAGTCTCAGTGAAGCAATGTCATTTTAATCACTCAGCCCTGAAATTAATTCTCCGTCTACTGAGAGTCTGTCAGCACAACTTCCAAACCTCAGCCAGGGGTGACTCTGGCGGGTGCTGGCATTGCCAGCAGCCTTCGGGCAGACCCTCCATGATGACATCCACATGTCAGAGCCCAGCCTGGCCCCCCACAGCTATTTTGTGCATTTCAAGCACTCCAGAGTATCCTTTCTCCATATAAGGGCATAAGAAGCCTTACATGCCATATTTTTTCAGTATGCAAGATGGACTTTTCCCCTGCTCATTGTCTCTCCCAAAGCAAGCCCAGCAGAAAAGTGTCAGGATGATATTCTTTTGCTTTACTGGCTGCAAGAAGGGCAGCACGTTGGCTGTAGGAGCTGGAGCAAGCATCCAAAGCAGTTCAGGGAGCAGGAACTGACAAAAGCTGGAAGCATCTGGGCTCTCTCCAAGGCTGTACCTGCAGCCACAGGATCTGAATACTTCAGTGGTGAATACCTCCTTCTGGAAAATCCCCATTACATAAATGGAAAACTAGTACGCAGACACATGCGGAGGTACATACCAGTAGAGGAGCGATAAGTGCTCATATCTGTATTTGAAAATATTCCTTCTTACATTTTTTCCGGATGTGCAGAGCATCGGGGAGCCAAAGCAATCATTTTCCCCAGAACAAACCATTTGACAGCTTCTCCCGTACGCTGCAGTGGTGTGCGTGCAGCTGTTATCATTGAGCCCTGGGTGTTTCCTCAAGAATGATGTTTGCTGTCCTGTTCGTAGCAAGTATCTCTGCTTATAAGGATTCTGGAAAAATCATAGTAGAAAGTGAGTAGTCTTTTCCTGTGTGTGCTCTGCAACGCATTGTTGTGCATTTAAGCTAAATCAGGCCAGTTAATAAAATCGTGGAGTGCCGATGAGAAGAAAAGTAGGCTCTTGTAATTTGAATATTATAGATAAAATGAATGACCATAGAAAACTAAGGCATTTAAAAGGGTTCTTTAACCTTAACTAAAATGCCAGGAAGTAGCAGAGAATAGCTGTAGTAACTGTATTCATCAGGTTTACCCTGGTGCTGTTTTCTGAATGGTTGATTTAGACATCCACATAGTCAACAGTGCCGTATGAATATTGAATTCAGAATAAGCACACCCAGCAAGAGCTTACCACCCCCAAAAATGACAAATTGGACTGCATTTATTTGAAAACACATAATAGTGGATCCTCTGTTAAGCTTATAATTAATGAGTTCTATTCACGGATCACCCAAGTGCTATAAAATCACTCAAAGCTAGTCTCTGTTTGTAAAACGTAAACCCATGATGTTCTGGCACGAGCCATTTTCCTCTCCAGACCAACCCAATATTTGCTTGAAAACCTCCACCAAGGAAAACCTCCTCTCCCTCGGGGCTCCCTGCACAGCTGCGTGCAGGCAGGGGGCTGCCCAGGACACCGACTTTCTAGGGAAAGCTCCAGCTGAATGCTTTCTGCAAAACTAAGGCAGCTTTAAAAGGAAACTGGGAGGTCCCTTGAAGGGTGATTCCTACCAGCAGCTGCTCCGAAAGCACCAACGTGGCTTACAGCAAAACTCAGCCGCTGCCCTCACCCCTCCAACAGCCCTGGGAGTCCTGACACCACCCCCACCCCCACGCAGCAGAGACCCGAGCAGCAAAATATAATTACAAACAGCCATATGACTTAAAAGCAGCAAAAGTATAACATATAAGAAAAAGCACCCTGAAGATGAATGTTTCCCAGTGATGGGCAAAATGATTGCAATGTATGAAGCCTATGAATCATTTTGAGATCTTCAGTCAGATGGATAAAATATTATTATTATTATTCCATGTAAGTTATTACTACATTGCATTTGAAATGGCTCTGTAATTTCCTGTCTAATGCTACCCTTAGGTCTCTTCTATATTACTGCTTTCCAATTGTCTTTTATTTTTCTTCTTGAATATATATGTTTTGAATTATTTTTTCATTTGATGTACCAGCCCGCAGTTCTCCAGATTGAATCTTATTTTGTTATTTCCTGTCCACATTTCTACAATTAGCAGTTTATCGATTTGTAAAGCCAAAAAAAAAAAAAAAATAAAAACAAGGAAAAATACAAGATATCATGTAAGGACGTTTATGTCATGTGTTTGTATTTATGTCTGAAAATACATAGCCCTTGCTACAAGCACTTTCTAAAACATCTTAGGGAGATGTCCCAAATTCACTATCATGCACATAGTCTATCCACTCAGATTAAAAAAAAAAAAGCAAACCCAGAATTTATAATCATATATTTCTGCCTAATCACTCTTTGAACTGCAAGGCATACTCATGCCAAATGGAGGTGGGTAAAATCCAGCTCTGCCAGGCAAAGAGATGGAGAATTTCAAGGTAGATGGTGCTCCAGGAAAATTCCCCAACATTTCTGTCTACTCCTTGAAAAAAATGAAATCACACCATCTCAGAGCACCACCATAAAGCTATAGAGAGATGAACCCCCTCCAAACCCCAGCAGACAAAGGTGAGAAACCCCTCAGGAGGAAGGTCAGACAGAGCATCCAGGCGTGGAACAGGCAAGCATCCCAGGCAGCACTACCAGTGGGACCGAGGGAGCCCCTCGGCCACCGCCTCTTTACATCATCATGAGCAAAACTGTCCCTAAGTGACCACAGAGCTTGCCCTGTGCTGAAGACTGAAGATTCAGAGCATTGGAGATTTCATTCATTGAGTTTCCTTTAGATGGGGGATACATGACGTACATGCATGGGAAAGTAAAGAAGTTTCTGTTTTTTCTATGTGATAAATGTATGTACACAACCAAACCNTCACATAGAAAAAACAGAAACTTCTTTACTATCCCATGCAGTGCCTTTACTCAGACATCAGTGAGGTTGTACACAACCAAACTTCATAACAAGTCTTATGGGAACTCCTTCACAGCTTGACACGTTTAGCATTATCATCGTCCTGTGCTCCTTTCCGTCAGTCATTTTGCAGTCTGATTACACTGCTCATCCCAGCAGAAATTTAAATTAGTCTTTAAAAAAAAGTTTTCCATTTATCTGGCAGTGGCTGAAGGCACAGTCCTAACCTAAACTTTTTTTTAACATTTCTATTAGGGAAGAAGAGAAAACAAACAAACAAACATCCAAAAGAAAATACTGAAGTCCCCAGAAATAAGATTTTTGCTATTTTCTCTGCAGGGTGTATTTTCAGTGGGTTGTTTTTTTAAAACAAAAAAAAAACCCAAACAATCAAACAAAAAAATCTGTTATAACTTTTACAGGGTGTTAAAACTCTATAATTAGCTTTTCTAAAATGGATGCCATTTGCAGGCAGATGGGTAGTATTTAAAAGCAGAAATTTGATTAAAACTCTTCAGGGCTTATTAAACTGACTGTCACGCTCTCCTGTCTGTGCAAGAGACAAGAAGATCTATGCAGTGAACTGCTTTCATGCCTGCTACTCAGTCGGTTTACCTTAACTGAGGGTGGGATGGGCTATTTGCCTTTCTCAGGTTTCTGTTTGCTTTGCTTCCATCGATCCAATGACTTCTGTGTATTCTTTCATTTTCAAAGCCACAGGTTCCCTAATGAAGTGCACTAATTTAGTAGCATCGGAAAGAAGAAGATGTTCTAAAATCTCCAACTGGCTGTCCTGGGAATCATAGCAGCAGTTTAATAAGCCTCATTTTTTTCTTACTAATCTAAAATAAGACTTGGCACATAGTATTTGCCAGCTGTTGTACATTTACCGGCTTAACTACATTTTTTAATGTCGATGAAGCACCATGAAGGACCCACTCTTAGCCTTATTTGGATTAAACTTTACAGCATGCCATATCAGATCTTTTTTCATTTGCATGTTTATTTGCTTTGTTCACTTATTTTGATTGGACCCGGATATCAGCAGTGTTCTGTATTCCTTTAATTAGTACAAATCATTATATGCCTGGAAAGATAAGATTCAGTCCTCCTACGGTGGGTGACGTTTTAGAATATGTGCAAGTCAAAATGCCGACGTGAGATTCTCCCTCCACCCCAAAGGAATTGCAAATCTTGCTCGTAATTAATTGTCATAACTCATGGAGTATAAAGCCTGCCACACACCACAGCTCCAATTTCTGGACTGGACATTGTTTGGCTTTGCATGGGAAACTTGCAGCTGCATATCAGTCACATTTTAGCCGCAAACAATTTAACCGCGCAGCTTTACACTTGGTTAAATCTTCACTCCTTTCAGTGAGTTTGTGTAATGATCCTCTGCACATTTTATCTCCCTGAAGTCCCTCACTGAAGAACGATGGTGGCCATCAGTGCTACAGCAGCAGCGTCCCCGGGCTGCAGCCACTGGTTGATGCCGATGTCCTGCTTCTGCCAGGAGAAGCAGGACTTCAGGTCTCGATCACATTGCTTGCCCCGTCGCTCGTCTCCAGAGTGATCTGCAGGAGGAGCTCAGGGCGACCATGTGGTGCTGGCTGTGTCCCTGCTGTGTCCCCTGGGGATGGCTCCTTCCCTGCCAGCAGCTCCCCGCTGCTGCATGGCTCTGGCTGGCACCGTGCAAGAGGAGCCCGGTGTCCCTTGGCGTCCCTTTGTGTCACTTCTGCCAGTGCCTCGGAGACAGAACCTCTGCATTCGTGTCCTTCATCACGTTGGTTAGAAATGCCTAAGACAGTAAACCCTCAGTGCCCTATAACTGGGAACACATAGATTTCATGCTGCAGAGAAGGAGGAAGAGGCTGATGTTATAGTGTTTGTAGACTCATAAACACAAAGGTCACACAAGTCTAACCAGAAGTACCAAAGCCCACCAAAACGGCAGGTTTTGGGATTTCAGGTTAGCACTTTAAATGAGACTCTCTCCATTGGTAACAAGATAAGAAGAAAAATAAACGTGTTCTTTTAGCTCAGTTCAGATCCCAAACCATCATACGCGTTCATAGAGCAAAGAACTTGGGAGAAGTATGGGATTCAGAGAGTATCCTCCAATGGAGCTGCATCTACAAAATGAAGTTTAACCAAAACAGACAAGAAAGTAATTGAAATGGTGCTGGGCAAACTTCACCATGCCATATTCTTCATTTTCACTCTAGGAACTTAAAATTTCATAGACAAGACTGTCTCGTGTGGATACAACTGCAAATATGTTGATGAAAGTAGTTATCTTCTCCAGGTTACTGATGAATATTCATTCACAGTGGAAGATCTGATGAGAACATTGTGCCTTTTTCAGGTAAGTGTAACAGCTTGTTAGTACGACTCAGCTGACTGTCTTTTTCTCTTGTGGCTGTTACAGAAAATGAACTGTGTCCATATTTATTCCATACTTTTATTACTCCTCTCAGAGCACAGCAGGAAGAAAATCTGTGAGCTGCTGTAACAGTGTGGCCTGGAGTCAAAGCTAAGATGATCTGGTCAAAGACAGGCTCCTTTTCATTCCCATTTAGCACTTGGCCGTGGCAAAATACAGACAGAAGCTGTTCATCTGCTGGTGATCAAGACAAGCCTTGAACAAAATGCTAATCTTGCTTGCCATTGGCTTTGTGGTGACAGTCACAGGGGAAATTCCCAGTCGCTGGGAATCTGAGGGCATCACAGTGAAAAAAAATTCCTTTTCACCTCAGATCACTTCTGGTCCCCTCTCCTGGATCTTCCCAAGGTATAAATGATAGTAGTTTAGAATAAGGAGTTACAATTTCTCATATTTCCTCCTCTGCTGACCAGTAATAGTAGTTCTGTGTCTTTGGTAAACATTATGAGCAAGCAGATAATTTACCCGTGAGAGGTTACACTGGTTTGAAGTAGGAACCACATCTCTAATGAGGCAGATTCAAATCTCAGAAACTACTTCCCCCTGTGCAAAAGGATTTGCCACTTACACCTGTGCCAACAGTTTGATAGAGTCACTCCAGCCAAAGTAACTCATTCTTTCAAAGTGTGCAGCCTTCCCAATTTACTTCTTTGCCTCGTATCCTCCACTTCCAGCTAACACAGCCGAAAGGTCGAGGAAATAGGCATTTGTTCTGTATTTGAAAAATACTCATCTTAGTCAAAAAACTCTAATTACTGCCTGTAAACTGACCACAAATCCCCTATCCTTAGCTTGCTCGATGCCCGTTCACATTCTCATTTCTGCTTGCTGGTGTGATGTCGTTGGCCTCACAACAAAATTCAGGGTAGGGTTTTGAAAATGAGTAAGAAAATGTGAGAAATGCAAACCCCAGTTAATCTGTGTTCAAACTGGACCGTAAAGCCTCACTACAAGAAATGTGTTGCGTATATTTACTTTTGAGGTTTTGACACGTACCTGCTAGAGGCCACTTAAATTGTGCTGTTCTCTGTCTACACAGTCTGTGAACAAGAAGGTTCACGGTGTGTTCAGGTGACATTTTAGATTATTTGGCAAAAACATTTGGTGCATCTGCAAACACAGAGAATGCTGCTGACCACAGACTCAAGTGTCACTCACTATTGATGTTGCAATAGGAAAAAAGTTTTTTTCCACGCAAATTGCCATTAACATTTTTCTTTTTTTTTAACCTTGTTAGAATATTTTCTTTTCAAGATCATTTTGAATTCTTGCTATAAACCAGAATCTTCCAGGAGATGTGGAAACCATACTCTATAGCATTATAATTAATGTGAGAATCGCTCAGTATTAGTCATCTGTCTGAAGACTGATAGATAATAATAATAATAATATTCTTTAGTTATTTTATATTGACTTATTTCTAAAGTGAATGAAGGGGTCTAAGTCAGTATAGGGAATTTGGGAATATTTACTGCATTTCCTTGTAGACTGAATTATGTAGTAACTATATAGAAAACGAAATGGCTGAAAATTGCCGTATATGTAGACTGCAATGGCAATAGGAGCCAGCTGCTAGTTTTAAAAGTCCAAACTCCAATATATCAGTCATTTTGTTTATGCAGCCTGGGAACTGGAGCGCAAAGGAAGATGAAAAGAGTTTTAAAAGTTCTTGGAATGGAAGATGCTTTTGAGAAATGTCGCCTAAACAGTCAGACTGACACAGACAAGCTGTGTAGAAGGAAATCAATCCTCTAGATCAGGGATAGGTAAGGGCAGTTGAGGACATATGCGGGCCACCTACTGTTTTTAAGATAAACTTCTTTAGAATTTTTTTTCAAATACAACAAAGGTTGTGGGAAGAGAGAATATCTTTGATAATTTGTTTATTAAGTGCTTTTACATAACGCCTAAGCTTTATTCTACTAAAAGGTATTCACGTGTTTCTTCTGCCCTTGGAACATCACGGCTGTAGCAACTATGCAATAAATACTTTCTTTAAAGAAAAGGCAAAATAGTTTTGCAGGGTTCTTGGTTGCACACCTGTGACATCCCATGCCCTGGAGGAGCTGGCATCCAGACCGTAGGGATCAGGATGTTCTTTCATTTAAGTAACACCAGCTGCTGTTTAAGTAAAGAAGAGAGCATGGCCTCTATGATTTAGATGTAACTGGTTTGGAAACTCTTCTCAATTAAAAATGCTACTTTCTTTGCTACAGCTAAAGTATATGTTATGCATATATAACTGAAAACAGCACTTGATATGTTGTAGTTCATTAGGAAAAGCCATTAAAAAAAAGGCTATGTCAATCAGAAGTATTGCATACAGTTGAAGCACCAGAGGTTGGGTCTGGGGTTGACTCACATGCTGAGTTAGCGTTTACATCTGTCCCACAACACCCAGTCCCACTCCCATGATCAGGACCTGCCCAGTGTCATAGCAGGAGGGACTTTTTCACAAATGAGTGCTCAAGCAGGGCTCTCCAGTTGTCACTAAAAAGACCATCATTAGCAGCCCTGCTAGCAGTTGCTTTACCTGATCCCCTTGCTATCGGGTCCCATGACATCTGAGAAGGCGGGTTTGCAAGCAGGTGGGAAGTCCATACAGCAGCCCACTGGTCTGCTGTTATTGCCAAATCTTATCTCCTTGAAGTTTCCTTCAGGGAGTTCAAATAGGAGGCTGCAGAATCTGAAAAATCTCTAAATGACAATTTTCTGAACCAAGGCCTGGAAAAGCATTGACCTTTAACATTGCTTATTCTTGGACGTGTTTTCCTCCTCCCTCTGCAAGTGGTCTATATGGGTAGGCGAGCCAGCAGCCTCTAGAAGACAGGCTGTGAGAGTGAGGGATATGACTGATGAAGTCTCATGTGTGAGAATCAAGTGGTTCTTTAAAATTGGCTCTTTCTAACACCAGCTATGATCTAAATGTGAAAAATCTAGACTAGAAACTTTGTCATGTTGTCGAAGGCTGCCTGAGAACCAGAATTTTAAAAGTCCACCAGTGTCTCCTCCTTAAAATGCTCTAGTCTGGGATCCAAGCCCAAGGGCACAATCTGATCCGCTTCTGGAGAGCTGTACTGTGCAAACACTTCAAACTGACCCCATTCCTGAGACTGAGGAAGAGTAATCTCAGGCAGTTTAGGCAGTCTATAAACTAGTCGTCAGATAGCTCATCCTTTATCAGCTGATAAAACGTCCCCTGACAGAGCCTTGCTTTATCCTTGTCTCTCTTTCCTCTTCCCTTACTTAGCAGTGACAGAATTCAGAGTGCAATCCATGGTCCTCACAGGCAGCACCGCTCTGCGCTGGCTCTCATCTGCCTGTAGGAACAAGTAGGTGGAAGTGCTTTCCTGATTTACTGGGACAGAAAGAGAGCAATGAGGAAATCGGTAGATCTGCACTCATTTAGTATTCACAGCATTCACCAGTTGCAGGGAGATGACCTCCTAACAATTTCAGAGGCTGCCCAGTCCATCCTGGACACTTGCCCTGACCTTCCTCCTCCAACAGAGCTCTTGCCCCATGGTAACCATCACCCAGGTGGTTATCAGTCATGGTCTGACACTTGACACAAGCCGGGGAAGGCAGAAAAAGTTGGGGCAAGAGGAGGAAGAGGATGATGATTTTTTAAAGCAGAACAGTCGACATTGTATTAGAAATCTCTTCAGTTTTAGGAGGTTTTTTCCTGCTCCCAGCTGCTTCTTCCCTACTCTTCACTGCCCCCTTTAAGAGCATCTAATGCCAACGCATTTGTGTAACTGGTTTTTCATAGAGGGAGAATATTTTTACTGGGTTTTCAAGTCCGTTAGCTGACGTGCTCACAAGAGCTAACGGCCTCGGTCTGCACTGCCTCTGTGATTCAAGCAGAACAAACATGAGTTAACAGCTTTAAAAAGTCTGGTTTTAGTCTTCTCCTGAACCTGTAGGATTTTGTGACTTTGACTCAGCTGCCTTCCTTTGAAGGCCATGTTACAGTGTCTACCTCATCTTCACACCACCCAAACAAGCCAATTTCTGAGGGGTTCATATTCAGTTCTATCATATCTGCATTAGTATCTTCTTCAACGGGTTCCTCCAGATCTTAATAACAGTTACTGTACTTTCCCTTGGCCAACTTCAAGAACAGAGCATTTCTCCACCTCTCTGTTGAGAAAAGCATTTCATTCATACACAGCAGCCTCTTTACAGTATATTTCATTGAGCCAGAGGAACAACTGCAAAGGGATGAAAATAAGAGAAAGATTTAGCTTTATATGGCAAAAAAAAGTAAAAGATAGGGAAGAGTTGAGAGAAAATGAAGAGGAATATTCATCTGGCAGTCACATACTGCCACCATGAAAAGACAAAAGCTGAATCTTGAGTTTGGTACCATGATTATCAAGAAACCTTGAGATCCTGTACTGTGTTTAACTGTGAGTTCTCCTATGTTAGTTAGAAGATATTTGTTTCTTTTTTCATGATATTTAGTATTAAAGTCAAAAAACACTGATACTGGTCAAAGTACAGCAAAAGTGTTGGAGACAAAAGGGCTGAAATATTTCTTGATAGTGCTGAAACATTTCTGTCTAGCTACCAGAGTGAGCATAGGTAGTTACACACTGTAGGGTCTGCCTACCTCCCTCATTCGCCCCAATAAGAAATACAATCAGTAGATGAAGCTCTGCAATTTCAGAAAGTGATTTGGATTCTTTTTCATATGAGGCAAATTCCTCTGTAAACACCTCTGAATATTGTCTCCAATATTCAGCAAACCTAAGCCTTGAGTACTAATGACAACCAATGTTGCAGATCAGGGAATTCTCTAATTCCCATGGTTTATAAAATATTTTTTTCAGTTTATGAAGAGGATTGTGAAAACTGGTGCTGAACAGTGAGTGTGGGGCAATGGAGGGATGGCACACATCCAGCCGTGTCAGCGCTGTGCATGACAGCATGGTCAAGTCAATGCCACCAGCTCACGTGGAACTGTTCCAGCTACCAGGGTATGCTGAGAGTACAGGGGTGTAGCCCACTTGAGTTCCTGTTTCCTGAGTAAGAGGAAAGAAGTATTGAAAAAAAAGGAGAGCAAAACAACAAACGATAGACCAAATTTGCCAGATCTGAAGAGTTTCCTCAATTTACTGTACACATGTGTTTATAATTCACAATTTGGCTGACTTGATATGCCTTTACTAATAATAGAAATTTTTGTATCCTTAAAACAGTACTTGTTTAAGAAAACACATGTTCTTATATGCTGCTCCTGTTTGCAAAACAAATGAGCAAAGATTAACAATATATGACAAATATAATACACCATTAAAGGGCACCTGCTGCATGTTCTGCCCCTCTTTGTGGTATATTTTTTCACAAAGCATGTTTAAAGATGGACAATTTAAGATATGTAATAGCATTCCCTTGGCCACTGAATTGTGCCTGACACGTGTAGTGTAGTATATGCAAGTGCACATGAAACCAACGCATGAGGCTCTCCACCATCTGCATTCTGGCTCTCATTTTTTCCATGTTTCCTCAGTTCTGAGAAGGAAAGTGGAAAATCTCTGATCTGCTCCATCTGTTTGCTTCGTACAGTGCCACATGCTGATCCCTGAAGAGCACAGGCTACAGCACATCAATAAAACTGGCTCAAACAAGCTTGAGTGTTTGTTGTTGTAAAAAACAAGATAAGCCCTTTTAATTTTTCACTTATCTTCCAGGCTTCTAATAAAAATAGTTTTTTTGTGGTTTTGGCAACTTTGAAAAAAAATGCGGCACAAAGAGAACTTTCATTTATTTGCAACTCATTTCGGCAGCTAACGGTCTTGAAAACTCAGACTGGCATGAAGCTCGGACAGCAAATTAGCCTTCATTTTTACTCATTCACATGGCAATTCACAGCCCTAAGGATTGCCTGTGATTTGTAGTGTACGCCAAAGAAATCAGAATTTCAGCTAGAGCAGTTGGAGCAGTATCTTCCTTTAATTACCACTGGCGCTAAACAAGCACCATATTTTCACCCATGCTGGTAAAGGGAGTTAAAGCAAACCCCGACTGTGCCGCCGGTCCCAAGTCATCCCTGTAGCATCCTGGAAAACGCCTGGAGCCAGCGGCGTGGGGATTCAGGCTGCCATCAGACCTCAGCCCGCCATCAGACCTCAGCCCGCCTGGGGAAGGCTTTCTCCAAACCCTCTTGGTCTACTTATCTCAGCTTCGTCTCGCCTGTGTCAGGATCAGTCAGCTGGGGACAGTGCTCAGCAGAAATATTTTCAGCATTATTATGAGTGCAAGCAAACCAAAAAACAGGAAACTTTCTGGGAGCTTTAAATAGGAAAATATATATTACATAATCTATATATTATATTATATACTGTATTATATGTTGAGGCCCCATCCCTGGAGGTGTTCAAGGCCAGGCTGGACGTGGCCTTGGGCAACCTGGTCTAGTGGGAGGTGTCCCTGCCTATGGCAGGGGGGTTGGAACTCGATGATCTTCAAGGTCCTTTCCAACCTAAACCATTCTATGATTCTATGATTCTATATACTATATTATATATACTGTGGCAGGTTTTAATGAGGGAGGCATGTAGCCCCCTCTGCTTTGAAGTAGACAGATGTTGCTATTTCTGATAACACCACTTGGAGTCTTTGATACCTCTATTTTTTTTTTGTATAACTAAACAGAATGAAAAACTAGTAAATCTGAGCTCTTTAAGGAAAAAGAAGTCATCGCATTCCCATCTGCTGCCATAAGAGTGTTTACAAGTGTGTGGTTAAAGGGAAGAGTGGTGTCCAGGTGCATTGCTCCTAACGACGGAGCCTCCAACCACTGCGAAGTGTACCGGTCATGGTGTAAACACATGCATACGCATTTAGCAAAGGCAAAGGCGTTACTCTTGAGTAATACAGTGCTTTGAAAAGAAGTGTGTCACAGACATCACTAATTTTAAAGGAGGAAGGAATTCCGTCCATGTATTTCTTAAAATTACAACAAAGGATCTGTGTTCACAGATACACATAGACACAGGTACACACGCAAGTGATGAAATGCAGTTTATTCTTCCCTTACTCGTTACTGGACTGAATAACACTGATATACTTGTTCCACAGTCAGAAAATTCTCATACGATATCTTAACTTATTAATAATCACTTGTTAAACTTATTTAATACTTCAAAGGACATGCAACATTGCTTCTTCCTTATTTGACAGACGCTTAGGAAGAGCTGGTAGAGAGCAAACAGCCATCTATAATAGCTTTTTACTTTACTTTGAGAGAAAACTGTAACTTTACAACAATCAGTGCTTAAAATGCCAATAAGTCATATATTAAGATGTAATGTGTGATCAGCACTCGGTGCATTAAGGCTTTCAGTAAGGTTTATGCTTTTTATTTCAGTCTACTTCACAGAAATGTTAACTACGCTGTTCCTTGTTCTCCTCTAACAGAACTCAGCATCACGCTGTTGAATCTGGACTGCTGACTACGCCAGCACTACTTCTGATTAACACCAGTGTAAAATGAAATCGTATTACCTATTTTTCACCGGTTAGTATGCAAGATTATATTTTGCTTTCTGGTAAACGTTGACTCCTTCTGGAAGCTCATTGTGAAATCTGGTGGCTAACAGCCGTTCTTCGGCTGAGAAATTTCTTCTTTTTTCTCAGCACCAAATTCTTTACATCATAACTATTTCTGCTGATTGCTTTGCATTTTAAGCTCATTGATGCCAGAGCACCTGAAATAAGCTTCCCAAGAAGTCCATCAAGAGAAAACCTGAGAATCTGGAGTTGTTCACAGAGGGCAGCAGCTGGAGAGGTGTGGAGTAGCTGTGCATTTCGTATGGGCTCTGCAGTGACACTGGAGGAGGGAACTGCTGTCACCACCTTCCCCATGGAATTTTCTGAAGAAGTCTCCTTTTCAAATATTTTGGTAGTCACTGCTGCTAAGGAAAGAAAGCTGAAAGTCAGCACATATATATAGCATCGCTCTACCTGAAGAGAGGTTTCAAAGCTATGGACTCAACAGAGAGTTTCCCATCTGGAAAGTAATATGTTAGAAGAACTAGCAATTCAAATGGCTCAGTTAGTCTAATAAGTGCAAAATATCCCATTACCTAAAACCCTGAAGAGTTTGGGGAATATTTTACCATTGCTTTTTACTATGAAGCAGGAAGGAAGTAAATTCAGCAGCAGAATCCATGGGCAGTATTCTCAAACAAGCACTCCGAAGCAAAAAGCAAATGACTCACCTCTTCTGAAAAAAAAAAAATTGTCCTTCCCTCCTGGGACACCACCACTGATGTTATTACAGCTGCTTCCGTGTGGCATGTTCTGGACCATTGCTTCTCCTTTTTCTTTGTATCTATTGGAGTAGTTCGGCTGTATTTGTGGTCAGGCTGAAGCGCGTGCAAGGGAAAACGCTAGAGCAGCGGAGAGGAGGCATTGCAAACTGTGTCACCCAGCCTGGGGCACCAAGAGGAATCCAGCCAAAGCACTTGGAAAGACTTCATTCATGTATCTGGGCTGGCAGTGCGAGTGTAGGAAGACTTCTCTCCAGGAGGAGGCTCCTAGCTCTTTTTGTCCTACCACAGATTTTACCTACACACTAGTTTTGAATCAAGCTCAGCAGGCTCAGCAGAATTTTTCCCAGCCTCTCATGCAGAGATGCTTAAACTACTACATTTACTACAGCTTTTCTAGGTAGCATATAGTGGAGAAAAAAGTGGACAATTTTGGAGCTGGGTTAGAAGGCTATGGGTTGGGAATCAGTAAACTCTCCTGACTTAAACAATACAAGGGAAGAAAGAAATCCATCTTTGTGAGACATGAGATATTAGTGGAAATTTAAAATTAGTGGAAATAATGACAAATTTAGCAATTATATCAATTGATTTTTTTAGATCTTTTCCCACCCTTGCCTTGGGGACACCAGCTGAAGGACTGATTTCCTGAAATGCAAAGGAATCAGCACAAGTAAGAATAGGAAGAAGCTTCACTTTTACAGAAAGAAAAAGGTTATTTGGTTATTCATTCAGTATGATTTCGTTGGAAGTAGATAGGAATTAGAAGGATGGGAAATACTCTAAAAATACTATTAAATTATTTTTCCATTATTTTTCCACACCTATTTCAATGATTTCACTGAATGCATATAAAAGCTGCCTGGCAATTTGCAAAGTAATTGAAGAGGCTTTGGAACCATGGGGCTACAGATATTATTTTTTGTCCAATTGAAGCATAGACACATCAAGTGCTGACTGTTACCAGTGTGAAAGTCATTAAAATAAATACATTGCAATTACAATTATAACAACCCTTTTCTAGTGGGTTTTTCCCCTTGGGTGCCTATGAAAGAAATACACTTTTAGCATGCATAGCCAGTAACCACAGAAGTGTCGGAAGTAATTTTTTACTTCTATTCTCTTGCCCACCACTTTATTGTGCAGAATCTTACCAAGCTAGCAGATTTAGAAGATGGTTTATTTCATTTGGTTCCTAGCAGGAATATTTGTAATACTACAGCTAACCAGTCACTTCCAGTGGTAATTCACTGTTTGCCCGTTGCCCGGACGTAGAACATAACTCTTAAGTGGTTACAAACTCCACTAACCAAAAAAAACAACCAACAACCCAAACAAACAAACAAAAAAACCCCACTCCTAAAAAGAAAAATTTCACAGTTCTTAATCATATATTCAAAAAGGGCTTTAGGTCTATGTGGAATACTAATGTTTACTGTTCTTTATAGATCTTCTTGAAGCTGGAAAGAAAATGTTGCAGTTGCCTGGTCTGGTTCTTGCATAGTATGAGCCATAAGATTTAATTTAGCCATCTCCAGCTGGAAACTATTGTCTGAACTGTAATAAATGATTGTGAGATGCAAGTTTAGACTTAAAGACTTCAAGTATAGAAAACCTATTAGCTACCACTTCTAGCAAAATCCAGTAGTTCATTAACTGTTCAACTTTATTTCTACGACCGTTTCTCACCTAAATACAGGCTTACAGCTCTATACATTGGCATTTCAGTCCATAAAATGAACAGGGTAAAAACGATCAAAACTATTACTGAATACGTTCATGTTTAGGAAGATAACTAGCACCTTGTGGTACTTGGAGTTGCTGTTTAATTGGGCAGGAACACAGTATCTATCAGAATTAAGGCAGTAATGGCAAGATCCTCCAGCTGGCGCAAGCCAGCATAGCTCTAGGGGCTTCCTTGGCTTTGCAACCATTGAAAAGCCAACTTCTTTTTCTCGAAGTTTCTTGTATTCTGAAAGATAAAACCCTTGCTACAACGGCAAAGAAAAAACAAAGATTTTGGAGAAGCAAAGAACGGTAACTTTTTTCTGCTTGTCTCATCAAAATGCCTGGATGAAAGGATTTTTCATAGCTTTAGCTCCAGTTCTTACAAGTTTTACTGCAGGACCAGGAAGGCATACTACCACAAGCTATTAGTGCTCCTGTTCTTGAAGCTAGTACACGCTTTTTGATATTTTTTTTTCCTGAAGTCATTAATACATATTGCCTTTCCACGATTAAAAAGATGCAGGCTTTCAAGAGGGGCGAATGATCAGCCATCTCACTTGGATTTGGATCCAATGTTACGTACTTTCCAGATATCCTATCATACAGCACGAGAAAAAAATGCATTTAGAAGACATACTGCTTTATACAGGACTGCATTGATTTGGTATATTGTATAATTAAAAGTTTCTGTCCTGTGAGACCAATTGCCACTGCAGGAAAGTGGATAGGACAATCCGAACACAGCCGAGGCTTCTTCGTTCTGACAAAGGATTTCTACCCGGATGATCTGCCCTATGACACTGAGTGCTCACCCTCTGCAAATCTGGAGCCTTAGACCCACAAGCTCCATCATTCTTCTGTTTGGGTGAGAGCCACTGTCATACCCCATCAGCCACAGAACAAGTGACAAAGGGTCATTTCAGATCACCTACTGCAGAGTACCAAACCAAAGCAGAAATGATGACCAAAGAAAGGATTTAGGAATAGACAGTCTGAACACAGTCCAAATATCCGGCTCCAGTACATAGAATATTCAGCAAACTGCTGTTAGATGAGACCCTGAAGCAATCTTTAATCACACCTAAGAGAAAAAAATATTTCAACTATTAGCTTGCAAGAGCAGCATACCAACCAAGAAGTCAGTATTAGATCAAAAATGCCAAATGCCACAAACTTGTTTGGTTCCTGGCGCAAGTCCGCTGACTTCAGCCGAAGTCGATGGCTACTCCGAGGACCTAAACTTCATTCCCTTGCTTCTTTGAACAACTTGAAAGTATTAGAAGTCATAAATATTTTAGAGGATTGCTTCTAAATTGGGCCTCTGAAAAATAAACAGAGATCAGACTAACAATACTGCTATGTGAGGAGGAGGAACACAAAGGGGAAGGTTTCCAACGAGAGCACAAGGTTTCAAACCATACCTCTGAGTTTTGCAAGGGCACGTTAATTGTCCCTGTGAGGCTGGATTCCTCACCTTCAGGGTTTGCTTGTTGGCCACTTCAGCTTAAAGTAAATTTTTGACCAAAATCCCGAGTTTGCCTCCTCTTACAGCTGTGATTCAAATGGAAAGTAAATAAAAACTGCTAGATTTATTTAGCTTTTTTTCCTTAAGATACTAGGCATCAGTTATTAATATTTTTGAAGACATGCCTTCCGTGAAATGTCACCAAAACAAACATACACGGCACACAAATGCAGGTAAATAACTCCATATTTTATCTTGCTGATAATCAAATTAGGAAGGATGTTTAAATAGTAGGAATACCTAGATCAAATTAAAATTACAGTGGCAGTGACACACAGAAAACTTAGGTTAGATTTAAGGTTTTTTATTTGGTCCCTTATTTTCTGTTCTCCTTCAGCTAGAGTGATACTGCTTCAGGTTATGTGGCGGTCAAGAGATTATAAACCAAATAAATGACGACATGAATGACCTACTAATTAAACTGAAAAAATCAAGATTATATATCTTGGGATTTTGTTCATTTTTGATAGTCCTGATAAGTGATGATTGCTTACACTAATTTATGGAACTCAGGTGACATCAACTGAATGACTGGAAAGATGTTACAATCCCTACTGCATAACATAAAAAGTCCCCTGAAGAGAACTGGAAAACTTCAATTTACACATTTATACACTTATAGGAGCCACATCTAGGCATTCTTATTCATGAAAAAGATGTTGGAACTTTTCCTGGTTACATATTGTGTTAAACAAAAGCTGATAGTTCTATATAATGTCACTTTCATCTTCATCAAAGATGAAGAATAAGAAGCAACTTTAAAAAAATAAAACAACCGAAGAAAATTATTACACATTTAGGAAGCAGGTACATAATGTCTGCATGAGTCACTAAAATCCCAGGCAGAGGTTTGGTGGCTTTACTTCATTTTCTGCCTCCTGTGTGGGGAAGGAGCTGCTGCTGGCCCAGATTGCCCCCCATGAGCCGCACAGCTTCGTGGAGGCTGCCGGTCGCTGCCTTGTGGCTGAGAGTGAAAGAACAGCCTGCCTTAACCAAAACCCCACTGGTCGCTTCCCATTATTTCCCCCTGCTAACGTTCAGTTTGGGTTTTAAGCTGAATTTCCAGTGTTCTCTGCAGTTTTTGCATTGCTCACGGTCAGGCTAAAATAACAAAACCTGTAAAATGGCTGTAGTTTACTGCAGACGGGCTGCTGTGCCCTAACCCCTGCCCGGTGCACGGGAAAGCTGCCGGCCGATGAGACAAACAAACAAACAGAAACTCAAGTTAACATAAGCCCAGTATACAGAAACCTGTGGGTGGAGGCATCTGGAGCATTCAGCTACAAAACAGAGGGAAGGAGGATGGTAAAACCACAGCACGACTGTTTGAAACAGAATGGTGCGAGGAGCTCTGGAGAGAAAGGATGAGCGGGAGTGGACAAAGAGCCGTCACTTGGATTTGGCAACATTAATTCTGCTGTTTCAGAAAGCAGCAGTGTTCCAGTGGAGCACATCAGAGAATATTTTAGGTATTTTATATATATCCTATATGCATAGAGATAATACTTTCTATATTCACAGCATGGACGCCTTTTCAGAAAACTATTGCCACTTCACGCTTCCAGATGGCTCCTCTTGGTGGCCCAGAGGTGAGGGCGCTGGCCACTGCTGTGCCTGGAGGGGAACACTGCGATGGACGGGCCCTTCCGGTAGCGGCATCAAAAAGTAGAAAAAAGGAAAAAAAAAAAGGAAAATATCCTGAAAAACAAGGGTGAGGAACCCAAAAAGAGAGTAGCTTGAGTGTAAATAGCATGTTCTGTGGGGAGAGCTCAGAAGTATAAATAGTTACATAGCACTGAGAATTTTAGTTGGGCTTTTTTTTTCCACTTTTAAAGGACTCCAGTGGGCAGTTTTATGTGTAAGAGTTTGGCATCTCAATAAAGCCATAAACTTCAGAGTAGCTCTGTAATGCCCCTACTTTGCTTATCACTTTTATTCTGCAGTGTTTGTTCATGCCAGTGATCCTCTGAAGGCGCAACACATGAAAGCTTCACTCATCTCTGCATTGCCATTAAGCTTCAAAGGGTTGGCTCTGCGTACAATTTAAAATCAGTTTTTGTAGTAAAGTGCTTTTATTAGTTCAAGCAAAGGGAATGAGCATTCAGAAAAAAAAAAGCAGCCCTGCAATACAGGTTTAGAATCAGCAGGTTAATTTTCCTTTGCATGGATTTTTTTTTTCCACAAATATTTTAGGGATGTTGATGTTTTCATGAAACTTTTCATTCGGAGTGACTCATAGCTGTGGCTTCCTATAACAGAAGGGATTCCTATTTGGACTCCCTACAAGGCACCTCCTTTCTATTTACATATAAATCAGATGCAGGAAGAGATTAGCAGCTTCATTCCAGTAACTGCAAGCAACTCCAACATTCACATTTAGCCAATTTGCAAAGAACTGTTCTATGTGCCATACAAAAGACTTGGGGAGGGGGAAGGCAGTTTGTTTTCCTTTTCCAGGAAAAAAAAAAAAAAAAAAAGAAAGAACTGTTGCTTGAGCAAGGGATTATGACTGAAAAACCCAGTGGAAATCCCAGAAATCAAAGCAAACCTGTGCTGACTTGAAATGCAACTATGCTAGAGGTAGCGGGTGTTTCTGATTTTTCTGCTTTGGATACAAAGAAAAAAAATGAAGTCAACCTCACAGGCTTTGATGGGAATGGGCATCCTTATTAAAGGACCGATTTAAACCTAATAAAAGCCACTGAACTCCATGCACCAGGGTCATGCTGTTAACAATCTGGACTAGAAGGTAAACAGAACATTAATTCAGCATGGAGCTGATTAGAGCGCTGTGAGAACGAGGAAATAACCTACAGGGACCAAGAGAGGAAAATGGATGGGAAATCAGATTGAATTTGGAGTAATGTGAACTAATGCGTCCAGGCAAAAATATCAGAGATGTTTGCGAAGCAGCCACGGCGAGCTCCCCCAGCCCGGCTGGGATGGATTTGGCTCAAGGGCAGAAGTTGTGGCCTGGCAGGGGCAGCTATCCCCTCCGAGAGAAGGGCAACCAGGAGGCAGTGGGAGCTCCGAGTGCACAAATCATGTGGGATAACGTAATTCTGCCAAGAGCAGAGGGGGCCATGTGGCTGCGCAGCCGGACCTGGACCGCAGGGCCAAGAGGATGTGCGCTGCACAGTGAGAAGAAGGGGGAAGAGCCCTCCTTACCACACCGCTCTCCTGCCCTGCTAATCTTAGCCTCGAGTAAAACTTAGATTAAGTTACTAACTCTGACAAAAGTGAGCTTCCGTACCAGCTAAATGTGTGCACCAGTGCTTCACCTGTACAGATATACCATCTCTCTACATAAATTATATATACTGCATACACACACCCAGACTATTATACAAATACCTAATTACATATATACACTGAATATTATATGACTGTATCTTGACCATTTTTTTCTCCCTATTCCACCTCCTCAGGGATTGATCGTGATCCCACTTCCACCAATGCTCATCTGGAGCCAGCAGTTACACCAATGAAAAACTCATGTAAATTTACATTAGAATGAAGCTATTATAAACTGTTCCCACTGAAATATGTGTTTATATCTGACAGCCTGCAAGTTTTGCTCAGGAAACTAGTGAAAAGGAAAAAAAACTCTTCCAAAACAATTTCATTTGAAAAGCCTCCAAGTTATACACTCCAGCACTGTAAACAAGGTTCTCTTATGAAAGTGGATTTAAATGTCTTTACATGAGATCAACATTTAATACAGGTGAATTTGCCATTCAAACTTTCCATGACAGATTTTATTGTCAGCATAAACATTTATAAGGCAGATATTAAGATCATCTGAACTGTTTAGGAGCTGAGCCTGAAAGAATGTTGCTTTCAGTCCACAAACATTTTTACAGGCTCTTAGTCACTAAAAACATTTGCCACAGATTTTTCCAAATATCCTGGTGTAACTGAAACTTGACCGAGACTGTGTCTATATTATGGTGATTTTTCTTAGGTCATTTTCTTAGAAGGTGAGAGGAAAGATAAAGGGACAAAAAAGTCAAGGTAATGTTTGTAGTCATCCATCCAGCAGCTGGAAGTTTTTTGTGGCCTATCCCATGCAGCAGCAGTACTTTGCATGCAGGGGCTTCAGGAGGTGAGCAGAGACTGCAGAAGTGATGGAGATGCTCCACAGGAAAAAAAAATAAATATGGAAACATAGGGGAGAAAAGAGCAAGAGACTCACAGGACAGAAGAGTCAAACGTTGGTGAGCTGCTGCCAGGAAAAAGAGGGTCACCAATTTCAAAAAACTCACTTCATTCAGAATTAAAATTAAGTTGAACAGCGTCTTTATAAACTGCATAATCCTTCAACCTTAAATCTTTACAATACACTTTCTCTTTATTTTGCTAAAGCAAAGACACATAGCAAATCACTCTACCTGGATGAAGTTATTATCCAATAATACAGTAGTTCTCCAGCATTCGGTTATCTCTGGTTTCGGCATTTTAAAATCCTACTTTTTAAAAAGTGAGTTAGATTTTTGGAGTTGTTTGGTACGGTCATGAGTCTTCACACCAACAGTGGTCCAGAATGGATGACAGAAAATCAAACAGCAGCACTTTAAATGTATTATATGCAAATCATTGATCTGCAGGAGGCAGATGTTAAAAGCAAAGACAACTGAAGGCTCAGTCATGATTTACTTCTCTGTTCTGCCTGTTGTTCCATTCAGGGCATTTTAGATAAAAATTAATTTATTAGGTTACTAATAATTAAATTATTATAACTAATGACAAACAATGGAAAAAATAGAAGGCTAAATAAACTAAAGACAAAAATACACTGAATTGCCAAAGCATGGTACTACCTTAGTGGTAAAAACCCTGATTTGACATTTGTTTAGTTTGCTGCCACAAATCAGGAAAATAGAAAACTGCATAAAGATAAGCCATGGAGAAGGAAATTTTTGAAATTACAATAGCACATAGCATTTCATTAGCAAATAACAGAAAACCAACCACATCTTTTTATGCAAACCGTACACAGCCAATCCGCATAATTTTCGTTTTCATAACACGAAAAGGAAATGGCAACAAACATCCAATCTAATACCCTTCCTGTAGCCAAACTATGCCTCGTCAGGAACTATGTAATCGGATACAATATAATATCACCATTCATCATCTCAGACATTCAATACAACTTCACCCATATCACAAGGTCATTTCTTCCAATGGTCATTTAGGAAAACGTAACTTTGTACTCCAAAAATATTTATGCTGGCTTCAGCAAGAAGTGTCTGATTGGAACAGTCCAAAGAGGTTGGGCTATCTTGAGGATGCTCAAGTTCTTGACATTTCTCACTGCTGTCCCACGTGAATGTAAGGACTTCACAGAGAATCTTCAGACAGTTATATTTACAATTTCTCCTTCCTCATCATCAAGGTCAAAGAGATTTGAAGGTGCTCAGGAACTCACAAAAGTAGGATCCTTACTTATAATCTTCTTAGTGCCAGAACAAGTGTCAGCTGGTCTTTGCTACTGTAAATAGAAAGGTCTCCCCATCCTCTCATTTATAAGGGCTGGGAACTACCATTTTTCCTGGCTCTGTGCCTTTCTGAGTCAGAAAGAGCCCCAGGCTCAGCACCTACCTCTGCGTCCCCTGGAGACATAAGCTCAAAAGATAACAGATAACACAGACTGACATTGCAAAACAACACCAAATTCTCAGAGTTAAGTCTTTAGTATTTATTAAACATAATTTTAAAGTTACAGATTTTTCCCCCTACCGATCTTGAGGTTGCATTCAAGTTTTAAGAGGTACCCCGGTTTTTCAAGATTAACAGTTGGCTGTGGGTGATGTATGGGATGCAGGACCGGATTCTCCCCTCTCTTTGGCTAAAAGGAGGCAGAGAGAAGTGAAGACCGTACTTGTAGAGACAAGCCCTAAAAGCTAAAACCTGCAGTCCCCAGAGGAGAAAAGTAGGATGCAATCCTCATTTGGGTGGGACAGCACATTTTGAAAGTGATTGCATCAGGAACAGGGGAGCACTTGTGTGCAGAAAAAAAAGTCTTACCCTCCTCAAGAACAAAAGGAGGAAATACCATCACTCCTTCCTTTGGCTGTATTTTGTCAGCATCAGATGGAATTTTGTACAAGTGCACAAATATACCCACATGCACACATGCATAAAAACATACAGGCATTTAAGATTAAAGTTGCTCCATGCTCTGCACTAATCACAGTATCACAATACCTCCTGCTCCACCCGGATGAGGAAGATGGAACAGAAGGGAAGAAGGACAAGGATGAAGAAAAGAATAGGGATCCCAGCAAATAAATTGTCCAAAAGGGACAGCCTTTTGCTATTTTATTCCCTCGTCTTTTCTTCAGCGTGAGTTTCTTTTCTCTCACTTAGGAGAAGCATGAACCCTTCAGCCCCCTCTGTTTTGGAAGAATCATACAAGTGTTTTCTTGCTCGCTTGCCCTAGCACTGCCCTTTAATGGCAGTCAGGAGGCTTATTACATTTCTTATCTCTGAAAAACGTATAATGCCTTTTGACATTCTCACCAAAAAAATATCTTAACTCATTAGTCATCTCATGTTTTCTTATCGTGGCTATTATTCATAACTTTTGCTAATTTGCTAAATGGGCCAAAATAGACACAGTCATCTCACTGACAGTGGTGATGTATTCAGAAGAGCAGGCACATTGCAGAAGTGACACTGAATCATTCATATCACTCCAAAACACGAGTGGTGGTATTGCCCAGAAAAGACATTACTCATTTAGAGGTAACTTAGATGCTGATGCCCAATTCCCATGCTGTTTACATATTCACTCCTAATCAGAGAACAGAAGCCAAGATTCTTCACTCCACACGGGACCCCTCTTGTCTACCTTTTTTTTGGGTTCATGAGTTCTTCATCTGGGCTATTGGTAGCCTATCTGCAATAGGAAGGATGGAGTGTGACCCCATCCCAGCCTAGTGTAGAGACTGGGAAATGGGAGGGGGCTGGGACTTCCTCAGGATGTGGAGGAAACTGGAATCAGATCTTCCACTTCCCAGGCAAGTGCTTTCCCCCACAGGTCATCAGGACAACATGGATACTGCCTTTCCCTCTTCCCTAGGTAGTTTATTGCTATTCCTTGCTGAACTGGGAGTGCTCAGACCACTTCTAGAAAATTAAGCCCCTTCAGAGAGAAGCTCTGAACTGATTAATTTCACCAAAAACTGTGGCCCCATCATGTGTAGCAATGCCACTAAAGGTACCCGAGCAAGCTTTTTGGGTCTAAGATCAGCACCTACACAGCCCAGGGTTACACTAATTGCCCAGGGAAGTCTAGTTCCTTAAACTGGGCTTATAAAGAAACATAGGTGCCTGAATTGTGAGTCTGGCCATTAATCCCTCTGACTTTGTCCATATGCTGTGCAAAAGCACGAGCCTGAGCGCATACTGAAGCCCAGACTCCGACACAGCTTTAAGGCAACCTTTGGAGAATGCGAGAGGAGAAGATGGGAAACCATGAGCAAAACGCATCTGCAATGCGAATATTAACACGTGACCTTTTGCTTTCACTGATCACACCGAGGGTAAGAGCCTCTGCCACGCTCCAGCCTTGCTGCGAGGGTCAGCAAAGAGACAGTGCCTCCACCATCAACGCTACTAACTGGCTCACCTCTCACAGAAAGCTGCAAGAAGCCATAAAGTCAACCTTCTTCTGATCACTTTCTAGAATTTATGTCATTTGGCACTTGCCCCAAAGTAAATGCTAATACAGCTTTCTGCACTTCTACACCTTCTTAATTTCGAATGGCACATTATAATAGTTTTTCTAACAAAACAACACTTGTATCAGGAAGCCACACAGTTACATCAGTTTCTAGATCGGATAATGTAATTGCATTGAAGTCAAATCTGGGAGAAAGGAGTCAAGAATAAGGAGCTTTATTTCTTGACACTAACTTTGCATTCTTACCTCCTTGCAGGTTTTTACTTGAGATTGAAAGCCAAAATTGGGTGGAAGTTCAGAATGTCCTGGCTCTTCTTAACCTGGCTCTTCTTAACGTTCCGGATTAGTAAATATTTTGGGGTGGGACCTGCACTTTCCTTTCGGTAAAATAAAATAAAGAAAAAAAGCAACCTTAAAACTAAATATCAAATATCTGCATTTTCTCCTCTGAATTTGATGAAACAATGGAAAATATAAAATTTTCCTTGATGGCAAAGATATTTTTTTTTATTCTACCTCAATAGAGCTGCTAAAGAGGTAGTGAATAGAACAAAGTGAATGGGACAAGTAAGGTGAAAATCTGGAAGCCACTTTGGCTTCCATTAGCAGTTTCAGCTGAATATAGATCTTCTCAGACAATTTTCAAAATCATTAGATTATATTTTCTCATGGAAAACTGCTCTTCCAGAAAATTTCAGTCCATTCCTAATCAGAACAAAATAGATCATGAGTAACTTTTCAGTTGGTCTTTAAACAAGACCTGAAAATCTAATTGATAATAAATTTTCAATTCTATTAAAAATTAAATAGTTTCTTCTTTGACCATTTAGCAAAAATCCAGCTGGGGATCTTTGCTATTTTTTAATGACTCGGGACTCGCAGAACATTATATTTCATAACAAGAAGATTTAGCATAGAGAACATTGACTCATGGTGTTTTATCCTCTTCTGCAGGGTAATAAAACATGTCTTACTGCCTTGGACATGGAGACTTTTCCAAGATAAGGTGCTAAAAGCAAAGGATTTTGCCTGGATACTGCTGAAGTTACTAGTTTTGTCACTGACTTCACTAAGAGAAGGACTGGAAACAGAATGAGAGTGTCTAAATGTAATTCTGTGAAGACCATATATTTAGAAGCCATTAAATTTCCATCAAGGCTTTCCTTCCTTATATCCTTGCCATGCACAGTGCTGTTTAGGCCAACCACCATTAGAAGTCTAGTGAATAGGTGTGAACTACGTGCTGTACACTGAATTTTTAATATCTAAAACAGAATGCACTGTTCCCAAAGAGCGATAAAAATGTCTGCATCCTAAGGGCATTTTTATACTTGCGTTTGGAAAATATTCCTCTCTTCACAGCTGTTACCCAACCAAAAAAACAATGCGTGAGCACAGCCAACAACTTGGAGTGGAAAGGAGCTATTTATTTCCTTGCTACGGTCCAAGGTGTTTTCAGGATTGCTGAATATAGTTTCCTGTTTTTAAGACAGCTCTTAAAAGTGGACCTTTGGGGAAGCAAGTTATTCTGAAAGTTGCACTAACTTCAGAGTAATGTCATTGATTTCCCTAAACTGGTCCTGGTTAATGTCACTGTGGCTCAGTTTCTTTTGTATTTTATGAAACACCACAAAGTAACTCAATGCATGTTCAAGCATGGACATATCCAAACTGCTGACGTCCAATACCGTGAACAGCTTCAGTTTTATGAAGTCTTTGGAGTGATCAGTGCAACTGAAGATGACATTTGAGATAGAACCGGGTGTCCAAACATGTGTCTTTATCTCTTCCATTGCTCTACTTCACGAGAAGAAAGCAGTATTTACTGCCAGGTGTGGGTGCCCCTTTTGCCTTATTGCAGCACAACTTTCAGTAGGCTATTGGCAAGCTCGTGGAAGCCAAGCAATTTGGGACAGGCTTTTTAATGATAGCCTGTTAATTTATTGATAGTCTGTTGGGCACTTCTACGGAGCAGCTTTCTCAAAATATACCTCAGCAAGTTTAAGGAGTTCTGGCACCTTGCAGAGCACAAGTCCCTTTGAGGTGAATCAGAGACAAAATTGAATATGTTGCCATATTGCAACGTTTTAAGTACATTTTTCTGCAGGTAAGCTTGAAATAATCCTAAATTTTTAAGTAATATTTATACTCATAATTTCTATTCCATCCTATTCAAACGTAAGACAGAGTTATTGCATCCCTTTCCATCTTGTTTGCACGATCGTTTTATTACCCCATAACATGGGAGTGCCCTGGTCTGAGGTTTCTGCTGGTGGAGAAAAATAAAATTTAGTTTCCATACTAGAGCAGCCCAAACACTTACAGGACTACAAAGAGACATTAGATTTTTTTTCAAGTTCTATGCAATTCAGGGCTCAGTATAGCTCCAGCTGGGCACTGGTAAGCCTCTTCTTGACATTTTTCCACACAGCTGCTTTATTGGTGGCATCACGTACCTACTGTCAGGCTTGGTTGGTGACAAAGGCAGGATGGCATCCTTGCAGACTTAGAAGTGTAACAGGACTATAGCCCATCTTGCCCTGTGCAACTTGTACCTCAATTAGATTTTGAATTCTTATGGCATCAATATTGCCCAAAATTCACATAACTTCAGCCGTAGCATGCCTAATCACTAATAATGACAGTTATCATAAACACAATCTACGTATAGTTCAGTACATTAAATTGAACAAATGATGTTTAATAACAATCAGGTTTAAATCTCACTGGACGCAGGGGAATCCCTGTCCTGTAAGCTTTACTAGTGAATTAGTTTGATTCCTGTGTTTGGGACACTCACTCATGTCTTTATCGAGAAAACCATTCACAGAAATTTGTTTATTCACTAGGTCAACATTTATCTTGGAATGTAAATATTTTAAGACCAAACAGGGACTGCTAATAGGATGTAGTATTTTTTAAAATACGATCCAGTGAAAGATGTTCTTCAAAGATGTTGGCTTGCCTCTTTTACTCCTCAGGATGTGTGAATTCATGCATAATTCAAGTTTTACCTTTCCCAAAGGATTTCCTAGCATTTATGGAATCAGTGAAAATATCAGATTGCAAAGAACTACAGAGCAAAAACTCATTAAGTGACAGTGGTTTTAACTATATTTTATACTGTTTTGCTTCCTTCTGATAATAGTAAATATCCTGTGGGCATCTAAAGACAGTGCTGTCCCTTCTACAGATTTGTTTGTCCTGTTTTCTCAGCTAACTTGTACAAGCGTAGCACCCACAGCCCTGAGGACCTGAGGCTGTCCTTCTACTGACAGAACCAGAGTCAGAGTGCAGAACGAGACTCTAAAGGATGACCAAAAGATGATGTTCAACATTTCTCATGTTCACTACTTTTCTTAAGAAAAACACATAAAATTACATTAATAAACGTGGAGAAAGAGTTCACTGTAGTAATTTCTATATCTAAGAAAAGTGCGCAGCGCTGAAGAGCTGAGTCTGTAGAAAAAGAAAAACTTCACCATGAAAATTTCACCATTAGAATGAATTAATGAGGAAATTGCTGATTGAACAGCTACTCCGCTTTAGCGGCTATCAGACTCAAAACAATTTTACAGTTATCTATATAAATTTTAATTGTGTTCTTTTTCTTTTCTAATCACACAAAATGATGGAGAAATCTGTCTGATCAATGATGCCACACAACATTTTACAGTACCCATAGTGGAAAATATATTTCTGCATATGTACTAATAATCATCATTAATACCCAACATAGATTCCATTGTTTTACTAACATTGTTTTATTATTATTAGCAGTGCTTAATATTGTATAATTATATTCTCAAAACATCACCCTAATGATTTCTTATCCCACTTGCAGTAAAAATGGGTGTCTATTGCTGGATTGACTCTTACGATGTACAAAACAATTATGTTACTGAGGAAAACGTAAAAGATCAGAAAAAGTGGTGTCATGAATAATACTGTTACCATAACATATTTGTATAAGGGAATGACTGTTTAATTTCTCTTATTATTTTACCAATCTGCAGTTAAAAAAAAAAAAAAGTCTACACATCACATATTCTGAGGAAATGATAGAACTTCCTGTTCTCTCACATCTGGAACATTAGCAAGCTCAACCTCCAAAAAAATAGAGGCTAAATAATTTACCACGCTGTTTATTTCAAAGAGCTCCTTCCAGAATTAAAGGAAATCTATTTGCATATTTCTAAAGGCATTGTTCCTTCAGTCTGTGATGTTCATCAGTCAGGTTTGCTGCTTTTGTTTTTGTAATCTAAATAAATATAGTTCAATGGTTTGGAACTCCATGGTTATCCCAGTGGATTCCTCTATATCTATTGTGTTAAGGCAGAGCTAGGGGAAGCAAAGGATGACTAATTTTATGAACATAAGATGATGGAAGCAAGTGGAAATCTCTATGTTCTGCTACATTCTGCCACTTTTTAAGACTCTTGTAAAGCCCAATGATCCAATAGCTTCTGAATCTCTCATAGTTAAGTTTGCATTTTCCACTTTCACTGATTATTTCTACTTTTTTTTTTTTTTTGGTGCATTCATTCATTAGATATGGCTAGAAATTTGGTAAAACACCTCTCCTTTACTTGTGGTAGGTATGTGCACACAGGCACCTACCAAACAACAACTACTGAGTGTAAATCAACACCTAGCTTGCAATAATATGTTCACAAATCATGGCCTAAGTAAGAAACAAGTGTTGAGGTAAGGGAGAAATGACCACTGAGAAACAGCAGTTGGAGAGTGAAAGCCAAGGGAATGAAACACAGTACGCTGACAGAAGGAGTTAAAATGGAAATGGAATCCAATTTTTTTCTGATATACTCTAATTTTGTAAAAATATTTTTAAGACTGGAAAAGTTCTGCAAAGCAATTACAGCTTAACTAAAGTAAGCTGTATCAAATTCTGTGTAGTCCTTACTTGTCAGCAGTTTTCACAGTAAAGCAAATGTTTGTACCTTGAGCAGAGCATTACAGGAACGATATTTTCCATTTTGTGGAAAATTATACAAAATGTGTTTAAAACTGTAAACACAGAATTTTAAAATTTCCTGATATTTCCTATGAATCAGGCTGTTTCTGTATTTCCTACCGAAATAGCATTAAAATTGATGTATACTTGCTGAATGTCTCCATTTTAGCAAAATATAGAAAAAAGAGAATTTGGTTGATGCAACTCGGATTGTGGCCCAAAGCCACCACCTGTTCTTCCACTGAAATCAAGGTGACTCTGGGCAGGATCACACAGCGCACAACGCAAGATTGAGCCCAAGACTATACAGACAAAACCATGGAAGACAATGTGTAACTGAAACCAGCTCTACAACAGCTGGATTTTATTCTAAGCCTGTCCCTTATCCTGTCTACAGTGAAGGGAGAGAAATCAGCTCCTAAGGGAGAGAAATTGGCTCCTAAGGGCAGTTTAGCCTAACTATAAAACATACATCTAAAATAACTAGCCAAATCACCTTCTGAAGAGCCTCTCCTTCTGCTAACCGTAGAAGAACTAGCTTAGGCTAAATGTCTAAATTATAGAATTTTCACTTTGAAGACAGTGAAATTTGGAAAAGAGAAATATTTAATTATTATATGTTTTATTATTGACTTGTGATGGCCACAATTTCTCCCAATCTTTTGGTATACAATGGCTGTTGATGTTTAAATATGTAGCTACTGCCACCAAAAGAACCTCAGAGTTTCATAACAGCTCTGAAGAACAAATTTAGAACTCATTGCCACACCCACACTATCTCCTGAAAACCATGTCCAGAAGAGAACATTCATAGATATCTTGGGGATCTCCTTCTCACAATGTTGCCTAATGCAACATTTGTAGTTAATGAGATTTTTTTACTCCAGATTAAAAATACAAAATGTGGTAGCATTCAGCCCCTTTGAACATCATGAATAGCTCAGTTAAAATTTGGTCAAAGTCATCATCACACAGTAGACGTTGTATTTCAGCTTGTCGACGAAAGGTTTGGAAGACAAAGGGCAAAGTTTGAATTGTCCTTAAAGCTCTGTAGGCGGCCAGTGCAAAGTGCCTGAGAAGAAGGGTGAGACATTTCCATTTCCTTGAGTAAATCCATGATTCAGCCATTGAACTTTGGACGCTGAGAAGCTATGAGAATTAAGAGCACAAAAGTGGCAGCAGGAATAGTTAAGATGGGAAGTGATTAAGGCACGAACAATGTGAGGCTGGAAAATACTGCAAGAGGCCATTGGGAAATAACGATTACAGTGTCAGCACTGAACTGCCAAATGTGTTTGCTGCTGACTGCAGTGGGACCCGGGATTTCTTTGTCACAAAGCACGGCATTGCTAAAAATGAAACATTTGTCTCAATCAGTGAAGAAAACCTAAAGAAAGCGGTGTTGCCTCCCACCTTCTTGACGGACACGTTTCTGCGATAGGTGGCCGTGGACAACAGCTCATCAGTGCTGGATTAGTCAGCAGCCCATGTTCCTCAAAGTGATTTTCCTAGGACATGGTGAAGTGTTGCCTGCATGGTGAATAGAAAACAAGACAGCATGCCTTAGCAACATGTTTCAAGAAGCAGAAACATACTGAAAATTCACTGGCAAATCAACACAGTATTTTTTATAAAAAGGGAATCACTCAAGGGGACCTTTCTCAAGACTGAAGTTTGTGCAATCTAAATAAACGAAAGATGTTTTGACTAGACTGACTAGACTGAGCAATCTGTTGACCTTTCAGAGACATGCTCTTGGTAAATTCATGTGTACCAAAGGTACTGGAGCTGATTTACGATGAAGCAAGGCAATGTCTGCTCAAGGAATGCCCCAGTTTCATGAAGAATGTAAATTTACTATTTTTACAGAACTCTGAGAAAGTTACACAGCCATCTCATATTGTACAACCCTAAAGCTCTTTCCTATCAAACTATTAAAAACATCTCCATAGATACAAATTAACATCACAGATGCTAAAATATTGCTGTCATTCAGTCAGTGAAAATGTTCTAGGCAAAATGTTAAGTTAAACATATGGTTATACAGAATGCTGAGTCTGGAGGGGTTTACATGTCATAGCTCTCCAGCAGCTCCAAAAGTTGTTTCATGGAGACAGACTCTACAATAAAAGCATTTGGAGAAAGCTTTCTGCTTTCTTTTGTAAATGCAACTTATCTTTCATTTTCTCACTCTAAGATCATTTAATGTCATGTCCCACATGACATCCTTGTCTCTAAATTAGAGAGACACAGATTTGACTGATGGACCACTTGGTGGATAAGGAACTGGCTGGATGGTCCCACTCAAAGAGTTGTGGTCAATGGTGACCAGTGACGAGTGGCGTTCCTCAGGGGTTAGTTCTGGGACCAGTGCTGTTTAACATCCTTGTTGGCAACATGGACAGTGGGATTGAGTACACCCTCAGCAAGTATGCTGACAACACCAAGCTGTGTGGTGCAGTCAACACACTGAGGGCTATGAATGCCATCCAGAGGGACCTGGACAAGCTTGAGAGGTGGGCCGATGCCATCCTCATGAAGTTCAACCAGGCCAAATGCAAGGTCCTGCACCTGGGTCACAGCAATCCCAAGCTGGGCAGAGAATGGATCGACAGCAGGCCTGAGGAGAGGGACTTAGAAGGGGTGTTGGTTGGTGAGAAACTCAGCATGACCCGGCAACGTGCACTTGCAGCCCAGAAGGCCAACCACATCCTGGGCTACATCAAAGGAAGCATGGCCAGCAGGTCGAGGGAGGTGATTCTGCCCCTCTGCTCTGCTCTGGTGAGACCCCACCTGGAGTACTGTGTCCAGTTCTGGAGCCCCCAACATAAGAAGGACATGGACCTGTTGGATTGAGTGCAGAGGAGGGCCACAAAGATGATCAGAGGGCTGTAGCACCACTCCTATGAGGATAGGCTGGGAGAGTTGAAGTTGTTCAGCTTGGAGAAGAGAAGGCTCCGGGGAGACCTTATAGCAGCCTTCCACTACCTAAAGGGGGCCCACAGGAAAGATGGGGAGGGACTCTTTATCAATGAGTGTAGTGATAGGACGGGTAACAGTTTTAAACTGAAAGAGGGTAGATTGAGATTAGATATTAGGAAGAAGTTCTTTACTGTGAGGGTGGTGAGACACTGGCACAGGTTGCCCAGAGAAGCTGTGGATGCCCCATCCAAGTGTTCAAGGCCAGACTGGATGGGGCTTTGAGCACCCTGGTCTAGTGGGAGGTGTTCCTGCCTTCGGCAGGGGGGTTGGAACCAGATGATCTTCAAGGTGTCTTCCAACTCTAATCATTCTATGATTCTATGACTTTTAAGCCGCTGTTCACACTCTGGTGTTCACCAGTTCAGTATTTTACTTTAATGTTGTAATCTCAATACAAATATTCTCAGATGTGGCTACATGCATTCACTGAGAATTTACCACCACTTGAAAATGCTTCCCCATTATTCCGTTGTCTCTCAATAAAAACTTTGCTTGGTAAAAGCAGGTTCTTTAGAATAGATAGCACCTCTTAAGGATGGCCGTGTCTCTTACAGTAAATCCAGATAGTTCCATCATAGAACATTTCATGAAGCCACGTACTTTTTCTTCTGACTTCTCACATCACTTTATTACATCGAAATAATAGACGGGGAGTAGTCCCTGTGTTCACTTCAACACAAGAACTGCCATTCAAGTCACCGCAGCGTTGCAGCCTATGCAGGAAGGAAACATTTTCACTGTCTGCACCAGCACTGCCTCCCACATAAAGTCCTGTCATGAGGGTTATGTCTCACCCATGGGAGCTGGAAGGGTTTCTAAGCTGCAGGACCCACAGGCCCGGTCCATGCTCGGGAGGGTGCTGGGGCTGCCCTATCTCCCTCCCCATCACCACCTGGGTCCCATGGGAAAGCAGCCCGGCTAAGCCAGCTGGAGGGGGGGCTGCAGCACATTCCTGACAGATCCGAGATATAAGACACATAAACAGGCAGTATAGCCCGTATTCTATTCTCAGTTACCCAGACATTAAACAACCCCCTGTCTTCTATTGTGTAGGGATTGTATCTTGATGGGTAGAAGAACAAAGAAATGTGTCAAAGCATACAGGAATATTTCTCCCCACATATTCGCATTTTTTTTCTGAACGTTAATTAAATAAGGTCAGGTGGCTTTGCCTGATTGTTTACACTTGAACATTTCATCAACTTAATATTCTATAAACCTGACTACATATGCTATTCATTCACGAATTTTTAAAAATGGGTGCATTTTATTTCAAGATGCAGATGTTAGTATAACACAGCACTAACAGATCTCAGTGTGAATAAACAGGAATCTGTGTTTATGTGTGATACAGAGAATTGTGTAGGGAGTTCTCCTCATTAAAATGGTAAACTAAGCCCAACTTAATTACAGCTTGAAAGCCAAAAGGAAGTATGTTACTATCTTATCCTGCAGGACACAAGGTAATTTGAAAGAACAGTGGCATTTTAGTGATAATGTAAACAGAAATACAGAATCAAACTAGGCAGTAGTATTTGGCATGCTTCATACCTATAGAGATCCGTTTTTATTTCCAGTGATGATTTTCTGGCTTGGCTACTTATAAGAAAAAAAGGTCAGTCAGTCAGAATGTCTCACTGTAGGACAGTTAGACTGTCCGTAAGACTGTCAAAAGCTGTCCTAAAGCACACTCCATATATCTGGAAAGCAAAATTAAATGCGTACAATTTACTTTTTCACTCTGAGACACTTCATACAGGTTCTAGATTAATGTTCTTCAATGAAACAGAGAGAAAGCACTCGTAAAGACAATTACATTTTCTTTCTTCTAACAAAGAATCAGGAGCAATAAGCTTTTTCTGTTTCCTTGCCTGACGACAAAAGGCTGTAAACCAAGACATTAAGAAATTCAGCCAGAAAAGAACTCTGGGCACCAGGATGTACAGGTCATAGTACTGAAGACTCTGCTGCAGCGTTTTGGACACATATTTGGTTTGCTTCATTTTTTTAAATGATTTTTTTTTTCTGAAGGTGGTTCCAAAAGGAGCCGAGCACAGTTTGTCTCCCTTGTTGTTTAGCAGCAAGAAAAATTCACAGCCTCCGTGAATCCCCCTGTTAAATTTTTAAGCTAGAGGTACCTTAAGCTCTTCCTGCAAGTGGAAATAATGCATTATGTTCTTAGACTACTTTTGACATCTAGCTTCTCCTATTCATTTATTCTTCCCCCAAAGAATTACTCTTCTCTGGTTGAGTGGAACTGATACATCTCCAGCTAAAATAGCCGCAATTTGCAAAGTAGATATCCTTGCAGTCAGCATATATTAATAGCTTCGAGAGCAGAACAGCCTGTGGTGCTGTCTACCTTTGCACAATATCATTGCGGTTAGCAGAACCGCTCCATAAATAAGCTTTGGGTTCTGTGTTCTCGGCTTTTTCAGCCTCAGGAGGCTGGAAATGAAAGCCTGCAAATCACAGGGAAGTGTCCTAACCAGCCAACATGGGGAGAAAAAGTAGGATATTGTGGTTTTTATTGGCACACGCAATACAAATAATCTAACTGTTCCCACATGGATGAAAATTTAGAAAAGACCTAGTTTTATCAAAAGTATATAAGTTGCCATTTTTTCAGCAAAAATGGCTCAGCCAAATGAAAGCACTCAGCGTTAACACCGAACCAACACCCCAGAAGCCCATGAACACAGCAGTCTATCAAACCTCACGTAAACCAAACTTTAGATGTGGATGGTGTCACACAACCACATGAAAAACATTACAAACATTTTTACATGCCACAAAATGAAACTGTAACCCCACAGTTAAAAATAAGGATTCCCTTTAAATGAGTGCAGAGGAACCGGGAACCACAACAGCCACCCCCGAGGCTGCCACTCTTTGTTCTCCTGGCAGTGGCTGAACCTTTCTGTTAAGTCCCCGGAGTTAATTCCGATTAGGAACCATGCTGCAGGTTGGCACTTGCCCAGCTCCCATCAAATAATATTTACGCCTCTCTTATCTGGTCATAAATTGTTAAACTTGATCTTTTGGCGTACCCAAAACAATTACCTGCCTGTCATAAAAGCAACGTGGTGCGTTGCTAGAGGCATAAAAGAGCTTCTGTTATGTTTTCAAACTTGTGCTGGTAGGTGGAGTTGGGAGACTTTGAGGCTGCCTTTTCCTGAATGAATGGACTGAGTCCTCAATCTTTAATTCTGATCTGGTGAATGGAATTAAAATGCTTAGCCAACCACCCGGACAGATGTTAGCATAGTTGTTATCAAACCTGACCTGCTCCCAGAGCTCTTCAAAAACCACCAGTATCCCTTAGCGGTGAGAACAGTTAGTAGCAAGGGAACTGGACTTCAACAGACCGCTAATTCCAAAGTTCATCTGCTAGACTATTAACATAGGTGGGCACACTTAAGCACATTTTAATGCAAAAATGTTATTTCTCCTTTCTCTAACTGTCCAAAACCATAATTCAGGGATCGGTGTTTCTCTTGTAACACCGCACCTCACTGCTGCCTTGTGCCCAACAAACAACCTGGCCCCAGTTTCTGCTTTAGTTTCCCTACGCGTGTCCCCGGCTGTCCTCAATCCAAATTGCAGAGAGGTGCTTTGCAGGAACAGGTTTTCAGTGATGCTAACTGATGTGCTGACACCCTGCTTTGAAAGTCAGTGTGAATACAATAAACTTTAAACAATTATTTTAACAGCTTATTTTCACTGTCAAACTCTTTGACCTTTAACAGAGCAACACATATTGTTTCTGTAGTTAACCTCAATTACTGCATTATACAACTAATAAACCACAAATTTGTTCTTTATAATATGGGAGTCCTTACCACGTGGATTTCTACTTCGGTATCTTCCAAATCCTCCTCATGGATAAATCAGACCAAATAAGATAAGTCCGTCTCACATAGCAAAGAATAGAGGTAACTGCTCTCAGCCCTTCAACCTCTGCATTCCTCAGGCTTTCAAAAGACAGAGCCACCCTGATTTCCACCTGCAAAAGGGCAGCCCCAGAATGTAAACAATTTCTTTGTGCTGAATCTCTCTTTGCTTTCCCTGAACTTGAGTTGACATGAAGTATTTGGCCGAGCCGTGCGCGGACTCCAAAGGCCAAGCCCCCTTCTCTCTGCCAGGCATGCTGAGATAAAAACACAGATAAGATTCGTTGTTCCTGTAACTTTTGTACCTGGGAAACATAAAACCTGGGCAGCACTCAGCTTCTTTTGGACACTGTGTATAAAAGCCACTAAACTCAGAGCACACGAGAGGCAAAATTCCTCTCCATCCAGATTGTGTTCTATAAATTCCTGCCATACAGGTCATTAGTGGAGATTTGTATCACGGCCAAAGGGAAAAGACAATACTGCTTTGACACCAGGCTTTTTGCCTTCCCTGCCTCTCATTTTTTGCCCTTCTCTACCACTTCAGCTTGAGCTGTGCTGCTCACTTGCTTTTGCCACGGCGTCTGCTTTCTTGCGGCCGTCAGGACGTGGGTGCCCAGAGCACACACGCTGCCAGGGCAGATAGGAGACAGCAAGTTTATCGGTGGGGAGGATGGCATAGCCAGTACCGTATTCTTCTGATTCTTGATTTGTTAGTCATAGCTCGCAGATGTCACAGGAAAAATAACTGTGCAGCATCTTCAAACATTGCACGCAGCGGAGGCATGTGGCACTTCTCTGAAAACGTAGGAACGTTTGGCCAGCTTTCCCCGCTGCCCAGCTGACTTGTACAGAGCACTTAGCAAGCAGCAAAAGATTTGGGCTGCTGAGAACACACTAATTGCAAAAACATGCTTCAGCTAATCATGTCAGGCCTCAGCTCTGTTCCTGAATTTTCTTTCGATTTTTGCTCTCCGCCCACTCCTTGGTGAGCTCTGGGTAAATGCTCACATTGTCTATTGTTAGTATTTCTTGCCTACGTGATGATAGTTGGGTTTTGAACAAGTGCCTGAACAAAACCACCTTTGCTGGATGGGTCATGAGATAGGGTGGAATTTGTGAGGCATCTTTGTCCAGATTATATTGCCTTCAGCTATGTTCTGTCAGAGACACCCTGTAATACTCTGTAAATACACGCTCTTTCATGTCACAGTGATCTGGAAATAATGTCTCTGAATGGAACAAAGCAGAAAGAAAAGACATTTTCTCACAGGCCTGTCTTAAAACGCTATCTTTAAAAATACCAGAATAATCTATATTCTCCATATGACAGGCAAAGGTGAGCCTTTTTTTCTTCTGACACCTATTAGAGGCGCAGTTAGACTGCACAGCCCTTCTGTTGAAGCTGCATTCTCCCTTGTTTTTCCAATATCCCCCCCGGCCAGCCTCTTGCAGGAGGTCTTCCCAGGCAAACTAAGCATTTTGTGTAAAATACACCCTGCTCAATCCGCCAAATGCCTGGCGCTAAATGTTGTGCTGCCATTTCTAATAGTTCTGGGCAGGTTTATGCTTCTTCTTATGCACTCATTGTGGGTAGCAATGGACGCTTCTGTGTCCCTTTGCTCCTCAGCTTTCCTCCCAGCATTAAGAAAGATCATCACCGGCAACAACACAGCAGGGAAACCAGTCATCTCCTTCCTAACAATGGGATGGGCAGGCAGCGAGCTGGGAAAGGAGTGGTGGCTTTTTGACCCTACACATACCATCAACCTGATCTACTGCAAATCAAGGACTGAGCAAAATATATCTCCACTGGAGCAAGAGAAGAACCAGGAACCAACCTGTTATGTTGCTCTTTTGTCAGACTTTGTGGTGATCCCAGAGCTGAGTCCTTACTGTATTCTCAAACTCACTGTGAAGATGCAGGTTGCATCCATCTTATCACACACAACAGGCAGAGTCTATTTAAAACAGCTTCCACATTCCTCAGAGCTTTCCCTACCAAGCATGCCAAACACTACTTTTCCGTATTACAAATCAGTTCAAGAAGCAAAAGCTATGCTAATGAGGCAAATTAGGTGACTAAAAAGATTTAATATATTGTTTTTGAGAATTTGGGTACTCATACAATGTCACCAGGATGTGGACTATAAAAAATAAAAAAACAAATCAAGAGAAAAGGAGAGTTTGACAGAATGTTTTGAGTTTTCATGAGACAGCTGGAAGTTATGTATACAGTATTGTGCAGCACACACTAACAGGTTTGCAAATGACACACTGGGCACGTATAAAGGCAAATGCGTTCCCTGATACGCTTCACAGGATTAATAAACATGAGCTTGACAAAACAGCATCATTTTATTCCCACACAATGAAATAGGAATGAGTCACACAAATAAAGACAATATAGCACAAAAAGCACAGATGTCTTGCCAGAAGTTATATATAGAGAAAAACAAAGCCCTGGTCTACCAGCTCTCAGTGTTCAGATGATCATACTGGGACTTTTGTATTCGTGTCAGAAGGTCCTCAAAAGCCCTGTTCTCCTGTCTTTTGCTTCTCTTTTATTGACAAATTTGAAGTAAACTAGAAAGCCTACAATGAAAAGAGTTAAACAAGTCTAAAATACTTGGTTAAGGCACCAAAATAAACCTGGAGCTGCTGAAATGGAAAACAGAATGAGTCATAATCCAAGAAATGCCTCAGGCTTGCCACCCTCTCAGTATAATATGTCAATATTATCTAATAAACTTGACATTCAATGGTTCAGAGAGCCCAGCATATGTTTTAGATAGCCACCAAAACAAAGTGTAGATATATACATGCACCTTCATTGCCCTTACACTTTGCAGATGAGAGAGATGCTTCCCGGGTGCTTCCTTAGAAGGGCCCCAGGAGCCTCGTCAGAGCATCGCCTGGCCCAGCGTGAGCAGGATTTTTAAGGAACAAGAGCTCAGGTCGAGGGAAAACTGCCTCAAAGGGCAAGAGGGGGCTAAGTCTCAGGAGTGGCCTAGAACTCAGAGTATCGCCTGGGTTGTTTTACCATATATAGCCTGGATACAGTCCTCGAGTACTTTGACGTTCAAGTCTCTGATTCTGCCCTTATTCCCAAAGGTTCAGCTGGAAAAGCTGGAGCTCTGACTTATTTCAGCTGTAGGACTAACAGGTTTCTCACTGGAGGATGGGGATCTTTACATAGAATTCTTTGTCAAAGAGGAAAAGAAGCAAGCCATGGAAAAGTGATAAATAGCATCAATGAAGGAATAGGAACACACACACATAAAAAAAAATAAACAAAATCTCAGCTATAATTTGAAGCAGCCTGCAGAAAATAAAAGGGGCAGACCTTCAGCTGGCATAAACAGAAGCAGTGGAGGCCAAGCATTTATTCTGATTAATCTTAAAGCTGTAACGCCTGAGAGAGCCCATACAAAAAAACTAAATGCATTGTTTGCAATACAAACAAAACGGTTTTGAGCTGTTTTCATGAATACATCATGTCAAAAAGAAGGGAGGTGAAAATCTATCTGTAGCTGACCTTAGTCTAAGCGTGCCTGCCAGGAATTTTACATGCAGTTATAGCCGGCTAACTATCAGAAAGACCGAGGGAGAAAATGGAAAGGGTCCAGAAAACAGCAAAAATGATCAGAGAGTTGGAGAGACTGATACATAGTGAGTGACAAAAATAGAACTGGATTTTTAAGACCTTGGCTCTATGACAATTAAAGAAATACAGCAATCTACAGCTTGAAAGGCATGAATACAAAAAGAGAGGGACTTTTATGGCAAAAGAGGAAGGGCGACTAAATAAGAAAAGAAAGATGCGTGCTGGAGTTCCAAAATAGACTGAGTAGTCTCCCAAACATGGAATCTGTAAGAGACCTGCTAGTCTAGGACTAAAAACGTTTTCTTCTCCCAGACCTGTCTACAGTAGGTCTCTTGAAAACTTCTTTTTCCTGTTCTTCTTAGTTCACCTCCACAATTCAATGTTCCTTGCTACTAAGGCAGAGTAGCTGGAATTTTATTCAAGGATCATCTAGCTCTGGTCAAGACGGTTTTGGAGAACAAACCAGTCCCTAACCTAGCCACTGTTCTCTGCTGTGTGTCCTGCTGCCACCGCTGCCACAAGCACGAACATTGAAGGAAATTTTAAGACACAAGCATCATATACATACGATTTCTTTCAGCATTTGTTGAACTCACTGGGTGCTGCTGACTCATTTAGGCAAGAGCTTCCTTATTCCATCTGGATTTAATAGAAAGCTATGTGACAGACAGAAAGAGAAAGAGCATGTAGCCTTGGGAGGGAGCAGCCTGGAGGGAAAAAAACCCAGAAGCAGCCAGTTGAAGGTTAATCACAATTTGCTAGACTTGACTATTTATCATGTACATCCTGTCTGGAAAGTAACTTTGCATTCTATCTGCTCCTATCTCCTTCTTGTGGATAAGCTGGACAGAACAAAACACTGTAACAAATATACATTTGCTCATATAATGTGTATACATATTTATATGTATTATATATATACATGTGTTGTAATACATGGACTAGTCGTATGGACACCACAGGGTCAGGCAAAGTCATACTAGAGAATTCTTACAGAGAGAAGGAATGTGAGCCAAGTGCACATTCAAGAATGGGAACAACTATACATATTTAACTCAAAGTAGCAAAAATATCGGTTGCTCACATGGGCATTTGTCTTCTGTTCTCTCCTCATCTCTCTTCTCAGTGGAGTTTTCAAAGTAGATATTTTTAAATTGTATGCCTGTTGAAAAGGTATTCTGCAAATTCTACTTTTTGCAAAACAGCATCTGTTTTCTTAAAGGAAGGGTTTTTTTCCTCAAAAATTACTTAATTTACCTAAAGAAATCAATATTCAACCAAGCTATCAGACTATAAAAAGATAAATAATGTACACATTAAGAAAAAACCCAACAGCAGTGTTTGTGAAGGACTCCTTGTGCAAGTAAAAGTCAGACCCTTATGAACCTTAAGTGTAGGAATGGCCAATACCTTGGAAAGGAAAAACTCATCACTCCGTACGGAGCTGACCTATATATATTTATGGCTTTCCAACAAGCCATTCTAAAACTATATGATGAATAATAATGGAAAATATTTTTTTCTATATTTTAGCAAAAAAAAAAAAAAAGGTTTTGTTGTCTGTCCAGGGTTGTATTAATTTATTGGTGAGAATGTCCTAAATTCCTTGGAGACTTTCTGGCTCATCAACTGATTGCAAACAGACCAAAAATGCATTCTTAGGATAAGTAGTTTATCAGATTGTAAGTATTTTTGTAAAGGAACTGCAAAAGAGAATGACCTAATTCAAGCATAACATGCTCAGTATTCCCCTTCCATATCCAAAGCATGAAAAGAGCTGAAACCTGTGAAAAGATCAAAGAGCTTCCAACATAGAAAGCTGTTAAATAGCAAGTTGCAGAAATCATCTGGAAAATTCAGTGATAGTAAACCACTGAAGTGTGGTTTAGAAATGCAAACTAAACCACGTTAGCCTAAATCAAGTGATGGCCACATTTAAATTCAGATTCTAGGTGGGCACCTTTCATAAATGGCTCTAAGATGTATTTGATCCAGCTGCTGAATGAACAGGAATCTGCACCTTCAGAAAAAATTATCAGGGTTTTTTTTTAACGTGTCCAAACGATGTGAGCAGCTATTGAAGAGTAGAAGGGTTTGATTTTCACCTTTTTGAAAGTCATCCACCAATGACAGCAGCCTGCTTCACACCCCCAGTCATCACCTGCTTCCCACAGGACATTACTGTCCCGCAAAGCAACACTCCATCAGTAGAAGTATAAAACAACCATTAGCAGAATCCTAATTAAACCAGAGCATTTAGCAATCTCCAGCAAACATGGCGTGATCCAAGCTAAAGAGCAGGACTCTCCATCACTGACAGCTAATCCCAGAATATTTGCAACAGAGAGCAGCCAACCACAGTTACTGCTTTTATAATGATTTTCCATCAGAATCTGGTTTAACCCTTGGATGCTCATGAAGAAATCATCTGGTCCTTCCTGCAGATCCCACCAGCACCAGAGCTGTTTGAGTATCTCCTCCACAATATCCCTTTTCCTTTTTCATTTTAGTGGGTGATCAGCACAAGCTCTGAAGTTCAGGTTCTGGTTTCACGCTACACCAAACTTTAACGCCTTTCTTTGCTCTGCTTATATGAATAAACAGCCATAAGTACTCGGGCCACCACATTTTAAGGAGCTACCACCGGTCAGCTGAACAGTAGGAGCTGGCTGTTTGGCCACCGTGCTACAAGGTTAAAGCAGATGGGTTTCCTCCCCAGCTGTGGCAGGTCCGGAGCACGAACGGGCTCGTGAGTTACCATGCGGCGCTGAGCAGCTCTCCAGATCCTACATCCCTTTCCCAACCTTTTACAACGTGCAACTGGCTCACTTAGCAAAAGCCTAACTTAAATACTTTCACAAACCCCATTAGGGTTCCTTATAATCTTTAACATGCATAAGCACACAGGAAATATTGATTATAAAAGTCCCTGTACTGCTGTAGACATTGAAATATGGATTACACGTGCAGTCAGTCCTCAAATCCCAACCTGGGACCTTTTTCACTAGATCATCACTTTTTGCAGCATTCAAATCCGGGTCCCACTGAATCATTGTGAGTTATGCCCTGTAACATATGCTGACATATTAATAACAGCTCTGCTGATACATCCTATAAACCGCAGTGAGAAGCAAAAATTGAAAAAAAAATTAAAACAGACAAGAATGAATTATGAAAACACACTGAAAACTTTTCCAGATTTCTACTGATGGGAGAAAAAAAAAAGAAATATCTAAAAATGTCTGAGCCCAGCCCCTTTGCTATTCCCCACGCTCTCCATCTGCTCACAAGGAACTGTATTCCCATTGTTGGTGTTAAACAGCAAACTCCCTCTCCCCCTCACTGGAGACCATTTGAGCACTAACTTGTAAATCATCAAAACAGTCACTCAGGAGACCTCATGGGAGTACTTTCTTTCTTCCTTTCTCATATTATTTCAGCTATGCTGAAAGCTACTACAAACATCTCTATTACCGCTAACCTAGCTTCGCTAAAAGAGATCCAGAAAATCCTAAAATCATTTCTGCAACCACTTTTTGCCCTGAATGCGTTTATTGTGTCATGTCTACTCTGATTCTCTGAGCAGCTTTCACTCTGACACATATAAAACCAGTCCTCATAGAAGCTTTTGGCTTAAATTCAGTAGCATTGGATATAATATGGCAAAATAAATATAAATGTTTAGCTGTGGCTTGCATTTGTTTATACAGATTGATCTGAAAACAGTGAAATTTACACTCCACAGGGCAGAAAACTACAAGAAAAGCAACCAAGAGCACGGGAGTATCCATACACAGAGACAGGACCTAATTATCCTTTTCATGGAAAAAGTCAAGAGTCACTGCTTCAGTGGTGACAAATTATAGAATCATAGAATGGTTTAGGTTGGAAAGGACCTTAAGATCACCAAGTTTCAACTCCCCTGCCATAGGCAGGGACACCTCCCACTAGACCAGGTTGCTCAGAGCTCCATCCAGCCTGGCCTTGAACACTTCCAGGGATGGGGCATCAACAACTTCTCTAGGCAACATATTCCAGTCCCTTACCACCCTTAAAGTGAAAAAGTTCTTCCTAAATTAATTTCTTACTAATTAATTTCTTCCGAAATTAATGCAGATACGATGCACTCACTTTTTCCAAACGTCTCCCATCAGCTTTTCTTATGTACACTCTTCAAACAAGTAATATTTTTTTTTCTTATATAGATACGGCTACATCAAGACATGTTGAAATTTGCAGCTTAAACCTCTCTGTATGTGTCAAAAGTGAATATTTGATCTGCCCACTGTGAAACCAAGGAAATCCAGATTCTAATCCATATCTTCAATCTCCAAGATCCTTCAGGTTTTACCTCATTTTAAAGCATCTTGCATATCCCTGAATGCCACCCAAATTTCTCAGTTCACTACACCTGCTTCCTTCATACGGATTTACACCCAGACACACATTTATCAGAAGGAAAATTGGGAAAAGGGGTTGCAACCTCTCCATGAACGCTGCCTGGTTCGCTTCTGCAAATCTCAGCGGTGCAGCTGCATCTGTAAAATGGTGGTAACAAAAATTCCCCAGCTACGGCATAGAGATATGAGGATAAAATAAAAGACTTCTCACAGTTCCTCTGAAATAATTTAAGATTTTCAACACTGATCCTGAAAAGAAAATAACATATTTGAAGTACACATCTGTTAAAACTCCAATGAAATTACAAGAGAAATTAATAGAATTCCTTGTCCTTTATCTCTTTGAAAATGTAAAGTGCTATTTATATGATAATCATTATATGATACTTCTAGACAAAGTTACAAATATTTTTTAAAAGGGAAAGGAGAGGGAAAAAAGGAAAAGGACACCCTGAGAGCTGAACTCATCCTGACAAGCAAAATAGAATAGAGGCCCAACTGGCCATTATCTGTGGTCTTACTGCAAAGACTGGAGAGCTTTCTCAAATGCAAAGTATAATTGTGAAAGCTTTTGCCAAAAGACATACAACTGACATCCCTGCCACGGTCAGGAAAGACAGTTTCTATCTGTATAGAAAGCACTAAAATCACCAAAGTAATGCTCAAAGCTTAAACAGGAACATTCTTATAAAACACATATTAAACTGACTCCACATTTTTCAATAAAATCATACATTGGTTTGAGTCTAAATGTAACTGACTTAACCCATTCTTAAGCGGCTGACAAATATGAAAACTTTTTTGCTGAGAACTTCCCTCTTCCAAAAATCTGTGTGTGAGCTGAGCTGTTTCCCCTTGTGCTGCACTTTGCGCCTCAGAGGAATTGCTGTGAACATGCAAGATGCATCTTCATACCCTTCTTCATATCAGTTCTTAAAACTCCCTTTCCAATAACGTGTATGAAAACACAGTAATAAAACTATTGAGCCTACAACGGCCTTGCTTGTTTCCAGGGATGCCCCATCCATATGTCCACATCCATCGTTCATCCATGGGTCCATACTTCTGATCACAAGCTTTTTGAGAGGCTACTTGTTGTTCAATGTTTGTGCACTCTGTACCACAATGAGTTCTGAGAGGCTATTCCAATACAAAGAAGTTGCAATAATGAGGAATTTCACCCTTCCACTCATTAGAAATACAGCAGCAAAATGCGTAATGGAGCTTCTCAACAGCTGATGGTACCTTCAAGCAGAAGTTGAGCACCACAAAGAACTACACCTGGGCCAAAGTGTGGAAACACACATGCATACACAGGCATTTCACGTCACATGATATAATTCTTTGGCTGTTATCTACACAGAGATTAAAAAAAAAATCTGTCCAAAGGATGGTACACAACATTATAGAAGACTGGAGAAGATGTCTACCCTGCCTGTGGTCATTGCTCCCTACTCTCACTTTTGTACTTCAAACTGTTCTGTCCAGCCATGCTGGCAGGCAGCTGAGCCTGGCAGCCCTGGGGATGGAAACTGGAAAAATCTCCCCTGCTGAACACTGTATATGCCTCCCTGTTTTCTGTACATTTGCCAGAAATGTCAGGGATCAGAGTTTGACACTGCTCAGCCTTTGCCACCAACCCTACTTAGTAATTCATACAGAAATCTTTTCCAAAATAACTACCAGAGTTATTGAAAACAGGATGTTTTAAGGGGTTCTTAATAAAGAGCACCCTAAGTCATCTACAGCCTTGAGCTTTTGTTGCTGTTAAACAGGCTTTTCATGAAAAATGTTATTCTTTCAGAAGCAATTGCATCACCTCTTTATTTCAAATTCTTAGAGATTACAAAGGAAAACTCTTCATTTTCCATGGTGCTGTCTTGACAAACATCAACATTTATCAGTTATTACATTAGCAGATTTCAAAAAACAGATGGACATTAACAAAAAGCACTATTTGTTGGGTTTTTTTATAAAGGGGGTTGATACTGCAAGACCGTTCTCCAGTGACAGACTGTGATTTGGGCGGTCTTGCGAGAAGAACCACCCCCTGGCTTTTAGCAAAGCTGGAGCTGAGCAAATGGAGTCATGGACTCACTGGTCCAGCTGGTCGGTAGAGTGAGATGCAGCATGAGTGGTTGGGAATTGGGTAGAGCTGTTGAAACGCAGCTCCCTGGTTGTGCACAGGCACCCCATCTATGCCTCTAGTGAGGGGGAAGGTAGAAAGTAGCTGACAAATCGTTATGCTCTGACGTCAGGAGCCAAGGGGCTAGTTTGGGATGCTCAGTTGGTTGCTTCTACCTTGCTTTTCAGCAGCACCAAACCCAAATTTCCACGCCAGACGCAAGCAGCCACCAGGAGCCTGCTGAATGCCTTTGGGCTGCACTCAGCACCCCATATCTATAGGCTAAAAAATAATAGTTGCTGAACAGAAGCACCCCGAAGGGTGGGTCTGAACATTAAGTCTTTCAATTGGCCTTTTTATTCCTCCCACTCATGGAACAAAGAGGGATTGGGGAGGGCAGAAATGCAGCTCATAAGTATGTTTTGAGTCATCAGGCTGTTTCTTCGCTTGCATTTCAACCTGTTGTAAACTTGCAGGCTTTTATACTTAATGAGGCACAGCTACATTGCTGGATCCAGACCATTTACGTGACACCAATATCACTAAACTCATCAGCAGGGAAGAAAAAAGCATCAACATGAGTTACACATAGATGCAAAGCTTTTCTGCAGAAGTTATCCGGTCAGGAACAATGCGATATGGTCCAGAGCATTGTATTAGGTGATTTCCTACCCAAACCTTGTGTAGTTATTTTTATATCACTTTCCTGTGAGCTTCTCAAAGCTAAAGGTTATTCTTCATTTAATGCAGTGGTGAAATTAAAGATTACCAGTATCAGCTTCCTTCTAATTTAACAAGTCTGGATCATTGATAAGTAATGTCACTTCTATTTGGAAGCTTCTAATGTCGTTATTCTAATGTCGCTATTCTATGACCCAGAGTGATGGGTGATGGTGGTTATTGAATGCAGCAAGAATGTTCTCCTGAGAGCTCACGAGCTCACGCTGACTACCAATATCATCAAATACTTTTAGCATTCATGACAGCAATTTGCTCACTTTTACATAGATCACTCCTAGGCTTAAAATGTGTTCTGAAATAAACCAGAGGAAATAATTTGTATGGACTGAAGCTAAAACCCAAGGAGGGCACGATAATAGCTTGTATGGATGGATGCAGTATTCTATTGCTGCAACAATTAGGGAGTTTAGGCAGTATGAGCCAAGTAAGTAATGTTGGAGGGTAACAGACCACATGGGAACCTTGGTGGGGCAGTAGCAACACACCTTTAGAATCATAGAATGGTTTAGAAGGGACCTTAAAGATCATCTAGTTCCAACCCCCCTGCCATAGACAGGGACACCTCCCACTAGACCAGGTTGTTCAAGACCATCCAGCCTGGCCTTGAACACTTCCAGGGATGGGGCACCCACAACTTCTCTAGGCAACCTGTGCCAGTGTCTCGCCACCCTCACAGTAAAGAACTTCTTCCTAATATCTAATCTCAATCTACCCTCTTTCAGTTTAAAACTGTTACCCCTCATCCTATCACTACACTCTCTGATAAAGAGTCCCTCCCCACCTTTCCTGTAGGTCCCCTTTAGGTACTGGAAGGCTGCAATAAGGTCTCCCCGGAGCCTTCTCTTCTCCAGGCTGAACAACCCCAACTGTCTCAGCCTGTCCTCATAGGAGAGATGCTCCAGCCTTCTGACCAGCTTTGTGGCCCTCCTCTGGACTACGAAGGTGATCAGAGTGCTGGAGCACCTTTCTTCCCCCCTTCTTTTCCACATACTCCCTACGGCTGCGACGAGGGCAGCAGATACGATCCAATACGGCCCAGTGCACCATCGCCTCCACTTTTTTTTTCCCTGCTGCCTGTTGTTCCGTGCCACAACCGCTTGCCCCAACAAATTCCAGTCACGGGTGAGGCGGCGGCAGCGAGAGCAGCGCGGAGGCCTCCGGCCGGGGATTTCGGATGAATGGGGAAACCAAACCCTCCCCGGCGCCTCCGGACGGCTGGAGGGGAGCCCGGCAACAAGCCCCGGCCCATCAACCGGTCGCCAAGCCGAGGGGCGGGTGGGCGCTTCGGTCGGCGGATCCCTGGTTGATCCGGGGAGCTCCCGGCTACTCCCGGCCCCGGCGGCGGCGGCGGCGCGGCCCGCGGGGCGTGTCCCGGGCAGCCCCGCTCCGCCCCAGCCCG